>ML682004.1:1721137-2268102 GCA_007922195.1 Podocnemis expansa
AGAAAGAAAGAAAGAAAGAAAGAAAGAAAGAAAGAAAGAAAGAAAGAAAGGTTATTTCAGAGTGAATGTTCAGCTAATTTGACTTGTGACTATTAGGGATACAGCTGCAGCCCATTGCGATTCAATTTTCAAATTTGTTCGAATTAAAATCCCAGATCGTTCCTGCATTTTCTAGTCAAAACATGCATAGTAGCCAAAGTTTATATTCTAATATGTGGAGTTATAGAATGACAAACTCCAGTAGCGGAAGCTGTGTTGTATGCCTGAGTCTTTGGGGAAGGAGAAAGGTTATCACTGGTTTTGTTTGGAACTAGCACTGACTTGCAGAATAAATAGCTTTCGAGTTAGCACATCAGGCCAAATTTTATGCTCACTTCCAGCCATGGAACCCCACTGATCTCAACAGGTAACTGAGGTCAGATGTTAGCTCATTGTATATAGCAGGGAATATAACTGCTGTTTAATTGCAGCTGCTGAATCTCACTTGGAGCTCTTTATCTGAAAATAGAGAACAGTAAATAATTTTGGAGGAAAAAAAGAAAAATTAATTTCCTAACCACAAAAGCAGAAGTAGAGCTGTGACTTGAAATATTAATTCTTTATTGCTACCTGAAATCCAGTCTCAGAGCTGTCATGTTGCTCTCCTGCATCCTGTATATATTTAAGCCTAATGGGACAGTCATGCTTGCCTTTGCCATCTGGAAAAGACCGTAGTTCACATGAAGTTATGGACACTGATAGTCTCTAGACTTCCATACCAGCCATGACAATCCCAAGCAATTGCCGGCTTAAACTAGCCAGATGCTATTTATGGAAAATAAGTTAGCTGATCATTTTCATGAGCAGGATGTGCTTATAATATAATGTCAACAGCATCATTGACAGCCAAGTGGATAAATATGAGCCAAAAATAAAACTAACTGCCCCACCTACATACCATCTAAATGTAAGAAAGCCAATGTGGTTGGAGAGAAGGAATGGGTCCTAGTCTTTTCTCAAGCACTGCCTTGTTCTGAGATGTTGGGTAGGTCACTTAGGATATGTCTAAGCCCAAACTCTGACATGAGTTTGAGCCAAAGCTGCCTTCCATCCACACCCAAAGCAGTCTACCTTGGGTCAGCCAGCACTCAGGACCCTGGTCCCAGGAGCCTGTTTTGGGGTGCAGTTCAGAGCCTCAGTTCTGCTGAAATTCAGATCCAAGCTCTGTCATTCTGCAACGTGGATGCAGGTCAAGTCACAGAGGTGACGCAGAAGGGCAGCAAAGTGCAGTACAGATTTGTCAACAGAGCTGTGAGACCAGGGTCCAGCAATTTTAAACATGGGTTTGCATTACAGTGTGGGCTCTCAAGCACAGGCTTTGAAACACTGAATCTACAAGCCCTGATTCCACAGATCAGGTCTTAGTGCGTGGTGTCAACATCTCTTATTCTTCATCAGCGTAATGGTCCCCTGCCTCACATATGAAGTTATGAAGCTTCATTAATTTATGTCTGGGAGGTGTTTTGAGATCATCCTAGGAATGTCAGCAGCTAGGGTAATTAGGTGACCCCCAAGCCCCTCACACTGGAGGCCATGATTTGTTCAATATTTAAATCTATCAAGTGAAAACCCTAGGTCAGCCTCACCTACATAGCTGTGACTGGTGCCTCTATAAGATACACACGTAACTGCCACTGTAAATGAGAGAAAGAATATATGTAAGCATGCTATGGGAATGAAAGGTACATGAATGCAAGTAGGTGGAGTGACAACTGATTCCTTTTAATAGAGCTTCTGGCCAGTTTGGTTGGCTTGGACTACTGGATCAGGCTGAATTTAGAGAGATTAATTTGAGCCTCAAGCTTATTCTGTGAGAGTTGGCTCATGAAGGGCCTGGAGAGGTATGGAGCAGTGGGGTAGATCTGAAGCAGCTGTACATCAGTGTAGCTCCACGCCCTCAAGCAAATGTTGCTAATTTACACCAGCAGGAAATCTGGCCTTCAGTCTCTGTGCGGGGAGAGTGTTTTTCAGTGGAAAGAAAGATGAACCAATTCCCGTCAAATGAGAATTGTTCCCTTCCTCCCCCTGAATGTTCACTCAGCCAGAGACTCACTCCTAGCCAGGCTTTGCTTCTCTCTGTGATGCTTAGCCTGGAAAAGCTGTGATGAATTATTTCCCACCTGCCCTCCATACAGATTTCACTTGGGATCCGGGTGTACAAAGGAAAAGGGAAGGCTCTATCCCAATTCTGCTTCAGTCCCCCAGTAGGACTTAAGGCTCAAGAGGAGATCATTATTTCCCAGCAAACCAGTCCCCTTCTCCTTTTTACCTTCAGCAGTTACAAATCCTGGTGGCCTTTGAACCACTCAATCCACTGTCTACAGAGGTGGTCTGTTGAGCCAACTCCCTTCCCCGCTAGCCAGGGCATGGCCAGCAGGTTCCATTTAAGCCCTTCAACAGTTTTGGAAGAGGAGGGAAGAATAACATTCACCTCATTCATTTGGTAGTTTCTTCTGCAGGGAAGGTGGTTGGAGTGCTGCTCCACTGCACCTTCTTCTGCACCAGGACTATAAATGCTCCCAGAAGTCTGACCAAGGCTGCTTCCAGCTCATGAACCTTCTCTAGGGCTGAAAAAAATCTCTAGGATTTTGCCATGCAGACTGAGATCACCACTTGCCACCTGAGAAGTTGGAGGTATCATTCTGTACTCATGATAAGGCACTAGAAGGAGAGATACAAGATGACTAAGCCTCCATCCAAAAAGCAGCACAAGCTAAAGGGATTGACCAGGCCTGTTAAGAAAAGGGTTGAGGTGTCCTGAGGTGAGGTTGATAGGCCCCTGGAGGAAGAGGGGTATGGAGAGGGTGGTACAGATTGGAGTGGCAAGATTTAGGAATGTTAACATAAGGCTTTGAACATTTGGAAGTTCATCCCTACCTAGTCACACATCCTCTTTGGAATCTGGGGCAGCACTGATACCCTCAAACCAGTTATTTCCAGCACCCTGTCTCCAACTGTGTGGAAGGAGACAGCAGAGAAGGATTAAAATGCAGAAGAAAAACAGGCAAGGAAATGAAAGTTGTCCTGAAGTAAGCTCCAGATGCCTTCATGGCTCTAGAACACCCAGCTTCTTACTCATCACAATTCCCACTCTAGTTATAACATCCCATGGCCTACTGAACCACTGTTATCGTTTCTGCTGTTATAGTCTTTAGGGGAAATAGTTGCTACTCAGCTTAAATATCTATCATCAAAACACATCACTAATGTGCAAGTGCAGCTTGCACCAAATAAGCTAGGTCTACAGGTCTAGACGTCACACCTCTCTGCTCATGGAATAGGCCAGATCTTCATCTGACTAAATACACCCAGCTCTGTTGACTTTTCTGGGTGCTGCACCAGTTTATGCCAGCTGGCCTAATAATGCAGTAGCTCTCATGAGGAGAAATGAAGGCCCTTGTTTGTAAGCATGATGAACTCCCAGTCTCCTAAGCCTTGCAAAACTCATTTCCTTTCCCTTTGTGCTAAATGTGAAAGCAGAGGCAAAAAACACACCTATATAAACAGAAAAGCACAGGCAGCCTCCACGCTTCCACCCCCACATGCTACAATAGCTCTTAAACCAACTGGTATTCTAAGCTGTTTTATAAATATGCAGACCTTAGCACTAGCCCCCGTTATACTATGCAGACAAGAATTTGAGTGGGAGGCTTGTTGGACCGTGTGGATTTTCCAAACCTCTCACAATTGTGGAATCACCTGTGTTACATTATTTTCTTTTTGCTGATCTACTGTGAAAGTTCCCCCTGGCTAAAAGTTCTCAGAGCGTCTGATTTCAAGTCTCTCAGTAGGGTAGTCTAGTCATGAATCTCTTGTCCATCAGCATCCACTTGATCACTCTTCCACTTCACCAAAAGGGTTGGGGTAGTGGGACAAAAGGAAAGAAAAGGCCATTTTTGGACAGAGCTGTGCAAAATGTCAGTGGCACAATCCAACATCCTAGGAGATCTCCCTAGGATCTGATGAGGGTGGCAGCAAGATGGTGATGTGGGCCAAACAGATGCATTAGAAAGAGGCATCTGCATCTCTCAGTGCAAACCTCCAGGAACACACCATATGTCACCATAAATGATTACAAGTTTCTTGAAGTGTCACAATGGGGCTGAGCCAGGGTTTAGTGGTGCCCAGGAGAGCCTTTCCATTGAATCAGTGGGTCTTGGACCAGGCCCCATGTATTTTGGGCTCTTTCCACACACACATACCACTTGTTGTTTATCTCAAGCTCCGCTCTCCCATTCCCCACCCAGGCTTCTCTTTCCAATAAAGCCCATATTTCCTACTTACAAACACACACACACAAAGAATATCTCCAAATTGACATCCACATCCCCCTAGGCCTCAATAGCCAAATCATCTTACATTACTCAGTAATTTGAACATGTATAAACAGGGAAGGACTTACTGAATCTGGGGTCCTGGAAAAAAGTCAAGAATGGGGTCCCTAGCAACTCTTCCTGCTTAGAAAAGAAGGGGAAGTAAATATAATTCTGCTTCTTAGCCACAGTGGGACAAAATGGCCTTACAGTAAACGAGAACCATGCCCAAAATGCCAAGTGTCCATTTACTTTGGGTGCCCTGAGTTTCTGGATCTCTGTTCTTTTTCAGGAATGCTGAGCATCCACAACTTCCATGTCAGTGCTCAAATTTTCAAGAAAAACACAAGGAGTGGGGCACCCAAGATAGCAGCATTTCTGAACATGCTGGGCTCAACATTCACACTTCTATCCTGCTACAAGACAATAATTTGTTTAAAAAAATACAGATTGCTGAATAAAACCAGAGCCCAGTGGAGAGTGGATGAAATTTGAAAACGACTTCTTTACTGAAGGAACCACATAATATATTCAAGATGTCAGAGGTTAGTCATGGTGCATGTGACTCATGCTGTGAATAGCTCACCTTTAACTTTACTGCTGTAATTAGATTACAAAGTTTTTATTGTGGTTTTAAATCCTTCCTTTATAGGCTTCTGCCCAGCTGTGCACTTAAAGTCAGTTTTATCACACTTTTAGAGCTCATCACGAATAATTTTGCCCCTGCAATGCTGGATTAACTTTTAAGGATCCTTGGAGTCAGAAGTCAGTCACCTTTGCCCTCCTAATGGAACAGATTCACGCCATGAGTACAGGGCCTCAAGAAGTCGTGTCTACAATAAACTATATTTATTGGAGAGATGGAAAGGGCAGTTAGATGGTTTGCTTGTTTAGATATTAGGTATCTTGGTGCAGTCTTCGGTATTCATAATACATTTTAGCTCAGCTTTTACAATCTCATGCAGCAGAACCGTTTCAACTGGACTCTAAGGTCAGAAGGGACCAATATGGTCTTTAGGTCTTACTTGCTGCACAATGCAGGCCACAGAGCCTCACCCATGCACTGCTGTGATACACCCCTAACCACTTGGTACATACAAAGCTCTTTTGAGGTACCCCTAGGGCTGGATTAAGGTTTTTAGGAGCCTGGAGTTGCCCACTTTTGTGCCAACCCATGTTGGCACCCCACCTGATGCTGGCCAGGGCTTGGTGCTTGGGGGGCCCAGTTGACATGGGGGTAGAGTCTTAGGACCACAGGATGGCCACAGAAGGGCTGGTGCTTAGCACTTGGGGGGCCTGGCCAGTGCTGGGGGGGCCTGCGGCATGGCCAGCCACAGGAGCAGGATGGGCTATGGCTCAGTGGCACTCCCACAGACCAGCCAGGGAGCCCTGTTGGGTCGCTATGCCAGGGTGCTCAGCTGTAGCACTGTGGTGATGAGGGTGGGGCTGGATTTTAGTGGTGTCCTCTTTTAACCCAGGGCCTGGGGCCCAGGGCTGCAGCCTCTAAAGCCCCTGAGATACTCTAGCCCTGGGTACTGCATCCAAGATCATGTATGTCATGCAGCCTCCACATCTGGCCATCTTCACCTTGGCTACGCTAGGAAAAATTAGTTCAGATTTGTTCATTTGAACTACTAAGTTCAAGTTTAGTTTCAACTAAACTCAAACTTATTAGTTCAAATTTACAAAGTGAATTAATTCAACTTTATATTAAGTCAAATTAGCTCACTTTGTTAATTCAAAATAACTGCCCTGAGTTTGAAATCATTACATTTGAACTAAGGGTTAATCCTAGTCTACACCATCCTTAGTTCGAACTAAATATTGAACTAAGGGCTTAGTTCAGACTAATCAGCAAGTCTTACTAATATGAACTAAGCTTTCATTAATGAAAGCCTCGTGTAGACACATACTAAGTTAGTTTGAATTAAGCCTCCTTAATTCAAAGTAACTTGCAAGTGTAGATATACCCCCTGAGGGACTGGCATGGCTGCTTCAGTATCTGTCATAACCTTTCCCTCTACTTCCTGTCAGTGTGACCCAAAACCCCACCCAAAACATATCCCCCATTGAGCACCCCAACAACACCAGAACACCGCTCTCCATCCCCCATCACCCACTCTTTCTGCAACCTCCTGTGCCACCGCAGCTTTCTCACTGTCTTCTTGAGTGGCTGCTTTTATAGCTCCCTGAATTGAGACGCCCCATTGCCTTTTTCGGGTCAAGTGATCTCAGTTCACCACCCAGGACCAGCTCCTGTAAACTGAAGGAGGGGAAGGAAAAAAAACCAAACAAAACAGAAACAAGGATGCAGCACTTCATAAAACTCACCCACTGCACCTAAGGCTTACTCAGACTTCTCTTCTTCCAGCACATATCCATGCAACAAACCATACTGTTAATTTGCCCACATATCTGCACAAAAGACTCTGTTACAGGACCTAATCAAGCCACCTACTCCATCAAAGAATCATTTAGCTGCTCATCCACCAATATGATTTATGCCATCATGTGCCAGAAATGTACATCTGCTTTATATATTGGACAAACAGGACAATCTCTGTGTAAAAGAATAAATGGGCACAAAACTGACATCAGCAATCACAACTTTCTAAAACCAGTGGGTCAGCAGTTCAATCTTCCTGGTCACTCCATGAATGATTTACTAATTGCTGTATTCAGGCAAGTGAATAACAGCTCAAGGCTTCAAAGAGAAACTGCAGAACTGGAATTCATTTGCAAATTTGACAGTGTTACTTCAGAGCTAAATAAGGACTTTTATTTTTTTTTCTCATTAAAACAGGTGATTTGCCCTCATATTTCTCTGTATGCTGTTTCCCAGTGGTTGAATTTTAACAACTGCTTTAATTTGCTATTACAGTGTGACCTGATCCCATGTCTTACACTTCTCTACATTATTTCTTCACATTGTGTAAGTTCTCCCATCTTCTAAGCATCTGACAAAGTTGGATTTTCTTCCATGAAAGCTCATGCGATAAATAAATTTGTTAGTCTTTAAGTGCCACAGGCCTCCTTGTTTGTTTTGTCAAACTTCTCTATTTGAGCTCTGACCCGAAAACTGAGCCTGGGGGACAGCATATTAGATCTAACATCTTGCATTACAGAAGACACCATGCAGTGTAGGTTTTAGTGAAGACCTTTCTTTTCCAGAATCGCATTGTTCCAGTTCTTGTCCAGATGGTTTACACAAGAGGATGATCTGGCCCAATTTTGTTCATCCAAACGTTAAGAAACCCTGCACTTTCCTTCCAACAGACCAGTCCTTTCTGGATCCTTTGACTGACAGTCCTTGAGTCAATCAGATTTAGTCACTAAAGAGGAAGTTGTTAATATGCATATTATTATATCACCCAGAAACCCTAATCTTGGACCTGGACTACCCTCTGGGAGATGCTAACCAAGCACAAAAACAAAAAACAGGCACTGCCCCAAGCTGACAATCTAAGTAATGTCCCTTCTTTCTCTTGTGATAAGCTTGCCATTCCTGGCATGTCCACAAGCTCAAGCGACAAGTCTGGGAACAGACTTGGGTCCTACCACTAAGTCATCAGTCTGCCCCAGTTTAACCTACAGACTCCAGTGGAGACCGGGTCCTTGTTGTGCTTAGGGGTGTTCAAACATGCAGTCTCTGTCCAAAACAGCTTACAGTCAACATAGGCCCAACAGAACGAAATATTCCTCCCATATTACATATGGGGAACTAACGCACAGAAATGAAGTGACTTGTCCAAGGTCATACAGGGACCATGTGACATAGCTGGGAAATCTACCGGGTCCATGAATCCCAGTATAGTGTTCCAACCTCAAGACTTTGCTTCCTCTCTTGAGCAAAATCAGCCCTCAGTCAACTCAGTAGGAGGATAGTTTTCATTATTAGCGCTCTGAGCCTGGTCATTCAGTGACTAGGCACCAGCTTTTTGGACCCCAGATTGATTGTCTTCAGTCATGTACAACCTTCCTGCAAGGAATGTGTGGTAATTAAGGCAAAGAATTTCACATGGTCACAGAACAACTATCTGAGAGTCCTGGGCTTATAAAATACTCTATTTCCTCTGTTAATTGTGTCCACGTGGGGCTGTAACCAAGTAGCTGAAACAAATAAAACCCAAGTAATATTCTTTCCCTTTAAAATGTTTCACTTCGTTTGTGGAAGAGGTTTGAACTCATTAAAAACAGACCATCTCCCAGGAGGACTTTTTCTTCTCCTGGTCTTTCCTGCAATCTTAGTCATGCACTCCTCCTCTTCTGCAGAGCACTGGCTTGAATCGTTCTCTCAAATGAAGGTGTTTAAATGAAAATAACATGGACTCCTGTCAAGCTATCCCTGGAGAACATGTAGCACTCATTTGCCAAAGTGGGGCACAGCCTCCATGTCCTGTGTGACTCATTCCCTAACTTGGATGACCAGAAACTTCTTTTCATCTCTAGCTCATTAGGAAACGCCAGCTGTTCCATTTAGACAAGAACTTGTCCGTGGCGACCCATGCATTTTTCTCCTCCAGTACTCACCACATCTGTGTAAACAGGGCACAGGGCTTTCGGTGGGTCCCAGATGCAGCCTCCTCCATGGTTTTGGCTTCCGTTTATACGGGAAGCTCTTGCTCAGCTCCCTACCCTGGCTCCCAGTCCACTACTGAACATTTCCTAGCTAAATCAGAGACCACATCACCACCTACAAACCACGGAAAAATGGAGATCACAGAACATAGGACAGTTCATCTGGGACAAAGAGGTCTTGCATGAGGAGTCCAAGCTGTGAAAAGAACTTCCAGGTGAGATCAGATGAATCGAGAGACTGACACATTTAGACAATCTCTTAAATCCTTAAGATTTGATATAGCTTTTCTACCTTGATCAGAATGACATCCATAGCATCGGTTGCTCCCCTCTTAAACTCACGTTTCCAAAATAAAGATCCTGTCCCCAGAAGAGATTTCTATAACCCAAGGAGGCAGAAGAGCCAGAGAGTCTATGAAGTCCACCAGGGTTTTCACTATTGTAAATCTATTATACCTCAAAAATGGTCAAATATGAGGGTGATGAGAGACACCACATAACTCTAAGGTTGGATAGATACTCCTGGATAGGCCTAGAAGGAAGTTCTATAGAGGTGATGCTAGCGACAGAGATTGGATGTGGGATGACGGATTGCTAAAGAGCTATGGGAAAAAATATGAAGAGCCCAAAGAGAAATGATGGGAAGATGTGGTCAAGAACAGATGAGGAAGGGGTCAAAGAGAAATGAGCAAGGGCGATGAATAGAGAACTTCAGAGTGATAAAGAGAAGATTAAAAATATTTTGGGGATGAAACATTTTGATAGCCCTTTCAATACTCTTTTTGATTTAAATATATTAAAATATACGTCCTAAAAAAGGACCAACATTTAAGAAAAATGAAAAATGTTGCCACTTTTTCATGAAAAAATTGTATTTTTTTGAAGTCCATCAATTTTATTTTAACAAAAGAAAACCCCTTTTAATTCTAATTATTTCTACCAGCATGATTGTATTAATTTTGTTGTATTTTTTAAAGTTATGTCTACACTGGTGATAGAGAAGTGATTTATTATTGTCTGTACAAAACTAAATAAAATTTTTATTATGTAGCTGTAGTCCTTTTCTGGAAATGTACATAACAGATCTAAATTCACTAGAATTTGCCCTTTTTTATATGTTAACTAGTACCATCTAGAGATATGGCCAATCGGTTTTCAGTCAATATTTTGTCTCATACTGTGTGTTCCTCAGTTTGCCTCAATGGGAATTCTTAGGAAAAAGATAATACTTTGGTAGGCCATGGCAATGGTTCAACAGGTATGTCTACACTGGAGCCTTAGGTCGACTTAGGGAAGGTTAAGTCGACTTACAGATGTCTGTGGCCACACTGGGCTTTTATTAAGTCAACTTAAGCACTTCTTTCAGTTGACTTAGTAACACCACCTCTTAAGGCTGACTTAATGTTTGAGCTGACCTTATTAAGTCGACTTAAGACAATGTAGATGAGGAAAAACCCTTACGTCGATCTAATTGACCTCCAGGCCCCCTCCCAGATTTTCTGGCCACCAGGAAGGGTCGACCTAGCACCTACCAGTGTGGACTCAGGCAGTCGACAGGAGTTTTCAGTGTGGACACTCTAAGTCAGCTTAACAAGGTTGACGTTAAGTCAACTTAAAAGAGCCTCCAGTATAGATGTAAATAATGAGGAACTCTTGTGTCAGCTATTCAGTTATGAACCATTATTCTGCATCACTGGAGTATTTTTTGTCAAGGAGACAGATGTTGAAGCTGCCTACAACCATTTGCCTTTCTGTTCAGCAGTTGGAACAGCTATTGAAAGGCAGTTACTCATCTGAGAAGAAGGGGGTCTAGGCAAGAAGTATTATGTGTCCATAAAAGTGGATCGTGCAGTCCTCTGAATTTTCTCTCCTTCTGTGGGCTCAGTTCCTCTGTAAAGGAATTTATATCAAGATTACTGGGCAACAACCAAAACTATCCTGGAGGGTCACCCAGTCAAATGCTGTAGAGAAATTCAGAGGCTCCCCAAGTCCTGGGTCACTCCAGTTCTTCTCACTGGTTTTGCTCCCTCTCTCTGAGGAAAGACCCATCTGGAAAATTACTGGTGCCCTGCGTTAACTGTGGACACTGCTGGGAATTGAAACATATTCTTGTAAACTGTGATTAGATCTTACAAAGTAAAGTCACATTATGACCTCTCTTAAGGTCTTTAAAAACACATTTCCTTAGCTGCTGTGGTTATAGAGGAGTTCTTTCATTTCAGTAATAACAACATTATCCCCACTTCCTTCTCTTTCTCCTCCTTTTTCTTATCATGATCTCACTGGTCATAATACAAATCCCAGTTTGCAGGCTCATAAAGCCCCTTAAACTTGAAGGATGTTAACCCAGTCACATACCTCAAGAAGAGCATATACAGTGAAATATCTTCTCATCCTTCCATTCTACATAACTTCAGTCTGGATTGTTGCTGGAGTATATTAAAATCTAGCTGTCACACATCTCTATTATTATTTATATTACAGTAGCACCAAGAGACGCTAAGCCAGATCAAGGCCTGATTTGAGCTAGGCACTGTACAGACATAGTGAAAAACAAACCTTTTTGGAAAGAGATTATAGTGTTTAGGCAAACCAAGGGTAAGTATGTAACTTCCCCCATCTTAAAAGCATCTGATGAAGTGGCATTCTCTCCCGCAAAAGCTCATGCACTAAATAAATTTGTCAGTCTTTAAGAGCCATGGGACTCCTTGTTTGGTTTACTGACCTAGACTAACACTGCTGCCCCTTTGGAAAAGGGTGAAAAGGAGAACAAAGGTAAGGTGACTTGGCTCATGCAATTCAGTGGATCAGGCAAAGCCAAGATTAGAATCCACATGTCTTTGCTCTCAGACCACTGCTCTATCTACTAGACCATACCGTCTTTTCTAATTTTGGCCACTTTTTCCTTCATTGTACAGACATTGAACACAACTATCAACTTTTCTGTTTTCTCAGTGGCGATGTCTAACTAAGGGTTAAATCTACTTTAGTAACTCCACAGGCACATTTGGAGTTCATTATGTTGATTTAAGCATTTGCTTAAGTCGACTTAATAACTCCTGCCCCTAAAGTCAACTTTAAGGGTTAAGTCAACTTTATGAAGTTGACAACACAATGCGCCCATTAAAGTCAACTTAGTAATGACTTAGAGCCATTTAAGTTGACGTTATTAAGTTGACTTAAGCCAGGGGACCCATTTAACGTTGACTTTATTAAGTTGACGTTAAATGGGTCCCCTGGCTTAAGTCAACTTGAACAAATGGGGCCTCACTAAATTGAATTAATACAGTCGACTTTAAATCTACCTTACTAAGTCCACGTACCTGAGCCCTGTAGTGTAGACATAGCCAGTGTGAGGAACAACAGCAAAGAAACTCTTTCAATATTCATCCTTTAAAATATAGTCCTATCTCATTCCTGTGTGACAGTATGGGAAGCCAACACATAACGGATGAATCCTGGACCATTAAAATTAGTGGGAAAACTCCCATTGACTTCATTCAATAGGGCCAGAATTTCACCACTGAGTATATTTTACTCTTGGAATATAATATTCTTTTGTGCAACAAAACATACTGATAACACAGAGATGGCTGCAACAATGCTAGTTCATGATCTCCTTCTTTCTGCAAGACCCAAATTCCCTTTCTGAATAGGTTTTAGAATAATATTAATAATTAAGTATAACTTTACTAGCATTGAAATTTATACTGCATCATGCTTTTCATAATCAGAGGGTGTTACAACTGCTATGCAGATAATTTTCACACAGCTAAAAGGTAGGGAAGTAGTATAGTTCCCATTTTACAGATGGAGAAACTGAGGTAAAGATTGCTTCATAGCCATACAGGAAATGTAATTTTTAGATGGACTAAAATTAAAGGTTTTCTCAGTTTTCATTACTCTGCTTAAATCACTAGATCATGCTTTGCTTACTCTAAACCTGATGAGAACATAGGTCTACTACTAAAGTATAATAAGCACTTAATGGTAACTCTAATCACATACATAACAGACCTGATTCGCTCAACACCCATAATTTTACGTGCAGCCCTGGTAATAAGTAACCAGAATAGCCACTCGCAGAAAATGTGTGTGCAAATATCCAACATCCTATTCAAGCAACAGCAGTAACTGTCCATGTAAATCCTGCCAATACACATGAACATTTGCTTGACTGTCATTCAAAACTTTGTCTCTAAACATCATGAACACAAACATACAAAAAAAGAACATTTACTTTAAGAAATTAAGCCACTTGGCTTGCTTTTGTCTGAGTAAAGTCTGAATTATTTCATGTGGAATTCTTAAATTTCCTTTTTAAAAACTCCCTTTATTTTTACCTATGCAGGTGTTAATGAGACTGAGACCTTAGATTTTTTTAAAATGTTTTCTATATGGGGAAATGTGAATTCAGTGGGAATGGTTTTTATTATGATTATAAAATAATGAATATTATGACTTCAGTTCCAAAGGGATAGCCATGTCAATCTAGTTCAGCAAAACAAACAAGGAGTCCAGTGGCACTTAAAAAGACTAACAAATTTATTTATTTATCGTATGAGCTGTCATAGAAGAATATCCCAATTTGTCAGATGTTTGCAGGTGGGGAACTTATAGAATGGAAGCAAAATAAAAGTAAGAGAGCGAAAGTCAGAGGGTCAAATCAGACTGTTACAGCAAATCAAAGCAGTTTTTTGGATTCAAACAGTGAAGTACAGCAATAAGCAGAGACGTGGGGAGGGGGAAAGAAAAGCAAAATACCTTTTGTAATGGTAAAGAACCCATAGTCTCTATTCAGTCCTAAGTTGATGGTGTCAAATTTGCATATGAATTCCAATTCTGTGGTTTCTCTTTGGAGTTTTGATTTGTTATCTATTTGCCTAATTATGGCTATTAACATATTCACAATGGAGTGATCAAGGAAACTGAAGTGTTTCCCTGTGGGGTTTTCAGTTTATATATGTGCCATCAGACTCCTTGTTTGTTTTGACTTCAGTAGAAATTTTGCTTGAATAATAACTATAGGATTTGACCCTAGTTCTAAAAGAGCTAAAAATAACATGACATATTATGAAAAGATGAAGATGATCATAGGATATGGTAGGATTCAAACGCTTTAGCATTGGTCAAATTCTGAACTCATTAAAAGCAATGGTAAAACTCTTATTGACTTCAACAGGAGCAGCATTATGCCAACACTGAGTGAAACACTAACACGTAAGTATACATTATGATTTTTTCCATTTTTGTTATTATTTTGGTTGCTTTTGTCTGAATGTCCTTTTTAAAATGTTTATGGGTTAGTTACTTAATACAGTTGTTTTAATATCTTCAAGTTTCTATTAGAGAAACTCATTAGCTTGTGTAATTGCTTTTAATGTGCATTTATGATGTGTAACCATGTCATATGATGAAGAGTTTATGACCAGTAATGAGATTGCAAAGTGATGTACTTGTGATGGACAATTATGCAGGCTAATGCCCTCTAAGAATACCTTGAAGGAATGTTACACCCATGCTAGTGTTCAATATTGTAAATGCTAATTAATATATGTTGCTCCAAATGATCCTATCAATTAAAGCATGTTCCATAATAACAGTTACCACCTGCAAAATTAATGCTAAAACAAAACTACTTCTACCTCAGTGCATGTGTCCATTTTAAAGTTATATTGACCTAAGGTATGTTGGGCATACAGCTGTCCAGTAGCAAAATTGCTTTTGCATGTCTACAGTACACTCCTTGGGTATGTCTACACTGGAGGCTCTGTTAAGTCAACTTAGAGCATCCACACTGGAAACTGTCTGTGTCCACACCGGCAGGTGCTTGGTTGACCCTTCCTGGTGGCCAGGAACTCTGATAGGGAGTCTGGGGGCCAAATAAGTCAACTTAAGGGCTATTCCCTGTCTATAGTGGCTTAAGTCAACTTAATAAGATCGACTTAAGCCTTAAGGAAGCCCTTAAGTAGACTTAACAAAAGCCCAGTGTGGCTGCGGGGGACTGTAGGTTGACTTTAGCTTCCTTAAGTCAACCTAAGGCTCCAGTGTAGACGTACCCCTTGTGTTGATGATGCGTGTTCTCACTAAGTGCTGTCTTGCATTGACTTAAATCTGTAGTGTAGACCAAGCTTTGGACAAGTGTAAAGAAAACTCATTGCAATGTAAAGCGATGTTTAATTTGAGCATGTTCTTGAGTGCTTTGGGTTCCAATTCAGGAAAATTTATATTATTCACATGGCTGAGTCCACTTGCTGAACGATGGCCTTAGAGGTTGGCCCTGCATTTATTGAAGAGAATAGCAGCCCTCTCTTTGATTTTAACAGTGCACAGTCAGAGCCTTGTTGGATAGGGGTGGACTTAAGCAGGTACTTAAATTTAAGCACCTACTTCAGTGCTTTGCAGAAATGGGGATGTAGGATCTGATCCTACTTCCACTGAAATCAGTAGATTTGCCATTCACTACAATGGATGTGGCTATGGATAACTGGGAATATCACACTCAGGACAACAGCCTTTGGAAACAAGAGCTCAATAAAGGTCTCCAAATATGCAAGAGGAAGCAGTCCAGCCTATCAGAGAAGAAAAGAGCTTGCAGAAGGCAGTGCCCAAGAATCAAAACACCACCTTCCAATATGATAAATGCGGCAGAGATTGTCTTTTGAGTGGGTCTCTTCAGCCACAGCCAATGCTGCTCTAAAACCAACTGAGCAAATTTTCTACTTCTCAGGGGCACATATCCATAGTCTCTTAAGACTGACGGATGCCAAAGAAGAAAAACAATGGAAGGAGGATTAGGTCCATATTACATAACGGTACACAGTCATTTGAAAAAACTTATCTGATGCCTATGGCTGTATTTACTGGAACACAAGCAAGTTTATAATTACATATATGCACACAAAGCTTGGGAAATAGATGGGCATTATAGCATCCTGTTGAATATTTCCTAAATGAGTTACAACAGGTGATTTGACCTCACCGTCCTCTACGTGCTGCTTCCCAGTGTTGAATCCTAACAACTGCTTTGATTTGCTGTTACAGTATGACCTAATCCCATGACTTACACTTCCCCGCATTTATCTTCCTCCCATTCTGTAAGTTCCCCCATCTTCGAAGTATCTGACAAAGTAGGATTTTCTCCCACGAAAGGTCAAACGATAAATAAATTTGTTACTTTTTAAGTACCATAGGACTCCTTGCTTGTTTGTCTGAACTTCCATTGACCTCGATGGGTGTCGAAGTAAATCAGGACTTCTCAAGGTCAGATCTTATATGAATATGAATATTTGGGGTGGAATTTTCCAGCATGCTCAGCATTGGCCTAATTCTGTTTGCGCTAAAGTCACTGGCTATGCCTACATTGCCCTGCAATTTTGAAAAAACTTTTTTTCAGAATAAGTATTTCAAAATAATTATCTTGAAGAAACTTTTTTTCAAAAAATGCTATTTCAGGACAACAGTCCAGGGACCGCTCATTGTCCCGAAATACTGCAGCTTTTTTTTTTTTCCCCCAGAAAAGAAAGTCTACACCAGACTTTCTTTTTCAGAAAAAAAGCAAGGCAATGGAAGAGATAGGGAGGATTTTTCAAAAAATTGCCTTTGCTGTGTCCAGGGATGGCTTTTTTCGAAAAAGCTACCTCAAAAAAGGCTTCTTTTTTTTTTTTAAATATAACAAGGTTTAGCAATCCCGAAAAAGCTAAACCCACCAGCTTTTCCGAAATAAAAAGCCTTATCCTGAAAAAAGTTTTTTCGAAAATGCTTGGCGATGAGTTTTCCCACTGAATTAGGGAAGTGCTAAGCAATTTCACTCTTTATATATTTGTCTTTTTCTAGCTATTGGAGACTTTTTTGGAGGCCTACACTTTCTAAAGTAGTTAGTGATTTCTTGACCTTTCATCATTTGAACACCCAATGGGCGTAGTCAGACATAGTTTTGGTCATCCAACCTTTATCCATCACACATGACAAAAATGTTTTAGTCAGTCTTGATAGTTTTTATGAAAAGTTTCCACCCAAACCAACATTTTACATGACAGCTGAAAGACTTTGAGCTGTAGCAAAGTGGGTGCTATCTACAACATTGCTATAGTTATGACATGATTTTGAACTACAGCAGTCCTCAGTGAAACAGAATGAAAATATCTAGATGTACATTAGTCTTTTTTCTTTACTCAGATGCTTGGTGAGAAAAGCATCAGATCTGAAGCACCTGGATGCTCTGCAATGATAGATACTTGTTCCAGCAAGTTCAGCTCAGTCCTGAGATGAAGTACTGAATATACCACATAACTGACTCAGTGTAAGTATTTCTAATGACACTTTCAAAGTCCACTCAACTCTGCTAAAGGATCTCCTAGCCTCCAAAAAGCTCTAGTTGTAATTATGGAGTGCAATGAATGAGGTTAACACTGATTAAACTGAACATCTTTGACATTAGTTTGTTTACACAATGCTTATTATTTGTATTACATGAGCTCTTATCAAACTGCACATATTTAGGACATTCCAATGGGCCAGGATCAACAAGTCTCTGCAGCCCAATAGTTCCAGTCCAGTCGTTAGTGCGACACTTCTCATTAGTGTTTGTCAAAAAAGGAAAACCTATTTTCACACACACAGGAAATTTTGAAGTTGTGCTCATTTAGATGAGTACACAGCATGGCCATTTTTTTAAAAAAATAATATTTTTATTTAAAAGACAGGTGAAAGCATTATTGATGTTTTTGATTTGCTGAAAACCTGTTCCCATATTGGTAAGTTTTTGATAAATGAATATGTCACATAATAGTTAAAAAATTGTTTTGGAAAAAAATTAAAAGAAGGCAAGACATATTTCAAGACAAGTGCTGACACTGTACAACAGGGGTCAGCAACCCAAAAAATAAGAAGAGCCATTTTTTGGAAATTCATTCAATAAATAACTGTGTTGAGAGCCACAATGGGTGTAGCCTCCTGGTGAGGCGGGGTAGGGGAGCAGGTCTGGGATGCCAGCTGTAGGGTCCTCTGGTGGGGTGGGAGAGCCCAGAACCAGGAACAGGGTCCTCCATGGTGGTGGGGGCCTGGAGCCTGGCATGGGCCACCCACAGGGTGTGATGGTGGGGAGGTGGACCAGAGCCACAAGGGTACAACCAAAGAGTACATGAAGCTCTGGAGCCACAGGTTGCAGACCCCAGCTGCAGACTTCTTTTTTTCTTAAATAAAATTAGTTTTCAACAATGTTCCTATTTTTTAACTGAAAACCTTTTCCCTTTGAAACATTACAAGCATAACTATCTCCTATATAATGTGTTCCAGCATGTAGAATAACAGCTATTTTTTCAATCCACTTCTGTGGCTGTGAAACATGATGCAGTTGCTATTGAATGTTTTTGAAACCCCAAAACTGAAATTTGAGGTTCTATTTATGTATTTATGTGGTGACCATCACCATAGTAGCTGATCATATCACTAATATTAATACACTTAGCCGCAAAGCAGCACCCATATGGAGGAAGGATATAAAATTACCCCCATTTTACAGATTGGGAAACTGAGTTGCATCACGTAATATAGGTAATCTGTAGCAGAACCAATTATTAAACCCATGTGTTCTTGAATTATAGACTAGTGTCTTAACCACAGAACCATCCTTCCTGTTTGGCTTTGACTGCTGTTGGAAGCTAGGCTTAATAATTACATAGAACCTTTCGCTGTGGCCATATGGGTGGTTGACTCCTGGTTTGTATCCTCCCTTGTTAAACCGATATCAGGGGCTGTTGATTTCACTGAGTGCATATTTCCAAGGTTGGTCGGTCTGCAAAATAGTTTTTTTGTGAGTCATCCAGCCAAAGAAAGAGCCAGAGGTCTGTTGTGGTCTGACGTCCTATTGCAGCCAGAACAAATGTAGTGACAGTCAAGAGGAAGGAAACTGAAATGTTTTTGGGAGCTATGGAAGAAAGATCGACATTGACGACCATAGGTTCACCAAGATAAGTGCTCAGTGTATAATGTGCTGAAATCGGGTCATGTTCCTGGAAAGCTCTTGCCTCTTGCCATAAATGGAAAACAAAAGGGCCCTGGGCTTGTGATTTGGTTTTGTTCATCCCAGTCTAATCTTATTTCTAAATTTTTGTATGATCAAACTCTCTTTTAAGACTTTACATTGATTCTTTCTTGCTGTAGTACACTTAGGGTCACTCAGCTTTGACCTAACGGTATTCCTGTTGAAGTCAATGGGAGTTTTACTGGTGATGGGGACAGAAGTTAGATTAATGTGAAGCATATTTGAAAGTGTCTCCTTTGGTCTAAAACAAAGATTGTTGAACTAAAAGGATACAGTTTCTCTTTGTTTACAGGAAAAATATAAAACTGAACCACGTAGATTTTCTAGAAGTAATGGTAGTATTAGTAAGGGTAGTATCAGTTGCCCATTCTTCTCTATTTGGAACAAGATTGTATTAATCATGGACTAAACTAAAACATATTAATGACACAATACATTAATGTATTGATCACACATCTAGAGTTCCAGGTTTATCAATTTAATTTAGTCAGAATGAATTTTTCAAAAAGAAAATTTGGGATTCTCTTCAGTGTTTGGGAAAATTGCAAACTTGTGAGTTTTCATTCCAATATAGAAAGATTGTTATTAATTTTAGAATTAGACTGATAAATTTTAAGGTCAGAAGGGACCATTATGATCATCTAGTCTGACCTCCTGCACAATGCAGGCCACAGAACCTCACTTGCTCACTCTTGTAATAAATCCCTAACTTATCGCTGAGCTATTGACGTCCTCATATCATGGTTTAAAGACATCAAGATACAGAGAATTCACCAGCAAGTGACCCATGCCCATGCTGCAGAGGAAGGCAAAAAAAAAAAAAAAAAGGGCAGATTGGCAGAAAACTCCTTCCTGATTCCAAATATGGTGATCCACTAGATCCTGAACACGAGGACAAGACTTATCAGTCAATCACCTGAGAAAGAATTCTCTCCATTAACTCAGAACCCATCCCATTTAACATCCCATTACAGGCTACTGGACATATTTAGTGCCAGTATTCAAAGATCAGTCAATTGCCAAATTAGGCTGCCCTATCATACCATATCCTCCATAAACTTATTAAGCTCTAGATTTCATCCTGTTTCTATTACTCTAGTTTTCAAGGTCATCCAGTGTTACCCACATGCTAGCACACTAGCATCTACCTACATATACCCAGATTTGCAGGGCTGACAGCATAATTTGGTTAAGATACTTCCCAGCCCACTCCCAGTTCATACCGTTCCAGGGGAAACACTCTAGGCACATTCCCAGACCATAGGGCTCCAGGTCTAATGCGATTAATTGACATACCCACTCTTTCCCAATCTGTAGGGCTCTTGGTGCAACGCTCTGCAGATTTGTAGGATCTTTTTATCAGTGAAAGAGCCTTACACAGTACTATCCTTATTCTCTATTTATTAACGATTACCAAAACAGCATACACACAGCTCACCACTCCCAATAAGGCAGAAAAACTTCTGGTGGCCAACCAGGATTAGATCATCTGGGGACTCTAGCTTCTGCACAATACGGTTAGCAGGATGTTGAGGTTTGGCAGTTCTGATTTTCTTGGGCTGTGTCCTGGAGTTAGGTTCCAAAGAACTTCCTTTTGAAAGTCAGTTTATATAGTCAAAACTTGGGTCCTACTTAGCTGTACCTTAACCAATCATTTGAGACTAAAGTACCAGAAAGCACCAATCCTAGCCCATCGTGAAGCAGTCCTTTAACCAATCACATCCTGCCACATTCCCTGATTTAAACAATGCACATTTCATTATGCAACAGAGAGAAACAATTAAAGAACATGATGAATCATTCAGATACACAATAGAAAGGTGGGTACTGGAAAGACAAAACAATAACATCGCCTTCTTAACAGCCTGATATTACATTGTTTTGAAGTAGTTTCAGGAACGTGAAGATGTGACCAAATGCTACGTCATGGCTGTCGCCTCTCATATAGCTGTTACTGCTTAGCCCAAGAACAAGGCCTAAGCTTAGTCAAAAAAACCAAGGGGTCAGACCCTACACCAGATCTTCTCATATGACATCCTGATCTTTCTCTGTATGACAATACCTTCCAACATCTTCACCACACGCGTCCTTTTTGACCCACAGTCAGTAATACAAGGTTAAATAAGGCTGGTCCCTGAGGAGCTCCTCTAGTAGCCTCCCTCCAGCCTGACAGCTCACCTTTTTATATGAACTGTTGTAGTCTCCCTTTTAAACAGTTCCTCATCCACCCTTCAATTTCTTTATTAATCACCATCTTTTCCAGTTTAACCAATAATTTCCCATATGGAGGCATACCACACCTCTTACTGAAATTGAGGTAAATTAGATCCACTGCATTCTGCACGTCTAAACAAATCTGTTATCTTTCCAAAGCAGGAGATCAGGTTGGTCTGGCACAATCGACCTTCTCTAAAACCATGATGTATTTTGTCTTGATTACCGTTAACCTTGGTGTCCCAAGACTTTTCATATTACTGAGGTCAAACTAATAGGCCTGTAGTTACCTCACTTTTTTACCCTTAAAAATAGGAAGTAAATTAGCAATCCTCCAGTCATAAGGTACAACCCCAGAGTTTACAGATCCATTAAAAATCCTTGCTAATGGGCTTGCAATTTCATGTGCCAGCTCCTTTAATATTCTTGGATGAAGATTAACCAGGCCTCTGATTTAGTCCCATGGAGCTGTTCAGGATTGGTGTCTACTCATTCAAAGAGAATGGCAGTTCGAAGACTGATCAGTCTTCCCCAGGTATCTTTGGGTAAATCACTCAATATTTCAGTGCATTGGTTCCCATCTAGAAATTGTCCTTCAGATTGCACACTCTTCTGGGCAGCGCCTGTCCAGCTCTAATGTGTTTGTACAGTGCATAGCACAATGGGAGGTGGCTTTCATCATGGTAAAGGCATGTACGCTGTCTTTTAATAATAATAATGAAGGGTACTTGTTAGATAACTTCTGAATGAAATATTCCCTTGTGTTTTCAGCCAGCTTTACATATTATTTTTAATTTAATTTAGTTTAATTTTTTAATTCTTTTATTCCTTTTGTACATAAAGCTGTGTATAATATGTATCAAAGGTCAAAAGACTATTTTAAAGGTACAAATCCTTTAATGGTATTCAGCTACTAATAGAACAATTTGAGGATGTTTTCAATAAGTTTTCATAGTATGTTGTCTACAGCTTCACACATAATTGCAGAGTGGAATAAAGCACCCACCCCCAACCTATCCTAGAATCTTTCTCTTTAAGAAAAAAAAAGTAGTATATTTCCATCCTCTAGTGAAGGATACAAAAACACCAAGAAACACAAAGGAAGAAAAAAGTACATTATTTATTTGGTGAAGCAAGGTTTAAACGGAATAATTAAATTTACCATAATCAATAAAATGTGTGAGTCAAGTTTATTGAAGTGGCTATTTCCCATTGCATAATTTCCCTGGGGAACTTTCATTTTTAATTCCAAAATAAAAACAAAATTAATAAAATAACCCTGAGCACGTGCTGTAAATATGCCAGCAGATGTGTGAGTTTAAGGAGAGCACAAGAACAGATCCAGAAATCAAAGAGCGATTTACCACTGATTTGACACTACTTGTAAGGACTGAAAATTTTCTTGAAACATAATTAAATATAAACAAGTTTAAAAGGCTCACTCAGTAGCTCTCAGGAATTGTAATAAGAGGTCAGACTCTTTCACTAGTTAGGTCACTGGTTCAAACTCCATCTAGGCTAGTAATAAATAAAGGCTATATGCTGAGTCAGTGCTCACCCTAAGCACCTAGGGGCATGCCCACATGTATCTTTTGAATCAAAATACAACTGGTTATTTTGATTAAAAAAAGATTAGGTCCACACGACGTTTTCTTGTTTCAAAATGACGAGCTCCGTCATTTTGAAACAAGACGTTATTTTGAAATAGCTTAAACCTACTTTAATTTGAATCGTCTGTTATTTCAAAATGGGTATTTTGAAATAACACTGTTCGGACATGTTATTGCAAAATAACCATTATTTCAAAATAACACTTCTGCCCTTCTGCTTCCCAGGGTGTCTTCCTTTTTGTATATATTGGGTGGGGGCATGGCCCAGTGGGGGACCATGTTGCCACACCTCCCATGCTGCCACTCTCTTGATTCGAAATAGCAAGTCCTGTGTCTGGACTTGCTATTTTGATTTGAGGTTTTTGCTTATTTCGATTTAAATTAATTTGAATTAAGGATTTTATTCTGAATTATCTTATCTTGATTTAACTTACATCGAAATAAGCATGTACGTGTGGACATAGCCTAGAATGTGTGCTTGGCAAAGACTAGGGCTGGGTAACTCTTCTTCCCCCTGCCCCAGACCAAGGAACAGTGGTGCTACTGAGAAGATTCAAGTCACCTCACCCCAGACTTTTCAATGTATTCAGTGTTGCTGCCCTTAGCGCTCCTACACATCTATATCTCTCTGGGAAACAAAACTTTAGACTCCTAAACCACTTAGGCACTACTAAGTACAGCAAAGCCCAAATATCTTAACTCTAGGCCCAACACTCTCTGTGCCTCAGCTCACTATCTGTTGAGATTGTAAATTCTTTGCATCTCTTACTATGTGTTTGCGTAACACCAAGCACAAAAGAAGTCCAAATCTTGCTTGGATTTTTTTAATATTACTGTAATATTCTTACTAATAAAAACTAATTATTGCACGTTCTGTACTTTATCTGCTAATAGAAATAATTCCCATGTATCTGTGTACTTGTGCTTCATATACAAAACACACACAACTCAAACATAAAATGGCAGCCTTCGAACAAATCCAAATATTCAAAGTGAAAAGTAGCCAGAATCTCAGAGTTACGCCTGGTTTCAACTTTATGAAACGAAACAAACAAACAAATAACAACAACGTCGTGAATTTCACGTGATGTGGATGCAAAATCATTCAGTCTGGATCCACAGACAATCAGGGGAGTTCAGCATTATTTTAAGGATTCATGACAAATATTTTCCACAGCGCTCAGTGACATCAATGTACAGATGCATCCCGATTGTGCTTTAACCATGTCTTGGAACAAACCTCATATTTCCGACCTGCCCACAGCAAATAATGTGAACATAGTAATACAGAGGTATTTAAACTCTTGATGGATTGTTCATGGGACTTCCTCTCCTAACTCATTTGGATACCTTTGAAAATTTCTCCCTCTACCTGGGAAAAAGCTCCAAGCCCTTCCTCAGTGACTAGGGTTAATCAAAACTATATATAAATAATTTACAAGCTAAAGTTGGTGTTTGACTCATTTGTGGTTTAATTGCTTCTCCTTTTAATACACTCCAAAAGTTGAAGAATGCTAAGGAACAATTCATTCATTGTCTTCTCTGCATCTGGGTTAACGTTTCCTTTTTGGATAAGTTTGTACCACTATGTTCCCTTACTTTCCTCTGCAAGCTAGTAATGCCAATTTCCCTCCATGGCAGCTACAGTGACATCTGTTTACTTGGAAGCTCATGGAGTTGATAGATGGGTGCTAGCCACAAATTAATGGAATTCTTTCCAGATGCAAAGTCTTTAAATATTCAAACAATAAGCCAAAAGCACTAAGCTGCTTTGCCTATTTTTCGCTTAACTGTGTATCTCTTGCTCGGCGATGATGTAAACACAATTACTGGGAGCAGTGACCAGAACTCTTAAGAGGTTTCAAAGACGTGCTGTAGCATGAGCCATGGCGGATGGTAGTGGGCTGGCAGTTGCGATTGTGATCTGAAGCCAAAGGCCTGAACAGCTCATAAAAGAGAGTCAGAAAAGAAGAAAAAACTGGAGTATCTAAATGTAAACAGGTTGGGTTTCCACCCAGCTCTGATTGCAGTCAACGTACATTTGTGCTATCTGTGGTACAGATCCTAACATGTGACTGTAAGCTGCTTCGCTGCTTCCCTCCCCATCTTCTTTACTCCTGGGATCTGGTGTAATTCAGAGCAGCAGCGACACTTTTCTAGGAACTGTTACGCTGAATGGGAATTAACAGATTGCTTTATGCTGGTGTTGTGTGGGGAGCAGGTCGCACCTGTTTGGGCTGACCTCTGGCATTCTGTGTTTTATCTACACTTACCCCTTTCCCAAGCCAGATCCTTAACTGGCATAAATCAGTGCTGCTGCCTGCACTTAGACACAAACTACTCTAATTTATTCTAGTTGGCCCAATACACCTAACTTACTTGCAAGGCCAATTTACATCTTTTTTTTTCTTCCATTCTTGAGTTTACTTTGGTACTCGCTTCCTTCCGCATTAATGTAACTGAGCTGCCAGGATATGGGTTTCTCATCCTGTAATTAAAGGGGAGAACCTCATTAAACACTTCTCTCTCCTTTAAATTACCAGCAAATGTGAATCTATGGGCTTGCAGTAGATGTGGCTAGAAGAGAACTCAAAGTATTCCAATCTGCATTGGAAACCAATTCAAGCCTGAAATGCTGTCTGAGCTTGAAAATGGGTTCTGTATTTCCTCACAAGTTGCCATTAATTAACAAAGTAAAGTAAAGTCTTCATGGGGCCACAGAATGGAAAAAATCAAAATTCATGATCTAATAGGAGAAAATAAACACAGTTTTGCAAGCTTAAAAACAGAACCAAGGGCAAAAGGGAGGTTTGCTAGAAAAATATGACAGTTCCCCTCCCACTGCCCCTGAATTTGGGGATTTGTGGAATACAGCCCTGACTAAACTTGGTTGGCAGATATCTCCATGTTAAGTTCTTATTTAATGAAATCATGTGGTTGTAAATCAAACACAGAAATGGGAATAAGCAAATTCACCACATCCTTCGAGAAAAGTACATATTGACTCTCTCAACTAAAGTTGCCTGGGTAGTGAATTATTTATATTTGTCAACTATAAAAAGATCATCCAAAATTGCCCAGTTTTTCTCATAATGTCGTAATCCTCAATCCCAAAGCTGAACCCAGGCCTGGAGGAAACTGGCATGTTATTCACACAAATCACTTCTAAAACCAACATTAAACTGCTATATTTTCACAAAAACTGTTACATTATTTTGACACTAGTATTATTATTCTTCCTATTACATATGCTTCCACAAACTGGATTTAAGATCAAGGTCTCAGTGTGCTTGGTCCTGTACAAATATATCGGAAAGCCTGGTTCCTGTCCTCAAGATCTCAGTCTAATTTAAGACAAGACTTGCCAAAAGAGTATCATAAATGAAAGGAGGGAAAGGAACAGAAAAGCTAGGGTAACAGACTACAGTATGAAAATCATACAGTCGGAAAAGTTAGCAGTGGCCTCCATCCAACATCCATTGATGACAATGGGAGGCCTTTGAAAGGCTTTGAGCATAGTTTATGTACACAACCACATGGTTGGGAGTAATTTAAATGTACTGGGCATTTCCCCTCCAACATAGTCACTGTTTGATGGAACCAAACAAGGAGTCCTGCAGCACTGTTGAAGACTAACAAATTTATTTATTGCATGCACTTTTGTGGGAGAACATCCCACTTCGTTAGATGCTTTGAAAGCATCTGATGAAGTGGGATTTTCTCCCATGAAAGTGTATGCAATAAATAAATTTGTTAGTCTTTAAAAGTACCACAGAACTCCTTGTTTGTTTTGCTGAACTAGACTAATACAGCTACTCCTTTGGAACTATTTGACTGTTGTCACATAGGTACCACTGCAGAAATGAGTCCTTCCGGCTTCAAAACGTTTCCCCAGAAAATTGTGCTTTGGACAAACTGAAATTTTCCATGGAAAGGCTTTGCTCTTTTCGAAAATGTTCAGGCTTTTGTCTGAAACTCAGACACCCTTTGCCCTTTTCTCCTTTCAAAACAAACTGGTTTGGATTGCCAAAAACCCAAGGGGCCCATTGATTTGCATATTTTCAGGTTGGTTGTTGTTGTTGTTGTTGTTCAAAACCCTAACTTTTTGGTGGGAAATTGCAAAAAGAACTAAACTTTTTTTTTCTTTTCATCACATTTTTCAGGCTAGTTAGTCATAAAATGGAAGATTTTTAGGAACAGAGTAGACAAATATCTGTCAGGGCTGGCCTAGTAAACTTAATTCTGCCTTAGTGTGAGGTGATAGATAGCAGGTTACTTTTCAACATCCTTTTCAGCCCTCAGATCTCTATGGTCTTGTGGTTAAGTCAAGCTGATTGAAAAACTCATCTTATTCTCAGCATACAAAAAAGCACAAAACTAGCAATGGCAGGACAAACTTTTTCAGACTGCCTCAAACCCAAGTTGTAGACACCGCTGTGGTGGCTTCACAGTGCCTGCCTTACAGTGCTGAATGTTTGACCTGTCCTAATACAAAGTGAAACCCGTTCCGTGAATAAAAATGAAAGACTGCACAGGTTCTGTCTTTATTGCCACTTAATCCTTAACCTCCCTGCTGAGAGTGCCGTCATGGGCGCTGGGTTGTGATTCTGCTGTTAGTCATGTTAATAAGGAACTACGTAAATACCACCTCCTCAATTATACAGGCCATGGGATTGCCATCAGACAGTATATTCTTACCTGTCCTGAATTCAAACTAATAATTCCCTAGTGGTGAAAAGATCCAAATCCTGTATCTTAATCCTTGCCTGTACCCCTCATTTAGGTATTTATAATCTAAGATTCAAATTGTTGCATTTAATTAGAGCTTTTAAGAGTCTGTTTTTATCCTCACTGCCTTCTCTTTAATCTTTGTAGCATTGTAATATTTTTGCCACTCTCAGTTTGATCTTTCTGATTTGACTTGAGTGCTCAGTGAAGACCCGCTCAATTGATTTGGAAGTCAACATAGTAAGTCCACCGCCTCAAGAAGAGTAGCGCTGAATTGAAGGCAGAGCATCTCCCCTCAACACAGCACTGCGGAGATGCCCCAGTACGTAGGCGGTAGGAAGTCAAAGGGAGATCATCAGGTTATTTTACATAGCTTGGTATCTCCCTTTGACTGCTGCCAAATTCCATGGCCAATGGAGACCTGAACGTAGTGTTCTCTTTTAAGTGAAGACAATGTCTTAAAAGTTTTTGGGCTTTGTCAAAATCATGGCTGGAAAGCCACCAATGATGTGTGACATTGGAATTAATAAAGCAGAACAGTTGGCATAATTAAACAGCAATTATAATTATGCTAAGTGAAATGAGGAGCAATGATAAAGCCATGGCATGGTGCATGATGTTGACATAAGGCAAAATTCTCTTTTACTGGCAACATAGAATTTGATATGGACATGTAATACACATGTTTAATAGGGAGATCTGTCTTTGAGAGATCTAGAGAGATGAGGGGCAGGAAGGAGTTGCGTCTGGGTCATAGTTGCTAGGCAAATGCACAATTAATAATCCAAACCAGAAGCTTCTGGAACTAGGTGTGCTAGTTTTGGGTTTGCTTAATAGGTTCCTTGGAGCTGACCTCACAATCCATTGAAGGCAAGTTGTTGGGACAACTGCTTTGCAAAAGATCATGGGATCTATGTAAATTGGGACAACCTCAGCCACAGGAGCAGAAAACAGGCTGGTTTCCTCTTGCTTTGAAGCATTTTGCAGCAAGTTAAGGATACTATTAACCTAGCAACAGGGAAGCCCAAGCAGTGTTAATTAGAGAAGGAGAAACTGGGAGGTGAAATAATTCCTCTGATTTTAATCGTATGCTCAGAGTGATATTTGTTTTTAATTGCACTGTTCTAGTTAAATTTCCTCAACCAGTCTGATTCATTAGCTTTTCTCTTATTTAAATTGGATGGTGCGGAAGGAATCAGTAATATTTTGCTTTTACCTATTTTTGGACTTTCCTTGTAACAGAGTGTTTTATTTGTATACTTAAACAGGAGTGGCTGGTTAATTAATTAGTCAACTAGGGAACTGAAGGAGTTCAGCAGAGGAGGAAGGACAGTTTGCATGGTTTTCAGCTGGGGGTGTCTGAAAGCCAGTGCGGGGTAGACATTGTTTCGATGCTTTTGACTGAGCAGTCTGTGTGGATTTTTGGAGATCAAAGATGGTGACTAAGACTCAGGTGAAGTCAACCACGGCCTTTGGCAAGTTTGAGTTACTTCTTGCTCTGTTTCTGTGGGAACTGACCTGTTTAGTTTTAAGTTGTTTTTTTTTCAGTTATGTTTACAACTGTGGAGATAACGGGCATAACAAGGGAGAGGAGAAATCAGTGGCATTCCCCCCGTCCCGCCACCTTCAAGTAGGTCACAGGGAGGCACAGAGCTCCTCTGGACTTTTGCGGCCTGAAGATGTGCGCTCCTCCTGGGCATGGTGAGCCCAGAACAAGCCCCTCCAAAAGAAGCTCTGGAATTTAAATTTTTATGCATGACTCTGATGGAGATTATGGGTATGGATTACAGAGTGGTCATTGTTATGCTGTGATTATATTTCCTTGTTGTTATAAGATGTTATAAAGTTGGTACTTAAGAATTAGGTTAATTTCTTTTGCTCTTTTTGCCCTTGATGACGACGTTTACCCTATAGAATACTTGCTGAAAATCCTTGGTGACTCCCTCTGCGTATGTCCACATGTATCTTTTAATGTGAAATAACACTAGTGAGTTCGATTTAAAAAAGGTTATGTCCACACGACATTTTCTTGTTTCAAAATGATGAACTCTGTCATGTCGAAATAAAAGATGTTATTTCAAAATAGCTTAAACCTAATTTAATTTGAATTGTCTGTTATTTCGAAATGGTTATTTCGAAATAATGCTGTTTGGATGTGTTATTTTGAAATAACCATTATTTCAAAATAACACTTTTGCCCTTCTGCTTCCCAGGGTGCCTTCCTTTTTGTATATATTGGGTGGGGGCATGGCCCAGGGAGGGGACATTGTTGCCACATCTCCCATGGTGCCCCTCTCCTGATTCAAATAGCAAGTCCTGTGTCTGAACTTGCTATTTCGATTTGAGGTTTTTGCTTATTTTGATTTAAGTTAATTCGAATTAAGGATTTTATTTTGAATTAACTTATTTTGATTTAACTTAAATCAAAATAAGCATGTATTTGTGGACATAGCCTCTGTGTACTTTTCAGTGGCCATAAGAGGAGGACAGTGAAGTAAACTCTAGCCCATGTGAAGTTTACACGTAGCACACCAGAATGCAGATCTAAGAGGCATTTTGCTTGTGGATAGCAAATCTTGTATACGAAATCCCATTGCTGCTCCTGTATGCACTCTCCGTATCTCCCATAGACATTTCACTTGATTCTTTCCTCCGCTTGGTTTTGCAGTGGTGGAACATCATCGATTGATTCATGGAAGCTGCTCTGGATTTCAACACCCCAGAGATCAGTCCTGACCATCATTTTCTTAAGTGCAGTGACTTTAAGAGCAGATGCTACTGCATGACTCCTTCTTGCCTCTTCTGTTGCCCATGAAAGTTAGCATATCCCAGGAGTAGAACATGGGACTGGAGATGTGAGTTCTGTTTGTGCCGTGGCTACTGGATGACCTTGGGTAAGCTGGATAGGGTTGTTTATCTCCTTCATAAAGTTTTAATTTCTATGAGTGAAAAATGCTACATAGACAATAGCTGTCTTCTAAGGTCTGCAGGGATAGTTAGGAATAGGAGCTAGATCTCCTAAATACCCCTCCAGTCCTCTGCCCCCAGGAGCAGGCTTCCTCACGAGTCACTTGCTATGGGCAGTACAGAGGCGAACTGGGGTGTGAGCAAATGCATTTTATCCTCAGGGAACACAAAATCCTTGCTTGCCTTGCAATCCCCAGTTCTGTCATCAGATGTGCTGCATCTGTAACATTCCCCATGTCAAGCTTTTGAAAGCTGCATACAATGAACGCTACTTTTACAGCTCTTGCAGAATTGTAGGCAATCCTAATTTTACAGGTGCATTCTAGCAAAGTGCAGTCCTCCCTATCACAATGCCATTAAAAATAACGCACTCCTTATGCCTGGGCAGTTAATTTAATATTAAATCAGTAAAACATTTACTAGAGCTGGTCAGGGGCCTCCTTGCTGACAGCAGCCTGGGCTGACTGCAACAAATGTCTCCTCACGGTTTGCAGACAGCTGCTGGCTTATTGTACACTTCTTGTGCAGGGCTTCTTGGTCCTGACAGATGACCCCTCTGAGCTCTAATGAGTGTAGCAGCTCAAAACCCTTGCAGACATTTGTTAGCTGGAAGACACACGAGCATTTGTGAAATTTGGATCAACAGGAACAACAGTCTGTGGGGCAGATTCACCCCAGCTGGTGCAAGGAAATGCAAAATTTCCTGCCCTGCACTAAGGAAACAGATCCAGTGCTTTCCAGTGGGCTTCATCCATGGCATAGGGTGGCAGGAGTTTCTACTCGTCCCTGCTTTGTGCTTATGTTGGCTGGGGTAATTTAAAGCTCGTCTGAAGGCTCCTTAGATATGCCACTGGTGGAGCGTACTTAGAGGATGCAGTGAATCAATGCGCTTGCAGATGCTCTGAAAGGAGGAAGTCACAACCACTTTCCTTCTACATGGCAGATTTTCTGCACCGTACCTGGGATTTTGCCAGCATAAGCCAAGGGTGAATGTATCCCTTTGTCAGTTGAGGACAAGGCTAGGACGTGTTTTTTGTCATAGACAAACCAAGAACCCTGAGAGCATTTTAAAAATTGTTTTCTGGCAAATGAAAACCAATCCTTACCCCCTGCTCCCAAGCCAAAAAAATGCTTTGATTTGGGGGTCTCTAAGGAAGAAAGGCACATTTCCAAGGCAGGCAGCCACTTTTGACAAACCTTTTTTTCATTTTGCTAAAAGTTGGATTTTTTTTTTCATAAAAGATTTTCAACAGAACTTTTTCAGGCAGCTCTTGTTGGGACGTCATGTCACAGCTTTAACCCCCATAGCCCTTCAATATCCTGATGAAACCAGGGAAATGGATGTTACTCATATGGTCTTCACTCATGTGAACAGTCCCATTAATTTCTGTACTGGATTCCAAAGGGGCAGCCGTGTTAGTCTAGTTCAGCAAAACAAACAAGGAGTCCTGTGGCACTTTTAAAGACTAACAGATTTACTTATCACATGAGCTTTTATGGGAGAAAATCCCACTTCAAGTGTCTGACGAAATGGGATTCTGGCCCACGAAAGCTCATGCGATAAATAAATTTGTTAGTCTTTTATGTACCACCAGACTCCTTGTTTGTTTTTATGTATTGGAGTAGATGGAGGCTAGAGTTAACCCTCAAAGGTTTGACTGTACCACTTTGACAATGTCCATGTAGGGACGCTGGATAGTTGCATCTAGTGGACTGGGGTCACAATCTTTTAGAGCAGGGCAGCCAGATGTTTGTATTAAACCTAGCATATATCCCGGTTGTCCCTTTATGGGCTAATGGGAGCACGATGGGATGGATAGGAGCACAGAAACTGTGCCTCATATTTTCACAAGGTTCACAGGTAGAAGAAAGGAAGCTTCTTGCACTCCCTTTAACTCCTTAGAGTCCACCCCAGGACAAGATAAAGTCCAGTCTGGTTCTGAGGTGTTGTGGCTCCAGTGGGATGACTTGCACTGTCAAATAGCTGTAGAAGTGGTATAATAGGACGTTCTAGCTCTGTTATAGTCCTTTCATCAGCAGATCTGAAAGGACAGCAATATCATTATCCCCATTTTAAAGATGGGCAAACTGAAGCAAAATGATTTGTCCAAGGTTATCCATTGCCTCACTGGCAGAGTCAAGAACGGAGTCCAGGGCCTCTTGAGCCCCACGCCAGCGCTTTAGCCACTTGACCCCACTTTCTTCATCCTCCAAAGTCAAGCTTGGTCATAGTTCACGTCGAATTCCTTTCCTAGTTCATTCCATTATGAATTGGCATCACAGCACATGCAGAGGGACAAAACCAAATTCCATGTGGTGAAAGAAAATGTGTGTGGGATTTACAGCACATTTACGGTAAGGTTTTCAAAAGTACTTGGCGTTGGCTTAACTCCGTTTCTATTAAACTGAATGGTAAAACACCTGTCAAGTTCAGTAGGAGGAGGGCTAGGCTAACTCTCAGTGCCAAAATCCCACAGACAGTCAGGGGTTTAAATTCCTGAGTGCCTAGATCACTTTTCAAAATTAGGTTTAGGCTCCCAAATCAGCTCAGCCTTGCAGTGCCTAAATACCTCCAAAATCTGGTCTTAGCCTTTACTTTTATTGGGAAGATTTTCAGACAGCTACAGACACTGACTGTCAATAATGTTGTACAGATGGTCAGAATGGAAACAACTGCAGGTGGAAGAGTGAGTCCAAAGGGAGGAGAATGGAAATGAGAGGGCTAGTGGAAAATTTTCCATTCCTCCAGAAAACCGGGCTTTTGATTAAATGAAATGTTTTGTGGACTGTGTCTGTTTTCTTAAACAACTTTTTCTTCTTTCCATTGGAAAACACGGAAGCCAGACATTTTCCTCTGATAACTAAATGTGTTGTCAGTTTTCAGCTAAAATGTGATTGGGGCATGCTGTTTGGCCAAAACAATTTTAGTTGTTTAAAAACAACCAGTTGTTTCCATTTTTGTGTTTTGACAAAACGTGGAAAAATTTAGACAAATGTGTATTTATCATATTTTTTCAGAGGGGGTGGTTGCCCTCACAGCCAGTTGTACTCAGATCCCAACAGGATCAGGCCCGAAGCGTTTTCTAAAAGTAGTAAATAATGCCATAAAAGAGCACCAAGTTGCACTGAAGGGCTGCAAAGCTGGCTGAATGGAGCTGTAAGGAGTTGTTCATTGCTTATGTGCCTGAGACCCCTGCAAAAAGGGAGAGGAATAAATAGGTTTGTTGATGGCTGTAAAATACAGAGAGGCTGATTTGAACAGAGAAATCAGCTTTGTGAATCGTGTGTCATATTTTACTGCAGAGGCTGGAGCAAGGAGCAGGAGATGATGCAATTATTGGGGCTTTCTGTCATTTTATTGCCAGACCTTGAGGGCTTTTGGAAGGGCAATAAAGAAACCAGTCCCCAGGTGGGTGGGCATCTGGTGTTCCCTTGCTGAGGCCATGAGTCAGGAATGATTCAGAAAGAGATCCTACTTGTTTTGTACTCAGGGATTCGGGCAGTAGGAACAGAGGAAGAGGCCAACCAGGAAATGAGGACATCATAATTATGTAAAGGAAAGACAACTGGCTTCATTCACAAACGTCACCAGGGCAAAAGCAGAGGAAAAGTGGTGCTTGGGGTGGTGCTGGGTGTAAATGGACCATCTTGGTGCCACGTGCTGCCAGTTATTGCCACGGGTTTGAACTCAGGGTGACCCTGTTGCTGAGTGGAAACTTCTGGCAGCCAGATCCTGATGTTGTCAGCAGGGCACTTATCAGATGTATCAGACTGAAAATAAAAACAATGAACATGAATAGAAATGAAACGAAACACTTGCTTCCCACCCTCCTCTTGGCACTCCTCCCCAGCCTGTGACCGCTCTTTATTACCCTATTGATAATTCCCTCACTGTGACTCTGTGCTCCACCTGTATCTCTTTATATCCACATGCTTATTCTTGTCACAGTATTAGACCCCAGTCCCTCAAAAAGAAGGTACATACTTGTCCAAGTAACACCAGTAGAGTTAGTAACCAGGATCAAACCTGGGACCTTTGGTGCTTAATGCACGAGCCTTTATTGCCAAGGCAATAGCAGAGGCCTCCACTGCTACCTTGTCTAGGTGCCACTAGAGGGGGACAAAGAGCGCCATACCAAACAAGCATGGATTACTCATGGCATAAGAGATCCTACTGAAATCAATGGGAATACTCAGAGCATGCAGCCTAGGCCAGGGGTGTCAAACGTGCAGCCCGCGGGTCGCATCTGGCCCACCAAGGGCACTGATCCGGCCTGCAGAGCTGCTGCCTGGAGCTATCTGCAGAAGTGAACATCAAAGGCACGCCGCTGGAAGAGCAGGGGCAGAGGTGTGCGTGCACACATACACTCCGACTCATTCACATGATCTGAGTCACAGCACAGGGGAACAAAGGAAATGCTCCAGCCAATCCTGGCTCAGCTCTGCTGTGGTTTGCAAACCAGTCAGAGGCTTAGTCATGGCAGGCTGGTCCCGGCTCCTGGAAAGCCCCACCACCACTTCCCCCAACCCCACCCGTTCACTGTCTGTCAGCATGCTAATCTGATTGACAGAACACAAAGAAGAAAAGGAAAAAGTGGGCAAGGCCCACATGGGGAACAAGCCAATCAAAGGCCAGCTGGGACTGACCCCAGTCAATGGCAAGCATGCTGAATGACTGAGAGTGAGTGGGTGGGGAGGCAGGAGCAGAGCCTGCCTGTGACTGAGCCTGATTTTGATTGCCCTCCCCATGTGGTAGGGGAAGTGGGAAGGCAAGGGGGTCCTGGAGCTACACAGTATGGGGAGCTGGTCTGGGAGCCAATATGGCAAAGGGGCACCCATGGGGCAGAGGAAAGGGAAGGTGTGAGAGAGCCTACATGGTTGGGGATGGGAAAGGGAGCCCATGCTGCTCTGAACATGGCAAGGGAAAGGGCTGGGGAGCCTGTGCATGGATATATGGCCTGTGTCAGGTGTCCTGCCCTCCAGTGTGGACCCCATATTGAATGAGTTTGACACCTCTGGCTTAGACTGTGATTAAACCTTCATGGAACCAAGGCCTGAAGTGGAAGCTCTTGGGGCCAGGCACTGTCTTTGTACTATATATACATGGGGTTAAATTTTCAAAATCTAAGTGATTTATGAGCCTTTCTGATTTAGGAGCCTGTCTTTTCAACAATGACCAAGGCACCTTAGTCCCCAGAGCCTCAAAAGTATTTGGAGATTTGGGCTGTAAGCGTTCAAGGCCCACTGATTCCAGTGAGACTTGAGTTCCCAAGCCTTTGTTGAAAATGAGACTTAACCTGTGGTTCCCAGACTATGGGTTGTGACCCCCCAAATAGGGTCATACCATCAACAGATGAGGTCACAGAAGTCCCTAGTATGTGGAGCAAAATGGCACCCTCCATGCTCTTTGGGGTCCTTGCAGGAAATAATTAATTAACTTGGGGGCGTGATGTCTTAGATGATTTTGCCCATAGCACCTAGTACACTGGAGCTCTAATCCTGGACTGGGCCTTCTAGGCCCTACCACAGTGCAAATTAATAACAATGATGATAGACTCCTAATATCTTATATGACAAATTAGAACTTGGGAGACGTTGGGGCGGTGCAGTCAGGGATACATTTATCATACCCCTTTGCCACAACAGACGTGTAGGGCATTTTGCCAATGTTTCCCTACTCTTGTCCTTGCTTTATTTGCACAGATGTTTTTGCCAGGCCTGTCATCAACTTGGGGGAAGGGACATTTAGAAAAAAAATAATAAAAATGATCGAACAAGTTGAAGAAATTGCAAACAGTAAATCATGTGCTTGCTAGGCCAACCCCAATAAATTGCTGAGGTGGTAGTTTTCAGTTTTTGTTTTAGATTCTTGTAAATTTCCAGCTATTTTTAACCTGCCGTTCTGAAAGAGCATAGGAAGGGGAAAGTAACTGTTTCATCAACTCATGCTATATAAATCTCCTTGGGGTTTATTATTTGCTGTTTCATTTTACTGGCAAAAAGTGCTTTTACAAAATACAATAACTTACTCATTGATTTACAGCTTGGGAGCAGGGGCGCTGCTGAAAAACGAAGTGTGTAGCACCTGAAGGAAAGTGCACTGAGTTAATTGAAAAGCGTCAGGAAACTGGAATTCCTTGCAGTGATACCGTCATATGCGTCAGTCACCAGATGTAACTCCAATTTTCTGTTTTTATAATACGAATTCACTTGATACCCTTAGAAATAACATGCTGCAGCCAGAATAACAGCACATTTATCACAGCCAGGCTTAAATCTCAGAATTGTGTGGTGGTCCTCTGCCGATGGGTCTGTAAATGGTATGCATCGTATTTTAGGAATATAATATACGTACACCAAAGAAGTCAATGTTTAGAAAGAGGATGTGGCCTCTCGAGTGTTATTTACGTAGTTTGAGTTAGGGATTATTGCTCCAGTCCCTTTTTATCTTTTACTTTTTCTCCCCCCCCCATACTTTTATTGTATCGTCCTTGCATTCCTGAGTGCCACCCACTCGTAGTATGGCAGTCTTTCAAAGCAGACCTTGCCTTCACAGTGCAACCTGTCTGCTTTGTGGAATATCACATTGCTGTGCTGTGGGTCTTTCTGTATTCATTGCTTTTCAGCCTTCTGCATCTGCTTAACGCAGCTTGATCCTTAAATGTGGCTAAAATATAACGGAAAGAGAAAATCAGGAAACATGTTCCAAAGGGGTAGCCGTGATAGTCTAGTTCAGTAAAACAAAGAGTCCTGTGGCACTTGAAGACCATCTCTTTCTCTCAATCTCTACTACAGCCAGCCTATAACAAAGGACACCATTTACAATGATGGACATCACCCTGTGCTTGTAGTTACTCTAGCTAGCAGGGATTCAACTAAGGAGTTATTAAATCCCAAGGCTGGGGTTTGCAAATATAGTTTGAGGTGCCTAAGCAGCCAAGGAGCAGTGAAAGGAAAGTCCCTGTAAAAATCTTTGTTCAAATTTAGGTGACTAGGTACCGAAACATGGACTAATTTTAGGGTAGGATTATAAAAAAGGGACCCAGGACTGGCCTAACTCTGTTCTCATTGAATCAGAAGTAACTGTTACAGCAGAGATTTACATCTGTTTAGCTGTTTATGGTGGGACCCTCATTAACATCAATGGAAGCAGAGTTAGGCCAATGTTTATGAAACACTCACCTTTTATTGGCTATGTCTACACGATGAAAGTTAGTTTGAATTAACAAAGTCGAACTAATAAATTCAACCTTAATTCGAACTATACCTGACCTTAGTAAGTTGAATCAACAAAGTGCACTAATTCGACTTAAACATTAAGTCAAATTAGTGCACTTTGTTAATGTGAACTAACTGCCCTAATTCAAATTTATTTAGTGTGAATGAAGGGTTAATCCTGGTCTCTACTGCCCTTAGTTTGAACTAGTGAAAGTCTATGGTGGTTGGAGACTAAGTTAGTTTGAATTAAGGCTCCTTAATTTGAACTAACTTGCCAGTGTAAATGCACCCACTGAAAGACGCCTCAAACATCTGGCGAAGTGGGATTTTCTCCCATGAAAACCCATGTGATAAATGTTTGTTAGTCTTTAAAAGGGCCACCAGACACCTTGTGATAAGTTTTGCTGATTTGGATTGGTGTTAAGTTGCCACAGTTTACGCTGAAAAGAACTTTTAGTGCCTCTGAAAATCAGGCCCCTTTTACTGAGGTACCCAACGCCAGAATTTGGGCCCTTATGTTGCTGAGGCCTTTAGTTTGACTGCTGGGGTAGAGGCGCCTCACTGGTATGAATAAAGGGTTCACTATCTGATCCTGTCTCTGAATCCAATAGAGCTGGGTGATGTTTGTTGAAAATATAGCTATTTCATAAAAAATTCATACATATTTGTGCTATACTTTTTCCCAGCCCTCCCCACCACAAGCTGTAGAGCCTGATAATTTTATACCTATAATATCCTGGTGGCACTAATTAATTAATAGACCTTTCTGAGTCTCATTGTGTATGTCGCATTCATTTCAACCACACTGAGCAGAGTGCTGAAGCACATATTTAACTTTACACCTGTGCTGATGTTCCTCTCTGTTCAGCAGCGCACGAAGTTTTAAGCATTTTTTTAATTCCCTCATGCTTAAGGCTAACTGTGTAGTAAAGCACTTTGCTGTATAGTTCAAGACTAGCACACGTTCATAAAGGTACATGTTTTGTTGAATAGCAATGGACTTAAACATGTGCTTGAAGTTAGACGTGTCCTTAGATGCATGGCAGAGTTAGGACCTTACCAAGGCAAAACTTCCATGGAAGTTAGGAGTGCTGTATTGGGCCTTCACATTGTACCAGTGAGGAAAAATACTGTACCTTATGGTTTTGCCTAAGCTGGCTTTGAACTGTGAATGAGCAAGACTCACTCCTGCTCCTCCTGACATCTCAAAGAACAGAATAGGCTAAAGCTGTGCTGCTGTCTTTAAATACTTTCTGCGTTTCCTCCTGAATCTATTTGCTTTATGCCAACATGTCTGGTTTTCTTTTAAACCTTTACAAATTATGGCAGTAGAAGGACTTTTACTATATCGTGTTTTGTGACAGGTAAACCAACTCACTTGTAAGGTGCCAGGTTACTTTTCAGAGCAATAGGAGCTGATTTTGTTTTCCAGAATATATCTGCCCCATTCCTAATAACTTGGGAATAAAAGTTGAGACACCATTTTGATACCTGCTACCTCCATCCAATCTCAGAGTTGTTAGATCAAAGTTGAGGCCAGCTGCAAATATTCTGTCCCATGACCAGTAATTAATAAATAGGATCTTCCTCCTGCTGGCTGTTTGTAGATTTTTGCTGCTGGCTGTTGTGTGAACTGCAAATGCCGCTTTCAAAAAGCCACTGAAGAACTAAAGCAGGGTTTTGGATACCTTGCAAATAAACAGATTTCAGATGCTTATCTGAACCGAATCTCCCAATCTAACCAGGTTTGCTCATTGCTCACCTTCTACTTGGTTTCTATGCTTTGCTGAAGTCTCGTTCATGTCTGTTTCTCATGAACGCCAACATGGACAAGCTTTTGAAACAGATAGCTAGAAAGATTGATTGATTTGTGTGAACCAACTAATGAAGTCATCCCACAAAGAAGTGGTGAGTGTTTGTAATGCTGTGCCAGAAGAGCCAGTCAATGAACCAGTACAAAGAGGGCTCTCATATTAACTTGTCTCTGGAGTCTAGGTGAACTTCCTGATCCCTTAGACTTTCAATTCATTTTCAGAGAGAGAGATCTAAGTGGTTCAAGATGGCGTTCAGGACTACCGGCTGCCTGAAAGCATAAAGATGGGCTGATGGTGAAGGAACAGAACTCAGACTCAGTTCTTGGCTGTGCCACACGTTTTGTTTCTGAATTTGGGCAAATCACTTAATCTCTTTGTGTCTCAGTTTCCCATCTATAAAATATGGATATTAATCTTAGTTACTGCCATGGAGCATTGGTGGGAAGGGCAAGAACATGTATGAGGGTGTCAGATGCTACAGGGATGGAAGCTATAGAGCAAAAGGAATCATAATAAATACTGTGTGAACAAATATGCATGGATCAAATTAGATTTCAAAATTATATCTTTAAATGCAGCTAATGGAATATTGGAACACAAGTATTGCTGGGAGGAAAGTCAGGCAACTTATTTGCAGCCTGAGATGCATTCAATGAGTTTAGCCTTTTCTTTGTTTGCTAATTATTCACATGTAAAAGAATTTGTTTTTTCAAAATTGTTCAGGGATACCTTCAGTGAGCAAAAATAATTCAGTTTACAGTTGTTCACAAGCCAATAAGGGTAATAATGCAGCTCTTGTATTTTCTGCTCATCAGTGGATCTCAAAGTGCTTTATCAAAGGAGTGCAGTATCATTATTCCCATTTTACACAGAGGTAAACTGAAGCACAGAGCCATTAATCTGACTTACCCAAAGTCACTGAAAAGCAGAGTTGGGAATAAAACACATTAGCCATTGGTCCACACTTTCTCCGCCTTATAAAAATAGTAAGCAATGACTGTTGCATATTGTTCATATTCATGTTGCATATTATTGCCAGGGTTGGTTAAAATGTACTGAATTTTGTGTTTTCACTGAAAGACTTTTTTTAAATTTTAAAACATTGATGAAACTTTTGCAAACCTCTCTTCTCCCCTCCCACTTTTGATCAGCTGTGGAGCTGGACTATGTTTTTTCTTCCTGATTTCAAGATATCAGGATCAGAATTTTTGCTGAAGTTTTGGGGGTGGTGAATGGAAAATGTTCAAATGTTCAGTGCTTTTATGAGTTTCTTTTTTTGTTTATTTCCCCCTGAGTAGACAATTGAAATTTTTTATAGATGGATGTTGGGAAAGCAAAGATGGCTACAAACAAGACTGGTGTTTACCTGTGTGCAAACATATTTGGGCATAGAAACTGGAAGGGACCATGAGAGCGATCATTGAGTCCAGTCCCCTGCACTCATGGCAGGACCAAGTACAATTTTTCTCCCTCTTAGGTACTCAAAGACTGTTATTGTGTCCCCGCTGGTATCATATCCCCTCTGTATGCATGAGATTTTTTTACTTGCTTGTGAACACTGCCTCTCAGATGAGTGTTTGTGAAAAATACCATTGTGCACAATAGTTTAATTTCCTGAAGCTTGTTATACTTTGGTCTGATTCTGGTTGTTTGGTTTCATGTGCACATTACATGGTATTGGTGGTCTGTGATATCCAGGTGGTCAGAGTAGATGATCTTCTGGTAACTTCTGGGCTTAACCTCTATGGCTCCAAAAATGAAGGGAAGAAGCCATGAGTATTGTTAAAGAATATATGCATTATTTGGTAAGGACAAAACATCCAAATACATTTTGCAGCACTTGCCCAGCTCTAGTAATGAGATCATGGGAGGATATAAAAATAACCCCACAAAAAGATGATGATGATGATGATGTTATAAATGCATGAAGATGCAAAGTAATGGAATGGTCACTCAGCACTGTGACTATGATAGCAGTATTTATGGGATTTAAATGTATAAGTCAGGGCTTGACAAAATTGGTTCCAGCAAAATTCATTGTCTTTCAAGAGTTTCTCTGAAACGTTATATAAAAGAGGTTTCCTACCCTGACATGTTTGAAAGTTCTTATAGACAACTCTGCTTTTAAGCTACAGAGGGGTAGACAAAACGAACATATAACACAATTCGAAATTTCTCACTGCAATTAAGACATTGAAATCTGAAATCCAAATAAGCACATAACAGGGCTGTGCATGTGGACACAGAGGGGCTTTTTCACTATGTCTGCACCATAGAAAAATGAGGTTTCAGTCAGAAAAGCCAACTGCCTGGTTTTGAAAAGGCTGATGCGTGTTCCTGACTGCAAAGAACAGTGGCAAGATAACGGCCCAGCCCTCCTATTGTTTCTAAATAAAATTTGTTGGAAAATTGTGGTTTCAACAAAACAGCATTTTTCTTATGGGAAAATTTTCAACCAGCTACACTAGTCAGTTGTGAAAATCCAGCCATAGATTGCAATGTATTCAGAACTATTGTATTTATTGTTATAAAACAGTGCATTTCTTAATCATTTACAAGGACCAGTTTCTGCCTTTTTTTCTCATCTGTGAGTAATCCCATGTAAACAAACAAGCCTACTTGTGGAGCAAGATGATACTCAACATGAGTCAGGCTACCAGAATTTGGCCTTAGGTAGGAAATTCTGCACCTTAATTTCTCCTACAAGAATGCCTCAAGGAAAAGAGGGAGGAAAAACAAATTTTCTTCCAGATTCTGTGCTGTTTACCTCACCCTTGATTTACCCTCTTGTCATTTTCCCTCTTCCCAATGTATCACATTTCCATTTCAGAATATGTAGATCCACAATTGTTTAAAAAGCAGCTCTAACTTCCAGCTTATAAACATCACTTCCTCTGTCTCCTGAATTTATTTTAATAGCTGATATTCGAGCCCAGGGGATTGTTTTAACTAACGCTGCACAGTCAGAAGTAATCACTTTCCTCCAGGCTACCTCTGGGTCAATAGCACAAGACAAGACCCCCATCGCATTTCATTACCCAGGGATCAGATCCCCTTTCCCAATCCATCACTCTGAACTGAGGAACGTCTATTTCTCTTGGCCTTGGCCACATGATTCATGCAATGCCAAATCAACAGTATAGTTGCTTTTTTCTCAGTTCATTGTTTTTATTTGCTTACATGTTCACTGTCATAGTTCAACTCATAAATCAACATTGGTTTATTTTTTACAAACTTGTTGAAAGTTTGAGCCAGTTTCCACTGTTGTGAAAGACTCCCAACACTTCATGTCCTTTAACAGGTGGGAAATGTCTTAAGAGACTGTTTGGATGGGAACAAAAGTAGTATTTATTTATGACTTAATCAAATTCCAAAACAAAGTAAGAGTTCCCTGAATTGAATTATCTCCTTCTAATGCTATCCCCCCTAACATATGGTTTTATTATTTAAATTGAAAATGCAAAATTGAAACCATTTCTAGCTAGTAAACTTGTGTAACTGATTACTGGGAAACAATGTTCCCAAGGCCCTGTATTTTTAACAGACCATTTTCTCCTAACAGGACAACCAAATGTCTGTTGTGACTAACTCTGGCACTGGAAAAATCTTGTTTTCACATGTGTCTAATTCAGAATGGAGAACTGGTGAATGACTGGATTCTTGATGAACAAGAACATTTCTGGTGACCTAGATTTGAAGGGAAAATAAAGGTGAATTAGAGAAAATCCAAATGACCTGCAGACAACATTATAAGCTGAATGCAGGTGAAAACAGGCCTGTCTCCTGCAATCGGCAAGCAGTGAGCATCCACATTTGCTGGCTTGGAGCAAAAGTTTAAAAAGCATGGCACGGGGGGTTAGCATAAGGGCATGGAGCTACAGATCAGTCCAGGTCTCTGTGTCATTAATTTCTGTCCAAAACTTGCTCCTCATGGAATCTTTGTCTCTAGTGAAGGATTCGTCCTGATTTTAGATATGGGTGATTGTGGTGATGCAGACTCCTAGCATAGTGAAATAAAAACCACAATGATTTACATTTATGCAGCAGTCAGCTAGCCCTGGTGCAAATTTGCATAAGAGGATCGCACCAATGCTGATATGCCAGCAGCTCAAATGAAGGCAAATGCTCAGTTTAATGAAAGCCTAAAACTGCACAATGCATAAGAATTACTCTTAAGTCAGGAGTAACCACTGTTCTGCTGCAGTTGCATGTGAAATATGCTTGCTGGGCCTAAAACACTTTGTCTCACTTATCCATTGATTGTTGCAGTGAATGATAGGTCTTCCTCACCTTGATGGCTGGAGAAGACTCCTTTCTTCTTCCAGCTCCCAAGCTCTGTTGTGGTGGAATAATTTATGAGCTGGGTAAAGTTTCTGGGCCTGATTTTGATGTCCTTCCCAATGGTACTTGTCTCACTTCAGTGAAATTACTCCAGTTTAGACAATTGTAACTGACATTCGAACCAAATGCTGTAGCTATGCCCCTGAGAAGAGACTAGTTTAGCCTTGAGCATAACCACTCTACAAGAATGGGCGATGCCTCTTTATTCGCAGTGTCAGAATGGATGCACAACATTTATGAGAGAGAAACCGCTGAAACTGCTCATCTTTAGATTCAGCCCTGGAGTAGTAACATTGGTTTGAAATTAAGAGCATATAGTCACTAGAGGCGGGTAGGAAACGTTTATCCCTTCTCAAACAAACAATCACAATATCAGCATTTTTTTTTCCCTAAATTGAAACAGGGGTGTTTGAAATCTCAATAATTTTGATGAACCAAAATATTTTGGTTCAGGTCAAATGCCGGTTTTGTTTTGACGGTTTTGAAATGTTTCATTTGAGCTCAGCCACTTAAAATTATTTATTCACTATCTTTTTTTTTTTTTTACTATAACTTGCTTAACTTTTGCAATAAAAAATCATTTGGGATGGGAAAAACCAGACTTTTTTTCATTTTTGCAAATATCAATGTGAAACATTTTGACCATTCAGAAACCTTTTTCTTCAAAAAATGTTTTGAATCAATCATTTTTCTTTTCGTGGGGGGGGAAAAATCAGTATATTTCTTAAGGAAAATATTTCATTCTTTATTACTGATCCTAGTCCAAAATTCAAGTTTCTGACATCTGTTAAAAGGGGGAATCTCCCTATTTCACTCTCTGTCACACAGCAACAACCAATGGCTGGAAGTGAAAGCCAGACAATTAGAAATAGGGAATTAATGTTTAACAATGAGGGTAAGTTAACCATTGAAACAATCTACAAAGGGAAGCAGTGGATTTTTTTCCGATTGAATCTGGATGCTTTTTGAAAAGAGACGCTTTAGCCAAATGCAAGATATTGTGCCCAGTACTGTAGTAACAGTGTAATTCATATGAATTGGCTCCATATGCAGATTTGACAACATTGCCTTAGGGTTAAATAGAGATTTTGGATTTTTTTCTTATTACAGCAGGTGATTTTATCTCACCTCCCTCTAATAATGCTCTTCACTATTTGAATCTAAACAACTGCTCTGATGTGCTGTAACAGTCTGACCTGATCCTATGGCTTACACTTCCCAGCATTTATTTTCCTCTCATTGTGTATGTTCCCCATCCTCAAGTGTCTGACGAAGTGGGATTTTTTCTTCCATCAAAGCTCATGCGATAAATAACTTTGTTAGCCTTTAAAAGAGCCCCAGGATTCCAGTGTTATCCAGGAGGTCAGCAATCTCTATGAATCTTTTACTTTCTATACATTTCAAATAATATAAGTCCTGTGATGAAAGAAGCAAAAGGATTTCCAGGTTTTTATACATTATAGTACTCTAAAAATGGGATTATTTCCTGTAACCAAACAAATACTCCTGGAGGATGTAGAGTGATAGCTAACAAGTGTGCAAAATCAGGACAGAGTCTGGGGGGTAATAGATTTCTAGGTGGGATTAAAGCCCCGAATACTGGGACTGTCCCTATAAAAATTGGGACATCTGGTCACTCTGGCAGGATGCCACTCCACTTCTGAGAATTCTTGTTTATTGACATTAAAGAAGTCTATTGCAGTACGTATGCACCCTTTGGTTATTAATTTCCTCCAGCTTCTGAGCAATTCTTGAATTGTTTGTCAAGATTTTAAAAAAGTGATTTATGGAGCCGAGGAAGAAAAAGAGGCGAGGGTTTTATAAATAGTGACTCCCTTTCATTCCCATCCAGTGCATTAATTGAGCATTGTCTGTAATTGGAAACATAAAGTGCATTCCTACCAGGATCTCATGCAGACGGCTGCCCTGATGTGACTCTTAATGTATAATAATCCTACAGTTCAGTGCTGTGGATTTTCTTGTTTTTAATAAAGTTAACATATGTGGACTTTGACATATGCAGGGGTGTATCTAGTGTGCACTGTTGGACAAAGAGGATTTATTAAAGTTTTCTTTTTTAGAAAAGTCTCTTCTCAACAGAGATGCCCATTTTAAGTAGGGAGAAAAGTCAAAGTTCAGATAAGTACCTTCAAATCTGGATGCCTTTCCAAACTCCAGGGTTGTCCAAACCTGAGAGAGACATGATATTTCTTCTTTCTAGTTTGCCTCTTCCTTCTGGTCCCATGAACAATTTTTCTAGTGCTATTTTGGCCATTCCACTTCCAGGCCAAATAGGAGAAACAAGTAAAAATGAAAAACAATGACAAATAAAAAGTGACCAAGCTGTTGTCTCAGTTTCACAGGGTTTCACACTCATCCAAAATTCTCTATCTCTTTCTAAGTTTGTATAAACATCATATAACCACACAACTTTATTGGCTGCACACACCACCATAATTTCCTTTAGGAATTGTGGCTAAGAAAATTGGGAATGGCCCACTAAAATTGTTCCCTTTTGCTCTGGAGGAAGCACAAACAGTTTAGTTCATACAGCTGTGACAATACAGCAATGTTTTCACCACAAATAGCCCCCTTTAAAATTAAAGAGACACTGACAGCTCAGATTTGCCGCACAATTCAGATTTATATTTTGTAGAAAATAGCTTTATGCAAAGACTAAAGCTGAAAGAAATGTTTCAAAGTATTCCAGGACTTTTGAAACCAATACCAATTCAGGTTTCTTTAAGTTCAGCTTCTGCACTACTGAGAAACTGAAACTGCCCCTTTATCTCTATCAGACTTTGTTGCTCCTCATGATTGAAGTCGATGGGAATGTAACACGCCACTGCTTAGCATGCTGCAGGCTATAGAGTCCTTGTTCAAATTCCACCTTAAAAATAAAGCAAGGTTGGCCTAATTTTTGTACCTTTTGGGGTATGAAGATGACAAAAAGGTCTGGAACACTGTCTCTGCGAGGCGTGGATGTCCCATCAAAGGCGTGAGAACTCTGAAGCCTATGATGCCCAGTTCAGTGTTATGTGTAGTAGTAAATATGTAGCATAGAGGCTAGAAACTGTAGTCCTGGACTAGGACCTCAGTTGTGCAAGGCACTGTACAAACTGACTAAACAGTCTCTGCCCCAAGGAACTTACTACCTAAATAGTTGGTAACTAGTTTGTTGCTGAGGAAAGCGTGAAAGATAGATGAAGGGTGATCATGTTACATAGATTTACCTCATCTTAGATTAGAGGTAGCTTGTTTCGGGTCCTTAAAGGACTGAAACTTTGAAGAATCTTACTACTTCCACCCCAAGTTTGAATCCTGGTTCTGCCCTTTATTGTTAGAATGGATGGGAACATATTTCTTTAGTAGAACACTGACAATTTAATACTCAATTCATATTTTTTAACAAGGCTTTTCAGTAGTTTTGCTGTGTCACAGCTGCCATTGTGGTGCTTTTGCAACAACGTTTTTCAACACATTTTTCACTCCCTGGTTGTTGTGTGAAAGTCCCGCACAACCTAGGGAAAACTGAAGTAGTGGCGTTGAATATGCACAACATTCAGTCAGGCACACAAAGTAAATGAACTGGAGAAGAAAAACCTTGTGGTAAAGCATGGTTTTCTTTTTATTTTTTCCTTAAACCCTTTCAGTTCAAGTAAGCCTAGGTGTTATTTGTAAGGAGATATTTTCAGGCAGACTTGTATTTTCAGCTGATGGTGTTCCTTTAAATGAAGAAAAAAACATCATTCACCCCTCTTCTTTGCAAATTCATGTAGCTGTGGTCTTTGGGATTTCTCAGGAGGTAAGGAAGGAGAAGTTTGTAGGAGCCACAAGTGAAAATGCATGCAGCGCAGCGACAAGCAGGGGCAGTATGTAGTCAGGGGCAGTGAACAACAGTGGAAAAAAATCAGGTTTTTGTCACAGAATTATTATTATTTAATCATAGAAGATTAGGGTTTGAAGAGACCTCAGGAGGTCATCAACTGCCTGCTCAGAGGAGGACCAACCCTGACTAAACCATTGAAGCAGGGCTTTGCCAAAACTGGGCCTTAAAATCTTTATGGATAGACATTCCACCCCCTCACTGGGGTAACCCATTCAAGTGCTTCACCACCCTCCTAGTAAAAAAGCTTTTCTTAATACCAAGGCTTGACTTCCCCGACTGCAACTTGAGACCATTGCTCCTATTTCTGTCATCTGCCACCATGGACTACAGCCTGGTGCCATCCTCTTTTGAACCCCCTTCAGATAGTTGAAGACAGCTATCAAATCTCCCTTTACTCTTCTCTTCTACAGATTAAATAAACCCAGTTCCTTCAGCCTCTCCTTATAAGTCATGTATTCCAGCCCCTAATCATTTTTCTTACCTTCTGCTGGACTCTACAAGTATTCCACATCCTTCCTGTACCAGGGTACCCAAAACTGGACATAATACTCCAGATTTGGCCTCACCAGGGCCGAATAGAGGCGAATAATTACTTCCCTCTGTTTGCTGGGAGTATTCCTACTGCTACAGCCCAGGATGCTGGTAACCTTCTTGGCACCAGAGGCACATGTTTGGCTCATATTTGGCTTCTTGCCCACTGTAATCCCCAGTTCCTTTTCTGCCCTCAGACTGTCAGTCAGAATAATGGGAGAGCCAAGATTGGCAACTGAGTGGTCTTTGGGTCTTGGTGGTAGCCAAGCTCATGGCAAGATTGATGGGGTAGGTTCTGCGTTATCACAGAGAATTCCTTCTTGGGTATCTGACTGATGAGTCTTGCCCACATACTCAGGGTTTAACTCATTGTCATACTGGGGTCAGAAAGGAATATTCCCCCAGACAGACTGACAAAGGCAGACCAGGATAATGTGTTCCTGTGCACTCACTAAGGTTTCTTTAAAATATAGCCAGTCTTTCTGGACTTCTTTCTTCCTCATATTAGCCTTCAGGAGTCCAGGGTTCATATCTTGCTGCTCTACTTTCTTTTGTCAAGATCCTGGACTTGAGCATCTCATGGCCATTGCTGCCCAGCTTACCACCCACTTCTACCGCCCCTACCAATTCTTCACTGTTTGTGAGCGAGAAGTCAAGAGGAGTATGGCTCCTAGTTGACTCCTCCAACACTTGTACCAGGAAGTTGTCCCTAACATGCTCCAAAAACTTCCTGGATTGGCTGTTCTGTTAGAGTAGCATCCACACATCCTAAATCAAGGATTACAACCCCATTACACTCGATACTAAACATATTAAATATCGCTCAAAGACAGTCTGTGCCCTAAAAAGCTGGACAATCTGGGCAGTGCTGAGAGTATTCAGAAACATGTGCTGCATAGATTCAGACCTATTGCCCCCACTTTTTTTTCCAAAGAAGAAAACATTATTGTATACCATCTCTATATTTTAGCTGCTGTTTTGTACTTCAATGGCTGTGAAGATGCTCTTTGGTTTCCATTTGCTGAGCACTACAAAAACCCTGGCATGCTAAAACAGAGAAAAACCATGGACTCAAGAGCAGAGTGCCCATTTATGTCATGCCACAACTATTCTAAAGAGCTTAGAGTTGAGGTTGGTCCCTCGAAGGCAAGTACAAATTGCAGATACACGCAAATAATAATGCACATGCTTTTGGAAAATGTTAAGCCTTTTGTTCTGGAAAGGTTACTCCTATTATTTGTGGCTTGCAAGTGTCATCATTATTCAAGCCTTGTTTTCTTTTATGAGTGTTCCTCAGCCACTGGGGGCTTGAGATCAGCCCCAAAATTAATATATTTCAAAGAACTAGACATTTTGTAGATAGTTTAATTACAGCCTATGTAATTAGCATTAAAATGCTAGAAACTCTGCTGCGCTATAAGAGTGCGTGAGCTTCATCACAGAGACAAGTTATTACATAGCCTTCAGCACAGCAGAGATTTGGGCCAAGACATTTTGCTTTATTAATTGTTTACTCCAAACCTAACAACACACATTTTCCATGGATCTTTGACGTTACTTGCAATGCATGCTTATAATCAAGCCGGCCTTAATGCTGGGAGATTTACTGTGAAGAGGTTGCTGATGAGGTAGCTGTGTCCTTAGAATCAACGTGGTTGAGCAATGGGTAATAAAGGTCTATGGCCCAGAGACAAAACTCCTAGTTTTCATGAGTGGAGCTTAGAAAGCAAAAAAGGATTGAGGGCCTAATTCTCATTTACAGTAAGACTCTTCCCTGGTATTGTAATTGTAGTCTATATCCACTTTAAGGCCCATTTGCACTGTCAAAGCAGGGGGAAGGAGTCTTAGCATAAAGGAGAATCTCTATAAGATCAGTGGCTCAGATTATCACGAGAGCCTCTGGGCTTTAGGCACCCCATTACTAAGGAATTTTTCCTGGCATTTGGGCGTCCAACTGCCTAAGACTCTTGTAAAACCCTTCCAAAACTGCACTAAATCATTAACGATCTAAATCTTAAGTTATTTGTAGCAATTCTGATCATTCCAAGTAAAGCTCCTGTAGGAGAAAACTGAAGTGGATTATTTCTAAGTGCCACATTAGTCCTCTGTGAATTGAGGTGAACAGTCTGTTATGTAGAGTTCAGCTGGCCTTCTGCAAAGGAGTGGATTCCACCCATAAGCAGTAACACAAGGCCTAGTCCTCTCCCCATGAACATCAATGAGAGTTTTGTCAGCAGGGGAGATTTTCAAAGGCCTAAAGCCCTGAAATTAAATCTCAGCCAATGATCTTACAGGGAAGGGTGCTTCTTTGTGCTAAAAAATCAATGGGATTTAGATAGGGAGCTGTTATATGTGCCTCCCATTTCTACTTCAGTGGAAGTAGGAGTGATCCAGTGACCTCAATGGGCCAGTGCATGTGAGGAAGGTGAACGAGTTTGACCAATGGGTGAAACTAACACCTAGTTTAAGGGATACAATGCCATAGGTCTGCATTGGCCTAAACCTGCTCTCAGTGTAACCTGATCTATGTGAAGTCAGTGAAGTCTCTCTGCTTCCTCCAAAATTCCTGGGGGCAAAAAAAGAGCTCATCTTGCTTTAGTGTATCTTCCCAAATGGGAGGTGGATCATACTGGGTGGTTACCACCATTTGGATTTGAGATTTTGAAGACATGCACAGGACTTCTTCATGCATGGAAGCTCTGGGTTTGCATCCTAACCCATGTGTGGATGCTACATACGCTCACCCAAACTGTCAGTGAAGATGGGCCATTCTACTACAAGATCAGGGCTTAAAAGAGTAGCATCAGCCAGAATATCTAATGTCCACTTTTGGAAAATGGTATCTTCTATTTCTAAAGCCTGAACACCACTAGATAATTAGCCCAGTTAAACTGACCCTAAAGCTCTTTGTAGGTAGCACTAGATTGATGAAACGATTCCTTAGCTACTGCCTCTCAGAGACAGCCATGTTTGTCTAATTTGGCAAAAAAGGCAAGGAGTCCTGTGGCACTTAAAGACTTAAATTTGTCAGTCTTTAAATGACACAGGACTCTTTGCTTGTTTTTCATCTCAGAGAGTTTATCTGTGCTGACAGGAGAACTCTTCCATGAGTATAGGCACTATCCATTGAAACTCTACAGCAGTTGAGTTTCAGGCTTGCCACTGTGGTATTTCAAATGTAGACAAGCCCTAAGTGTCCAGCAGCTGCTGCCTGTTTCACCTTACTCTGATTCTCCTCTTTCCTTTCAGGGAAACTTTATGGGGAGGATGTTTTGGTGGAAGAACCACGTACATGTACCTTTGAGATATTAACTGATGTTTGAGGCTCGTAGACATGAACAGATGTTAAATGATTAGGACACTCATATCAGAGGCTCAGCATTTGGATGCAGGGTTCTTGCCTCACAGAACTGTGTGTTTTGCTTGCAGTTTCCTACTATTCTCACTAAATAACTCTACTAATTCTATTTTATAATGGTATATGTGTTTATGCATGTAAACACAAATACATGTGTGGTATATAGTCACAGACACACACGTGTGTGAGCGCACACACATGCAGATGTTGTGATAGGGTATCTACCCCAGCTGGGGTTGTGAAGGGGTTAACAGAGGCCTGAGATGCCAGTTAACCCATCTGGTAGAGTGATTAAAGATGAAATCCAGGTGATCCAGGAGCTGGGTGGTTACTATAATGTGAGAAAGTCTGGAGCAGAAGGGGGTCATCGAGATGGAAAGAGGACCAGGGCAGACACTCCATGGGTAGTATGGAGTGAAGAGATTTGCAGGAAGGTGCCGCTAGGCTGACAAATAAGGCTAGGGAGAAGCTTCCTGGATGGCACAGGATCGGGCCAGGGTCCTGCGGCTGTCCTTGATACAAGAGCCAGGCGCCTGGGAACAAGGCTTGGGAGTTGCCGATTGTCAAAAAGAAGCTAGGAAGGGAAAGCCTGCAGTAGGAAGGCATTCAGAGCAGGATCAGCGAGACCTCGGCTGCTTGTCTTAAATGCCCTGACCTGGAGCACAGTGTAGAGTGTTTTCTTGGGTTTTCTTACCAGTCCTTGGGAAGGGTATGTGAAGCCTCTCCTTTCCCTCCCTCTCACATAATGGGCTTGGGATGATCTAAAATCCTATGACAAGGGAGTAAGGCAAAGGTGTCAAACATGCAGCCCATGGGCCATTTGTGGCCCACGATCCACTTTGCTGTGGCCTGCGCTGGTTGTACCAACCCAGGATTCTCCCCACATAAATGTTAAGAACGACTGATCATGTCAAATGAAAGATACATAAAGGTTTACCCAACTTCATCAGAGTAACTGGTTTTATTTTTTGTACCGATGGTCAAGAAACGACAGACCATGTGTACAAATAGTTGTTGTGAGGCTTATTTTTTGCTTACATCATTTTTGTGGCCCACCAGACTGAGTTGCTGACTGAAATGGCCCCCAAGGCTAAATGACTTTGACACCCTGGTACAAAGACAATGGGTCTGAGCGTTGAGACTGAGGACCAGATGTAAGGACATTAAGTTTTGTATTGATTGTTTCTTACCCCAGAAGGGATACTACTAAAATGTGACCTGGGTAGAGAGCTGAGTCTTGAAAAGAGAAAGATCTCTGCAGGACCAGAGTGACCATCAGCAAGGGGCACTTGAGAAAGACCTACGCCACAGCCAGCCACAAGAGGGAACACCAATGGTGCATCAATCCTTCTGCATGCATGTTTGTATACAAGCACACCTTTATGTACATGCCTGAACATATATAGTTGTTTGTTCTTCTTTCTGTGACCAGAGGATGTCATTATTTGAAGCATCAATATACCATCTTATGCAAGTAGTAAACTGACATTAAAATAAATGTTTGAAGTTTATTTCCATCTGTATCTCTTCTCATTACAAAGTCTATGTTCTGCTTTTGCCAATTAGAATCACAGCCAAAATATATTTTCTTTAAATTTCTCTCTTTTCCATTACTTTCAGGAAAGGAAAAAAGATTGCCATCCTAGAGACAAAAAGGATGTGCCTTCGTGAATTACAATTTATGGTTTGGATTGGAAAAGAAATGTGGTAAGTCAGTAGTCGGTTATATGTCTTGAGCATATGCTGTAATTTTGCATAAGGAAGTTAAGGCTGAGATTTTCAACATTGACAGTGATTTGGGGTGTCAAATTTGAGACACCTTATGAGTTTTAGCAAATATCGAGCAAGTACTTTATCGAGCAAGTACTTTCTGAATAGCATGACTCCTTTAGGTATCTCAGGTGGGGGATCCAAAATCTCTAGTCATTGTTGACAAGCTTGTTCTTAATATCACCTTAATGAATATTGCAGCATGACAATATCAATTGTGACAGAAACTCAGCTAGCAACCTACAAAAGCTTCGTTCTGCCCTTGCCTTGTTCCATACCTTGACCCCCCCTCCAAAACCTCTACTCAATGTCAGGGCATGCTGCCAAAGATTCAGGTTATTTCGGATCAGGAAAGGAACATGTTATCGGTACCTGGGGTCCTGCTGCAGAGTCCCTTGCAGCTACCCCTTGTTCCTTGTTACAAAGGGACCCCACTCATGTTCTCCGTTGACCACAGCTGTCCCTGAATGCTATGGGGTGAGCTTCCTCTGATCTAATCTACTGACACTTCACACAGGGTTTATTTTGCCCTGAAACGTGGAACACTACACAGTACTGTTAAATTCACTATTGGCAATTAGATGCAAATTCCACTAAAAATAACAAAGTTACTCCTGAATCCTTGATTCCTAGATTTGACTTGTCATCTAGATAGTGATTGATTTCCCTGTAGGATGGGCCAGTGGGGAGGGAAGTTCCACGAGGTCTCCTTCTAGATTTCCAAAAGCATCCAAGCACTCAGAGAGTTTGCAACTTCTTGGTACAGCCAGTGTAAAACCTCAAATGCCGCGTGTCTCATGTGGTCTGTGAAAAGAACTCACCCACCCATTAGTAATCATTCCTCTGCACTAAAGAAGGGCCTCCCTGTCCGTGCAGCTGTGTTGCAACTTGAGCCCACCCTGGACATTTCCCAAACTAAGGGGAGGTAAAAATGAAGCAATCAGGGACTTTGCCTAATGGAGAAGCAGAGTAGGAAGCCAGCTCCTCAGCTGGTGGAAATTGGCATAAGTCAACTAACTTCAAAGTCAGTTGAGCTATGTCAATTGACATCAGCTCAGGAGCTGGCCCAAGATTTTTCTGTCATTTACAATGTGGGTTATTTTTCCTTGCTGAGATACAAAAGTTGATCTAGTCATTGCCAAATATCCACTTTTAAAACTTAGGCCGAGGAATTTAGTTAAGCAAACTTGTCATAAAATAAGAGTTGCCTCTGGATGGAGTTTATAATGTGGGATTTACCAGACTCCTATTACAGCTTGCTCTGAAGTCTGAAAATTTACCTTCTTGCTGGGCAACAAAGATTAAGTAGTCTTCCAGAAGGAACCACCTGATGCTGTTCTCTCCTCCGCAGTATCCTGTGAGTTATAGCCCATGGGATTAAGTGGTAATTCCAAGAGTGAAATTCTGGCTCTGTTGAAGTCAATAGTTTCACTTTTGATGACTTCAGGGGGCCAAGGTTTTCCCAACTGGAAATGTGACAGTTCTTGAGAAATCAATGACAGTGGGAGATTTTTTCCCCCCCTAAGATCATGGTTTTCTATTTAAAAAACAACATCTTCAGGAGGTCCCTAAACCTCTGACAGCCAGAAGCTGAGGCTGGACTACCGGGGATGGATCACTTGATAAGCACCTGGTCCAACAGTAGCCAGTGCCAGATGCTTCAGAGGAAATGAACAGAAGGGAGGATGCTGGGCTAGCTGGACCATTAGTCCAACCCACTATGACCTATCTCATGTTCTTAAAAATTGGGGGACTGTCAGAATGATCTTCTTCCTGCATGGCTCAAACTCTATGAAACGTGGTCTGTAGTGTTGAGGATGAGGAGAGCCTGCCACAACAGTGGGAGATATAACAGGAATTGCATTTGACCTAGCTAGAATGACTTCTGAATCTGAGAGAAAGGAAGGGGCCTACTCGGCCATGAAACCGGGGGAATCCTTTACATAATAGCTGCTCCACTACAATGCAAATGGGCAGCCCATGCTCTCATTTGTTGGCTGGTGCAGGAGATGAAAAGTGAGGCTAATGCACCATCCTCACTTGGTTGCTTCTTGTGCCTTTTGGGGGAACCAGTGCCACCTGCCATGCTCACCTGGACCAATCAATCCAGCTATATTCAGAAAGTACAGTCTGTGCCCATTTCTTGTGCAGAGATACAGGGGATAAGGGAATTTTCCTTGAACTTGCTTGCAGGGCTGGACATAATCTGGCCCTGTCTGGGTCAGGATGCAGTATGCACTGATGAATTCTGGCACAGAACTTGTATGGGCCATAAACACTTGCTTAAGACTGCTGATGAATCAAGGCTGTACTGGTGCCACTTTCACCATGAAAACAACATGAATGAATGGGTGAGGGCTCATTCTTCTAAGTGAAGGTGGGGAAAGGAAAAAGCAAAGCTATGAAAATATATAGATGACTCAGGAAAGGAAAGCTTTCAAGACAAAGCAAGAATTAACCTCTCTATTTCAGTGTGATGCATTGCTTCAAAGCAAACCGAGTCTGTAATAAATGTCTGTTTCCTATGTCATGGACCTGAAATGGGACTCAATACGTCTTTGGAGAGAGGACGCGAGGTGCCTGGCGTGGGTCAACAGACTTGAATTAGAGGGTCCTGCACTAGGGCTCTAAAAAGGGCTGTGTAGTCAGTACTTAGAAGTTGTGGCTTTCATTTGGAGGCTTCAGAGCCAAGCTGCAACTTAAAAATATTGTCTACACAGCTCATTTTGGGCTCCCGTCAGAACTTCTGGGGGAATTCCATCTGGTCCTGGTGTCTTATTACCATTTAACTCATCGATTTCTTTCAAAATCTCCTTTACTGACACCTCAGTCCAGGATAATTCCTCAGATTTGCCACCTAAAAAATAATGGTTCAGGTGTGGGGGCTCTCCCTCACATCCTCTGCAATAAAGACTGATGCAAAGAACTCATTTAGCTCCTCCACAACAGCCGTATCTTCCTTGAATGCTTCTTTAGCACCTTGATCATCCAGTGGCTGGGACTGCATGGTAGGTTTCCTGTTTCTGATGTCCTTTAAAAAAATATTCTTAGGTTTTCTATCTTTTGCTAGTTGCTCTTCAAATTCGTTTTTTTTTTTTTTTGCCTGCTACATTTGACTTGTCAGAGTTTGTGCCCCTTTATATCGTCCTGAGTAGGCTTTGAGTTCCACCTTTTAAAGGCTCTTTTCTTCTTTGTCTGAATAGAAGTGGTAAACTTCATTTATAACGTCACTAAGGCTGTGGAGGCAACATCCAGAAGAGACATCAGGATGAGATTAAAAAACAAAAAAAGAAACCCAACAAAAACCACACTTCTGAAGCTAGTATTAAATGTGCTAAAAAATAAGTGCTAGCATTGTATTAGCTTTCCATCGGAAAGTACCTGAAAGTTGCACAGCAAAACATGTATAACCCCGAAAAAAACATTTGCATCAAAATTTTCACTTATAAAAATGAGCAAATCCTTAAAAATATCCCAAAACACAGGTTTTCCACTCCCTCTAGCACCACCTTAACACACAGCTATCATACTTCATATATACAAGGGAACAACATAAAATTCATTTAGAAACTGGGCTTTCTCTCTTATTAAAAAAATCATAAGTGAATTTCATTTTTTATTGGTTCAGCTTGCAAAAGTCACAGCAGCGTGTTGGGTTTGTTTTTCCACAGCACTAATAAAAAAACCCAAAACACTTTTTTTTGATTAAAAAATAACTAAAAATGAAAAACTGACCTAGCATAACCTTTGCAAGTTCTAACCCTCTGTGGTATGATATAAAAAGCACTGAGCAGAAGTGCAGCCTATTGCCAAGGAAAGACTTGAGCACAGCTGTAACGGGCAGTGATCAAAAACTGTTTATGACAGAATTTCTATATTATTAAAAAAAGAAAGAAAGAAAAAAATCCAAGCACAATCAAACCTAACCTTGTTAAACCAGTGTTTTACATGTAGCCAAGTTCCAAAGGGGCAGCCGTGTTAGTCTAGTAAAGCAAAAAAATCAAGGACTCTTGTGGCACTTAAAGACTAATAGATTTATTTATCGCCTGAGCTTTCATGGGAGAATATCCCACTTCGTCAGATGCTTAAATTGTGTGAAAGCAGGGCTGAATCGTGACTATGGATTCTTTTCACATTATAACAGGTAATTTGACTTCACCCTCTCTGTATGCTCTCTCCTGGAGTTTGAATCCTTACTAATGCTCTGATTTACTATTGCAGTAAGACCTGATCCCATGTCTTACACTCCCCTGCATTTATTTTCATTCAGTTCTGTAAGTTCTCCCTCTCCCAAGCGTCTGATGAAGTGGGATTTTCTCCCACGAAAGCTCATGTGATAAATAAATCTGTTAGTCTTTAAGTGCCAGAAGACTCCTTGCTTTTTTTTTTCCAAGTGTTTTACATGGATTCTTCATTTAAAAACAAAGCATGTCAGATGTAATGCCCGTTCCTCACAGGTAAAACAGACGTCCTGTTCTCTGCCTATTCCCTGCACTGGGGTCCCAATCCTCCACTCCATGAATGCTGAATTCTCATGGTAGAGTCAATAGGTGTTTTAAGTGTGCAAAGAATACAGCATCTGACTGTCCAAAAGTGAAAACGTGGTAATAATAATGTCTCAATGACATCATATTTTTCATCCTTAAAGGAAAAAAAAATTCTGTAGACAGCGGTTGAAATTGTGTCTTCTTTTACCCCCTTGAAAGTCAGATGGGACTGAGAACAGAACTTGGCCCTTTGTCAATTCTTCTGTTAGTTACAGACATGTTCAACTCTAGGTCAAAATTAATCTGAGATATTGCAACGGTAACCTAAGCAAGCCCTTGTACATTGGGGTCATTCCTTCACCACATGGAGCTGCAGACCCGTATCACACATTCCTTGCATTGAGATCCAGTATCCCCATGATGATAGCTGCTGACAAAAGCCTTCTGGATACACTTCATAATACAAGTATATTAACTACAGCAGTCATTCCCACTCGGTGGCCCAGAAGCTAAAAGTGGCCTGCATCTGTCCTCTTGGAGCAGAAGGGAGCCGCTGCTCAATGACCCAAGTGGAGCATATTTCTATGGAGATAAAATACTGGTGCAGGCTCCTTTCAGCAGCCAAGGAATAGTAGATCAGCGTTTCCCTCCCCCTGGCTGTAGCAGGAAACGTGGCAAAACACTGCCTGGGTCCATTGGTCCTGGGGTCTCTGCTGGAGTCAGAGGGAGGGGAGCAATGATCGTCCATCCCCCTGGCTGCAGGACATAACCACTGTCAAATAACTCCGGTGGGAGCGCATGGGGCTCCAGGATGCATCCCGCTTCCCTGTTGCAGCCAGGGAGACAGAAGTCTGCCACAAGGCAGCTTCCTTGCTGAGCAACTTCTATCCAGCCGAAGTGGAGAGCGGACCCTGATGGCAGAGACTGGCGGTCCTTCAGGGTTGTAAAAATGGTATCTGTGGCCCTTGAGCTAAAAAGGCTGTAAACCACTGAACTACAGGGTACTTACACTATAATTGCAACCTAATTAGGCTGGTTGCCATGCGATTAATATTAGCAGGATTCTAGAAATGTGCACATTTGGAATGAGACTAAGCCATTCCACCATTGTAGTACCACTTGTAGTTGTGTGGATTAGTGATAATTACATGAAAATCAAACTATAGTGACTACAGTACGAATACTGCGTAAATCCACCATAGTCAGTGTACCTGTATTATTGAAACAGCTAGGGAATCCTGTGGCACTTTTAGGCTGTGTCTACACTAGCAAATTAGTTCAAATTAAGGAGGCTAAATTTGAACGAATTTGAACTCTGTCTACACTAGGCTTCTCCTAGTTTGAACTAAATATTTTTTGTTTGAACTAAGCAAAGCTTAGTTTGAACTAGTTAGTTTGGCTGGTTAGTCCAAACTAATTGCTTAATTCGAACTTATTTGCATATTTAGTTCACACTAGCACAATGCAGACATGCTAGTTTGAACTAAATAAGTTCAAACTAGTGGTTAGTTCAAACAGTGCATTTTTTTTAGTTCGAACTAACTTTTAGTTAAAAAGTTAGTTTAATCTAAAGAAGTGTGGCTAGTTCAAACTGAAAGTTATTTCAAACTAAAGAACACACTTAAAGTTCAAACCAACTTTCAAACTACTTAATTCAGACTAACCAAGTCTGAACTAAGATTTTAGTTGTAGGCATAGCCTTAAAGACTAACAAATTTATTTATCACATGAGCTTTTGTGGGTGAAAATTCCACTTTTTTAAAGCATCTGACAAAGTGGGATTTTCTCCCATGAAAGCTCATGCAATAAATAAATTTGTTAGTCTTTAAAAGTGTCACAGGACTCCTTGTTTGTTTTGCTGAACTAGACTAACACGGCTGCCCCTTTGGAACATCTCTTATAAAGTATATCCAGAGAAAGTGAATTATAGCTCCTTTAGTTGGGAGTGCTTTTGTTGGAAAATTATTTTTAGTAAAACTACCTGAACTGTTCATGACAAATAATTTATCAAATCAAGTCAGCCTTTTTAATGAACTGTTTGTGGAATTATTTAGATTTATTTATAAGATGGGGAGGTAGGAGGTTTATTTTGCAAAAATAAAATAGTTTATCCTTTTTTTTTTTAAATTCAAAAGTTTAAAGATGATCTATCCAGATGCGTAGCTAGCAGAAAAATCTGAGTGGAGGATGGAACAGAAATGGTGGAAAAAATGTTTAAGTTGTTTCCATTTTTTTCTTTTGAATTTTAAAATGTTGTTGAAATTTTGAAATTACAAATTTTCAACCTGCTATAGTTATAAATATGTCATTTATTCTGACTGAAAAGCTTACAGGCTATGGGATGTTGGTGAACTGTTCACTTTGGCTATTCACTGTTTATCTGTGGGATTCAATTAGTCACCAAAGTTATTAACAAACATTCTTGTTCTCACATAAAGCAATTCCGCAGGCATTCAGAAACCCAGTCATAAACAGTGACTAAAATGTGGGACAAAAGTGATGGAACAGAGCAGCTGTTCAGAATTTGAATTAATATTTGCAAACATTCTTTTGCAGCATTCAGCCATTTTTTTGGATAGTTTTTCAAAAATGTCTATAACATTTAGGACCATATGTCCGATTGAAATTCAAATGAGGTTGTGCTTTTAAAGCATTTAGGTACTTTTGAAAAAATCCTTTAGTTTTTTGGATAAGGAAAAATGAGTCTAGCACAGATTTGGGCAGAACATGTAGTTTAACACTTCTAACTCTCTGGATAAGTTGCTAAGCTTTTATCATGCTTTATAACAAAGGGAGATGGGGTCTGCTTGTTTTTTTCTTTGCTGCATTCAGACCCGGGGGGGGGGCAGAGTGAGGACAAAATGTTAATGGTGTGACTATGACTATTTTGACAGACTCAATTCAAGATTAAAATGTGATGCACCATTTCTTTGTGGGGCTGAGAAAGTGGTGTGTGTGTGTGTGTGTGTGTGTGTGGTCTCTCTCATAGTCTTAAAAAAACCTTGTTATTTTTGTGGATTCCCAACTTGTGTAAACTTCTCCTCAGCTCTGGAATAGAAAGAACACACCAGTGGTTGGGGCATGTATACATTTGAAAGAGGATGGCAGAAATTAAACTATGGTAATATTCTCACAAGGGCAGTTTTCTCTCTCGAGTGCAGAGAGTCAGTCTCTCAAAGAAGACTCACAGAAATAAATAAATAAATAAATAAATAAAAAGCATGCAAGATTCCTGAAACTTTCTCTCAAAGCAGGAAAAGTCCTTTCCTATACATTTTAACACTGTAAATTTTTTTCAGGCTTACAGCTCAACAGAATTGATCCAGTGTTTGGGAAAGCATCACCACTAATGAAGGTAATAAGTGATGATCAGATAAAGTGTGTCTAGACTGTATTATAAACCTGGGGCTGCAGGACCCCCACACATGGATTTGTTGTTTCCAAGCCCACCTTTGAACATCCACACTGCATTGTAAAGGTGTGTCTACAGTTGCTGAGCCCAGATCTCAACTATTCTAATGTGCCCAGGTTTATACTAAACAGATTTTTGATTCAGGTCTATGGCTTTAGCTGTGTCCACATTACTCAAAGACAGGGCTTATGCCCTTGTCTCAGTGGGATGCAGACTTAAATCTATCCCATATTCACCTGGGTGCGTCTGAGGACCTGGATCCTCTCTATTTGCTGTCCCCATTTAGACAGCTTTGTGTGCAGAAGATAGAGGGGTGGAGCTTAAATCTGAGTCTACGTCTGGGTTTACAATGTAGTGTAGACATATCCTAAGTAACAAGCTGTAACTTTCTGAATATACCCTGGAGGCGCAAGGGCCATCTTCTCTACTTCTGGTTCCTGTCCCACCCCTTTGTTTCTGGCCTGGAGCATGTACACTTCTTGGTTCCACCCACCAGGAGAGGATGGCCCTTGTCATTGTCAATCTGAGTGAAAGCACATCTCCCTACTCCAGCATAATTTTAGTTGACTGCTTGGCTGAGCCAAAGCCACCAGAGTGAATAGAAAGCATGGATCTATCCAGTTTGAGAGGTGACATATGCTTTCTGCAGAACCTGGGGTAAATGTTAATCACACCAAAAGTAAACAGAGATGGAGAGAAAAATCATATCCTCTTCATTAAGGGATGTAGAGTCATTGTGGAGAGTGGACAGGTGGGGGAAATCATACTGACAGCTCTAGTGCTCTGAAGACCGGTTACTAATACCCTACAATAGCCTTAAGTCAAATCACTTAAGCAAAAGTCATCTCCACTTCCCAGTGTATTCACTTTGCCATAGAGTGAACTTTGGAGCGCACAATATCCTATGGCATTTCTGAGCATTAATGCTACATGGTGTTTATGGTTGGAGAAGTAGCAGTGTCAGTTGAATCTGACAGGCACTTTTTAAGGATTTCCAGGTCAAGTTGTACTCATTTAGCAATAAGTGCATTTTTAAATCAATTTAGTTAAACCTGTGAAAAACCGAGTGTGAATCTTCTTACATCTTTTTAAGTCTAGTGTATGTTGTGTAAGCATAAGCTACTTCGTAATGACTAGAGCTAGGCAGGTGTTCTCGGTTAGAATGATTTTGTGATGGAAACATGCAGTTTCTAAAAAACTGAATTTTTTTTGTGGGCGGATTTCAATTTGGACCACATTTTTCAGGTTTGTGCCAGGAAAACTTATCCAAAATATTTCATTTTAGATAGGTTCAAATTTAAAGAAAAGAAATAAAGCCACCCTGAATTGACCAAAACACTGCACTTTGAACCAATGCAATATTAAACTACAGTAAATTTATCTTTAGTAGTACATTACCTTATGGAAGTTGTAGTGCCGATAATGCCCCCTCTCTCTATCTTATGGATTGGGCTCCCTGGTTGAAGTATATCTCCCATGATGCAACACATTGTCTCTTCTGATTGACTGGCATGATGTATCATGGGTCAAATGGCTGCAGGTGCATTGTGGGTGAGATCATTGCTGGTGGCTGGGTTAGATCCCATTAAAATAAGTGGGGCAGTTTACACTTCAGTGCAACTGCTCCAGGCTCTCCACAAACTTAGACAGATGATTCTGCATTGGTTTCACATCTTTGAGTTTGAAGGATTTATTTCATAAGCATAATATCTGGAGAGTTAATTTTTACATTAAGGAAATCTGAGACTCTAGAGAAGAACTGAAAATCCTATTTGTGGCCCTCTCAGCAGTGTAGTGCCTGAAACTTGAGGAAAAACTGTCAAGTGCACTGCAGGATGCTTTCATATTAGTGTTAGTAACTAAGATCTCACCTTCCAAAATGAGAAGACATTGTCTTCAACCAGGAGTCCGGTTGAATGTGCTGGTGAATTCATTTGTGCTTAGTAATAAACTTTTTTATTTGCTTCCAGTGCAAAATTAGATCATATAGGAAAACATCACTGTAGAAGGAGATGAACTCACCCAAGGTTTTCACTGGTTGCTGCATAAAAGTCTCCTGTCAAGGGGGGAAACAAATTAGCTACTGGAAAGGAATTAACTATGAAAAGCTAAATGCATAAACATGCTGAGCAAATCTTTAGGATGGGGGTGGGGGAGCCCTCTTATTTATTGTGCCATCCAGGAAATGTACCTCATCAACTTCTCATCACTAAACCACTTGCTAACAGTTACTGTGTGAAGTAAATTGCTGCTTAACCCAGCTGAGTTTAAGGACCTTGATGCTTAATGAAGTCCTTTATTACGTCTATGCTGGAGCCCCTCTTAACAACCTGGTGCTGAAAAGATCTGAAGTGATTTTATTATTTACTAAACAGGTGTCAGCAATCATATCCAGTGATGTCAGGTAGCTAGATGGTAATTTGTTTTAAGATGACTATCAAAGTGGCAGTCAGTGATCATAGAGGATTCTCCGAGGAAGCTCTGGCCTCACAGAACACTAATCTAGAAGATATCGGATTAGTTAACTCCCTTGTGAAGAAGGAAGATGTGGACAAATTAGACAGAGTCCCAAGGAGAGCAACAAGAATGATCAAAGGTTTAGAAAACCTCGTCAGGAAGGAAAGATTGAAAGAACCAAATGCTGTCCCTAGAGAAGAGAAGACTGAGGGGAGCATTAGAAGTCTTAAATAGGTTTAAGGGTTTTATAAAGAGGCCGGTGATTTATTATTCCCCATGTCCACAGAGAGAAGAACACAATGTAATAGACTTAATTTGCAGCCAAGGGGATTTAGGGGAGATATTAGGAAACTGTAATGCTTGATTGTTAGGCTCTGGAACAGGTAGGTCAGCTAAAGAGGTTATGAAAGCCCCATCATTGGAGGGTTCCCTGAAGACGTTCGACAACCAGCCATTACGGATGGTCTGGTTTTATGCAGCCTTGCCTCGGTGGAGGAGAGTGGAACCCTCTTGTGGATGCCCCTTTCAGCCCTACACTGTTGTGGTTCTATGATAGATGTCAATGATCTTTCATAATTTGTTGGGTGGCCTCAATCTTCACGGACACAAGTAATCCTTTGAACACGGAGGGGGGCAAGTAGGGTAACCATCTCAGACCCTGTGGTTCTGTGGGTTCCCCACTGCCATGCTGGCTCCCCACTGCTTTTGGCAGCAAGTAGAAGGCAAAGGGGAGGGTGGAAATGCAGAGCTGGCCTCTGGGCCAGCCTGCCCTGCCCCTGGGTTGGAGCAAACTGGCCCCGGGTGGTGGGGGGTAGCCTAGAGCGCAGCCTCTAGGCTGGCCCACCCAGACCCCCAAGTGTGAGGGGGCAGGAGCCCTGACAGGCCACTTGGTCCTGGGCCCCACTCCTCCTTCAGGACAGCCCTTCATGTGGGTAAGGACTCCCCATGTAAGCAAGGATGGTGAAATATGGGCAAATGGCCCAGGCCTAGCATGACACACAAGCATGCATGTAACTTCAAGCCTTTCAACCACTATACTAAGAAAACTCATATTCAGGTGAGCTGCAGAAATAAATTAGGGTTCTTTCCCAATCACAAATCTGTAAAACATCTTGCTCGCCCAGCGACCAGTCTGAGAAACCTGTCATTTTTGGCAATAACATATTGTGGGACAGATCATGGCCATTGATAAGATTGCTTTGCACTGCTCTGGTGGCCCAAAGAAACCTTAGAGCTGGCTTAACTGGCTATTTGGGGATTCCTGTGGTGTGTGTGAAACTCCAGTGAGCTCGGAGAGTCGGCTGGCTCAGTGCCACCTCTCCACCTTCATCCGTTGCAGAGGGTGCGGCTGGAGAACAGCTGCACTCTGGTAATCCCCTGCTGCTGAAATGGCCCTCTGAGGATTATTGCAGGTGGCAGGATTTACTGTCTGCTCTTAGTTGCCCCTCAGGACCTAATAATCCTCTTCCATCAGCCTGAGGATCAAGAAGTTACAGTTGTGGTGGCCACCTACCCACGCTGTGTTAGTGTTGAGGCTCTGACTGCATGAGTTAATGACTAGGTGTATGGCACACTGAGATCAGTTTAATTGGGAAAAAATTGTACAAGTGAACAACCAGGCAATTAAGGATTTCACGCCCTACCAGATACATCATGTCTGGCTTTAAGAAAATGCTCTTTTTAACTCCTTCCCTTCTGTTTACGGTCACAGACTTGGTGACAATAGATCATTATGATCATCTAGTCTGATGTCCCACACAACACAGGCCGCAGAACTTCACCCACCCACACTTGTAGTAGACCCTCCCTAAATTATAACTGAGTTACTGAAGTCTTCAAATAAGGGTTAATAGACTTCATAGTAAAGAGAATCCATCAGACAATCCACCAGCAAGTGACCCATGGTATAGAGCAGGGGTTTCAAACTCAAATCACAACAAGGGCCACATGAGGACTAGTATGTTAGTCCAAGGGCTGCACCACTGAAACCTTTTCATACAATGATGTTGAAAATATCGGTAACAATAGTGTCATTGCGGGCTGCGGGAAATAGCTTTAGGATAGACATGTGGCCTGCGGCCCACGTGTTTGAGATTCCTGCTATAGAGGAAAGTTGGATGGGATTGCAAAGGATTTCTTGTAAGTAGCAAAGATGCTTTCTGATCAGCTTTGCAGAAAAGCAGAGGGCTATATTCCTCACTAGAAGGCTATATTCCTCTCTGGTTTAAATCCACTGACTTTAATGAAGTTTCATTGGGGATGATTTTGGGCGTCTGTGAAGTCTAAAGGAGTCAAGCACCAAGATTCAAAATGCCAACTTATGCCTCCAGGGTTTCAGAGCTTTTGATCTCACTCTGGTAGATACAATGTGACATTTATATACTATTAGTTATGTATTTATCAACAAGTGTTTCTACAGGGCTTGTTGCTTTTATATCTACACTTGCAATTTAATTTGAATTAATGAGGATTAACTCAAATTAAATTATGCACGACTACACTGGCTTTCATTAATTCGAACTAAAGAATTCCTTAGTTCGAATTAATGAAAGCTTGCTTTGAAGTTATAGAAACCTCACTTAACTTCGAAGTAAGGGTTTATTTGAATTTATTAGTTTGAATTAACCCAATGTAGCTATGTTAATTGGAATTAACCGTTAATTCGAATTAATGCTTTTTTACTTTCTTCCTCCAGGGTGCCTTCTTCTTTCTATCTACTGGGTGGGGGGCATGGCCCTTATTGGGAGCCGTCTTGCCACACCTCCCATGGTGCCCTTCTCTTAATTTGAATTAGCACGTCCTGTCCGTGGACATGCTTGTTTGAATTGGTTTTCCTAGTATGGCCATGTTAATTTGAATTAACTTAATTCAAGCTAATCATTATTAGTCTGAATTAAGTTAATTTGAACTAGCCTTCTAAGTGTAGACATAGCCTTTGTGAATTAGGGAAATGTAAAATTATTCATGCTTTTTTTCTCCCTGATGACTGGTCTTTCCAAGAGACATATGTGTAAGGCTGGGGTATAGGTGGTTTGGCCTAGTGCTCACAGCTGGGCTGAGGTCTGCACACCAGGGACAGGAGTTGTCAAGCCGGAATTGGAGGTCAGGTCCCATAAACAAGAACTGAGGTCATAGACAGACCAGAGGCAATGCTGGACTAGACTTGAGAGGGTCAAAGTCAGGCTGGAGTCAGAGACTGGAGATGAGGTGAAGTCTGGTGTTGCAGCAGGCCACAGGCTGTGTGCTTACTCAGACAACTTCCTGGCCAGTATCTGGGTTAAGTAGGGGCAGTTGGCCAAAGGGTCTCTTGGGCATTGTTCCCTCTAATCTGTGTGCATGTGTGCATGCACACAGGTCATGAAATCCGTGCACCCAACAAAATAAAGTGCACACAAAAAAATTCAACACAGTGCTCATATTAGCACATATCAAGGAACTTTTTGTGCACACAGCCTACGAAAAATTGGAGGGAACATTGCTCTTGGGTGGTACTTCATGCAGTTTATGTTCCCCATACGCTCCCTGACTCTACCTCTGCATGGCTTCCCAGTAGCACCATGGGAAAGTCTGGGAGTCTAGTACCCCTTTCCCATAGGCTTCTGGTAGAAGCAGAGCACTGCATTCAACTGCACTGGACAGAACTTTGTAAACTGAGCTATACATAAAGTAGTAATAAAGTGGGGCAGTTCATTTCAGTGGATTTCTTAACCTAATGATATTACTTTCTGCATCATAATTATTACTTTTCTAGGTTCAAGCCTTCAGTGAAAATGCTTGCTTTTTTTAAAAGGGATTTTTTGTCCTTTTCATTTTGTTACAAGGCATTTTGCTCTTCCTTGTTTAATGGTACTTTCATAAGACCCAACTAAAAAAAGCTAAATGAAGTGATGAAGGAGTACCTGAAAGAGCTGAGATGTGACATTCATATTAAATGCCTTATTAGGATCATTGTTATTCACAACCAAATGAATTCATAACAATGAGACACTCATTTGAAAATGTTTCCATAGCTGTAACACATCAGGAAAAATAGGGACGTTACCTCATTTTCTCCAGCCCTAAATATCCTTTTAAATGCAAAGAAATTAATTAGCCACTAGTTCTTGAAAATTAATAACAAAGTTTCCATTTTTCCATCAGATAATTCCTTAGTGCATTTTGGTTTTTAACTTCCTCTTAGTCTGGACCATTTTGATGTGTGAACAGACATTTTGTGTTTCCACGGGTTATTTCCACAGGTTCAAATATCTTATGTAATTGACATTTTCCTGCTTACAAAAGCTGTCAGGCTTTAGAGTAGCAGCTGATTGATAAAACATGGTTTTCGGCTGTAACTTAACTTTATTGTTGGGTCTGACTGCTCAAGTTTATACTAGCTGTGCTCCTCCAAATAATATGCCTTTGATGAATTTAATGTTTGGGGCTTTTTTTTTTTTAATAAAAAAATGCATCTATGTTTGAACTGACTTTTGTAAATCAGAAGAGACCAACTAATGACTTTTCACATTTCTGAGTTTTGTTGGTAGCCACTATTTCTTTTTTAATGATGGAAAGAGATTGGATTTTTAAACAATGGAGAGGCCTTCAGAACTATTAATATCATCAACTAATAACAAAGCCGCCCTCTAATCCAAATGGTAAATTAAATGCTAAAAATGAAGTTAACATTTTCATGAAGGTTGTATTTGGGCCACCAGTAGGGAGCTGTATCTATCTTGGCCCTTTCAGAAAAAGCTGATTGTGTAGGGTTTGTCTCTAAATGGTGACAAAGACAGTGGGCTGGAAAAAAGGTTTCTTCTACCTAAGTAATGCAGGCAATACAGCGCTGACAGACATCCCAGTGGGAAACTTTCCATTGACTTTAGTGGGCTTTGGATCAGGTTCCCAATGAAGAGATTCAGGCACAACTGGAGTTGTGGCACCAGTATATCATTGTTGGTACATATTGGGACCTGGAGATTGCAAATTCCTTATCATGGTTAGTTTAAGACTTCTCATGAAGATACCAAAATAAAATGCACAATAAAATGCAGGCAAATATCTACAATTTCCTCTTGAATTTGATGCGTGCTTTATCCAAGGTGAAATCCTATGTGAACCCAAAATGGGAGAAATTACTCTTCAGACATGAACAAGAGCCAGCCTTTCCACGGACCATCAGCTGGTTCAGGCGCTTTCATTTTTTTCTGTTGTGCAAAAGAAGTAACTGGGTTTGGCCAACATTGCTGCTGCCCGCTGGAATCTGAAGAATCAATTTGGCAGTATGGAGACCTGGCGACAACTTTTATCATTCTTCACCAACATCATGCACTCATTTCTCTCTTTCAGAAGGCAAAATTGTGTAATGTAGTAGGTACATGGCAGAGGAGTTTTGCAAGATGTGAAAATAAGGCTCTGAACTGGCAGTGAGTTGTTATTTTGGGGAGTATTTTTTGTTTGTTTTACAGGCAAAATCTGTAGAATTGCAGTGTCCTATTTGCTTCATCTTCTGCACCAGGCATTGACTACCAAGTCAGTTCATCTTCATCTACATCTTCCTCCTTCCCCCAGGCCTTACTCATTGTACATCTCTAATGTCCCTTACAACCATTTGCTTTCTGTTCATGCACTCTTTGCTTTAACATCATGCCTTTTTGCCATGTGCTAAGTGATTCCTTTTATCCTTCAGCTCCCTCCTGCAAATCCATTTCTTTCATGAACATTTCAGTGCTGAAAAATCATGCCCTTCCATGCTGGAACTGTTTTCTACTGTCTGAATTAGTGTTCTGTGAAGGGATGTAGCAATATATGGATGAGGTTTTCAAAGTTGCATAGGCAATTTGGATGCTAATTCCTATTAATTTTAGTAGGAAATTGTTTGACTTACTGCCTTAGACAATAGGCAGCTTTGAACATTTCAGCTTATGAAGTGTCAAGCTCTACAGATCATAAACACACAGTTTTTATAATTCTCTTCCTGTCCTCAGCTGGATTTGTATTTGTATTTATTGTGCAATAAGTGAAATTTCGCCATGGTGCAGAGGACCATGAAAAATTCTATGCAGCTCTTCTGTTTCATATAAGCCCCATTGCTGAGACTTCAGAAGGACACAGGTTTTTTACTAGCCTGCTGCAAGGGGGGTAGGATGTCACCTGATAGAATCGTGCCCCATTTTCACATGCACTGTACAAGATTGGGGGCGGAGGAAGAGAGCTTCTAGGTCGTGTGTGTGTGTGTGTGTGTGTAATGGTAGAAAGGCACAGCAGGACAAAAGAGAGCCTTGATTCAGAGACGCAGCCATGCTAGTCTAGTTCAGTAAAACAAACAAAGAGTCTGATGAAGTGGGATGTTCTCCCATGAAAACTCATGCAGTAAATAAATTTGTTAGTCCCTAAGGCTCTGTCCACACTTACATAGTTAAATCATTCTAAACTTATATCAATTTAATAAAATTCATATAAAAATCATTACATTGATTTAAGTTAAATCGATTTAACAGGCCCCCACTAGAAACTCAAATTGACATAGCATGTCGATGGAAAGACTTGCTGTTTTGATTTAGGAGAGAGGCACCATGGGAGGTGTGGCAACATGGCTCCCTCACTGGACCATGCCCCCACCCAATATATAGAAACAGGAAAGCACCTGGGAAGGAGAAGGGCAAAAAGCGCTAATCAATTTAACATTTAAATTGAAATAACATGTCCTCACTGTGTTATTTTGAAATGACAATTTTGATGTAACCATCATATTGATATAATACTAGGTTTTATTATATCGATATGACTTTCCTTGTATCGAAATGAGGGAGCTCCTCATTTCGAAATAAGGGAACATCGTGTGGACCTACCATTTTTTAAATCAAAATAACCAGCATTATTTCAATTTAAACAGTGTGTGAAGGACATACCCTAAGTGCCCCAGAACACCTTGTTTGTTTTACTGATTCAGAGAAGCACCCTGTTCATTGCAACACATGAAGTTAAGCAGAGCTGGCCTGAATATGGATTGATGTAAGTGCTTTCTTGAATCGGAGCCTATCTGCACTTTTGTCACAGGCCATTGACAGAAAAGGAGGTGTTTAATGGCTCTCAGAGCTTTCTGAAGCAAATGTTGCTGTCAAGCAGATGTCTTCCTGGAGGGGTTGGTTTAATTGTTGTTCATCATCGCCCATCTTATTACTCACTGCTTTGAAGTTCTCCTTCCACATCTTATAGTATAACTCAGCTGTAGCAGCTGATTAGCTTGTAAACCTTGTGATGTTTGTAGCTTTTGGGTGGGTGGGTTGGGGGGGGGGGGGGGGGATTTTGAATTGTTTGGTGTGGCTGTTTCTTTGGACTAAAAAACACTACTCCTGTAAGGTCTGAGAGAAAAAGAAGGCAGGAATATAGAACCAGACACAGTATGACTTGTGTCCTTTAATCTGATGGATACTTTCTTCAAGACTAAATTTGTCATTCAAGCTGAGATCACCAGCTACACCCATAAAACCCAAAATGTTGGATTTTGCCCATAGCATGCACAAAACTGTTGAACACCTAGGAACCCCTGACAAGAAACACTTCTTATGCTGTGAATAGCTCACAAGGTTTTACTGGCTTAGGGAATTCATCCACTTTTGGCAGCACTGCTGAACGTGACATTTTCTTGGGCAAATTTTGGTGTGTGATGCAGTTTCCCAGCTACCTGTAGGAAGCTTCTTCATTGCATCATTACAGTAGGACTGAAGAGACCAATCTTAACTATGTGGCTGTGGAAAATCTGCAATCTGCACAGGTTTGCAAAAAGCACAACCTCAGAACTCTCCTGCCAACCTCACCATTTCTAAAGGAGTGTTCATCGAAGGCCACATGATGCAACGCCACTGCTTTTTGTTCAAAGAGTTTTTTCTTTCTAAGCAAATCTTGCATCACCAGCAGGTGTGGTTAGATGGGTTTGTCCATATTTAGTGTGAAGGTAATCACCAGGCGGTACTTTACAAAAAGAGGACATTAGAGGACAGAGGAAAGCTCCACACTTAAAGCTGTGGTGTCAGATCCTGTGGAAAACCTCTCTGAACAACTGTTGCAAAAAACATGCTCCAGAAGCCACAGCAGTTGATGTTAACTATTTGTTTGTCTTATGTCTCTGTTTCCTAATCTCAAGTGCATATGATTGATGTTAGCTATGAAGAAGTTGACATGGTGGCAGCTGTGCATGTAGGCGATCATCACAGCTCCCCTCTCTCATTCCACATCTTCCTCACTGGGGTCGGCTTCCATGAAAATTGCTAATCCCTCCAATCTCATTCGAGCCAGTTCTGTGTTGATTTTCTGACTGTGATTTGGGACAGTGCAAGTAAAGGACCCTCATTGTAATATGTTTTCTAAAAGATCTGCAGTTCCAGGGTAGGATGATCTAGACATGATTCCCACATCTGGCACCTTGAAAACTCAGACGATGACGTTAGGGTTGATCCTGAAGATTGTTCAATTCATTTTTTATTTGGGCCCTGAATGTGGCTTTCAATTTGTGCTGTAGTGTCAACAGTACAACTTCATTCCTCGCTGGAAAGCTTTTATGATGGATGTTTATGGTGATCATTCAACTCAGGGATTTTCTTTTCTTCTTTGTTTTGGGCAGCGCTCAGCATAATGGGGGCCTCAAATCAAAGCCTACTGATGATACCACAATAGAAATATTTATTGCTGCTATGAATACTAAATAAAAGCATCATCTGCTTTGAAAGGTTGTGCCATACAGAGATGCCTTTTGCATACAAACGGCATCCTCCAACCAGCCCTCTGCTTTCATTTCCCAAACCTGTAAACCTACTGTCTGATACAGAGCAGAGTCTTGCATTATGCAGGATCCAAAATATGAAATTTGGCAGTTAAACCCAGCAGAAGAAAATGAGTCTGGCAGATACATTCCCTTCTGGCCTTCCTGCCTCCCCATTTGCCAAGCCTTGCTTTCAAATCAGAAGTTCTGCCCAAGTTCCCCCGTGACTAAAATTCATTACACAGGAAGGTAAAAGTCTACTCTTGGTGCTGTAAACCTCTCCATCTGCTCATAAAAGACGGCCCTGCAAACTGCCCATGGCGCACAATCACCACGTGGAAACCTTCTATAGCATCCAACTCAGGACGCTCTGAACCCAGACAGATTTCCATGGACGAAAAGAGGGGAGGGATGTTCTGAGCTATTGAATTCCCTCCCTGCCATGACAGGAGTGTCCACTCAAACCGGCTGCTTCCTTCAGTCAGCCACACCCTCTGAAATTTTCTGAAAAAAAGGACTGAGGAAGCTCAGCTAATGAGCTTTACAGCATTGTTCACGCTCCACTAGTTAAAGTTGTGTTCATAATAAATCCCTTTTTCAGGGGGTTTGTTACTCGGCCATAAAAAATCTTTCTGGGTTGAAGTTTAGCATCCAAGCTCTCTGCCCAAGGACAATATTTTTGATGAAATTTGGAAACAATTGGTTTGGCAGGGGCCAGCTACAGTTTTAAGGCGCATATGGTGTCATATGTTATGATTTTATGCTCCTACAACTTATAAACAACTATTTGAGGGTCTGTGGAGGATACTGCAGAACTGACTCTGAAATACTGGGCACGTTCCTACTAAACTTTTGCAGGTTGCTGGCACCACTGTAAATAGGCAAGGAACAGAGTTCCTGGGCTACACCTTGATCTTCTGTAAATAGGCTCAGGACCTTTGATGTGCCTTTGCATGAGCAGAGGAGCTGTCCTCCTGCGGTTTTGAGAGCAAAATTGCAGGGCCTCTGCATGTACAGTCAGCTACTATTGTCAATTAGTCAGGCAAAACTGTCATTGAATTTCAAAGATGGTTTGGTTGTGTAATGACTGCAAGCCTGGGCACAAAATGATGTTGTATGGGCCTGATCCTCCTCCCTGTGAATCCAACAGCAAACTGCCCACTGACATCAGGGGTGCAGGACGAGTGCTTTTCAGCATCACTCATCCCTGTGCAAAGGGCCTGCCTAAAACTTGCTGGCTGAGCCCTCTGGCTCATGACACCTATGCCTTGTGGTTTGCTCTGGATGCCTCTAGATTACCAGCTTTGAGTGGAAATCTCTTAATGGCCTGGGACTTTTCTGTCTTGTGGTGTCCACGCCCAGTGCCAGCTATCCACTGTCCCTCGCGCATTACAAACAGTGACTCGGTTGTGACCATTTGAAAAGTCTTCAGCACTGGCCTGGCTTGTGGAGAGTTACCCTAACATTTCTGGCTTAACTCTGAGCCCTTAATGTGACTTGGAGGCACCAGGGTCCAGCTATTCAAAGATTTGGGCCTTGAAATCAGTGGGAGTTAGGTGCCTAAGAACATCTTTGAGGAGCTGGGTCCTAGAGCCTTGGGACAGGTGATTTTTTAAAATGTTATCTAAATACACGTTCCCCCCACACACACCCTTTTGATTTCCATGGCGTTTTAAGCCTATGGTGACTTTAACTGGAACTGTTTATTTTATGGGCTAGCCTAAATTTCAACAGCCACTCAGCCAGATTCATTAAGTGACCTAACGAGTAATTCGATAGCTGCTTAGCTGGATATAGCTTACACTCATTCTAGGTATCAAGCACAGGACAGCTACTTCTGTTTGACTGTTTAATGTCCACAAAAAGGATTGAATTAAATGATTACTTAGCAGATGGTGGAATCTCCAATGCAGACCAGTGAGCTCTACATTGCTAATGAACTAGTTTCAACACATCACTTACAGCATTTCACCTGGGTCAAGCGTAGTTTAAGCATCAAATGTTCCATGTTCAGATCAGTACCATGCTATTGAAAAGACAGATGTAAAAGAAAACAGAGATATGCAGGGAAATGGACAGACAGGCGAGTGAAACTGTTTGCTAAATAAAAGGGGGTTCAACCTTTTGTAAAAGGCCTCCATAAAATATCACCACTAGTCAGAAACTATTAACCAGAAGTTATCTTGTGCAAATATGATCATTTTTAAATGAAAATTTTCACCAAAAAATGCAGACATTTAAAGTTTTTTCTGCAAGATTTTTGATATTTTTTGCCAGCATTCAGTTGGAAATAATTTTTAAAATCATTACCAACATTTTTCATTTAATACCATCCATTTTTTTCTGAACAGCAGAGTTTTTGAGCTGCTCAGGGCCTTGTTGTTGTAATAGCAACTTTAGCCAGTGCCAGCTACCAACAGGTCCATGAGCTATTGTAGTAGCTCATGTACAAAGGAGCCCTGGCCTTGGCATGGTCTCTTCAGCCTTAACCATGAGGCGCGTGATACAGGAACCACTCTGGCAGTTTTGTCATGTGAGGAACCCCTCTGCAAGGTATATCTTCTGGGGTTTGGAGCTGCTGATGAGGAGAGAAAAGCAAAGCATCCCTGAATATGAAATCCAGAATTAAAATAACTTTATTCACTTGGGGATCCTAATCACACCGAATCTGTTTCTGCCACTTGTCCTCTGGAAAAGATATTTTAACATGTGGTTTGACCTTGTTCAGATCCTTGTCTTCTCCGTGCCCGCCTGCTCTTGGGCCGGGAGAGCAAGAAGTTATGCAAAGCCCGCTGCCTCCTACACACCTAGATCCAAGATCTGGGTAGCTTGTTTCTGAGGTCTTGGGAGAAATCACTCTCCTTTGTGCAGGTCCACAGCCCAGGCCACACTCTAGTCTGAAGTCATTTAGAGTAAATATCTGGCCCTGTTGAAGCCTTCAGGAGGGTCAGGCGTGGCTTTCACTGCAGTGTTATCTGCTAGTGAGATGTATTTACAGACACAAACGTGGGTCCAACTTGTGCTCCTGTTCTTCATGCTGAGCCCCCCCAAAGACCAGCAGAGTGTTTGTGAGGGAACATATTACTTAACCTGAGCCTGGGTGTCAGAGGCTGGGTCACAGGAAAATATTTGCTGAGAACTGGTACGGGTCATATGTGACAAACCTATTCTCCCAGCAGAGTAGTAAATTGCATGATGTCAGATGTCAAGTATGCTTCCCAAATAGTGTTTAGATACTCTGTGGAGTGTTTATGTTGGGGTGGAGGGGAAATGAAGCCGCTTCTCTTTGCAATAGGTTAAGCAGCCGTTACCTCTAAGATAAGCTACTTGAACTAATATGTCAACAATGGTCCTAATTTATTTTGGATGTTGAATAAAAGAGTTTCTGCAGGATCTATTTGTTCTTTTTTCAGTTATATCAGTCCTGCCCCCCCCCCTTCTGATTTTTGGAAATGGCGGTGACAATTGGAAAGTAGCAAAAGCAATAAATTCTTCGTGAGACTGGGTTAAGGTTTCAGTGAATGAAAATAGAAGCTCAGTCCCTGACATAATAGGTATAACTTATTCCTGTCAAGTTTGTTATAAGCCAGCATTGCTGCTGTGGATTACACACAGTCCATCTTGGCTACCATTTCAGAAACTTCATTTGGCTTTTTCCTAATCCCTGTTATAACAACAGAAGAAAAAAAAAGTTCAATCAAGCTAATGCTTTCAAAATAATATTCACGGGTTCTTTATTTCCCTCTGTGATACCATAACATTTAATCATGAAAGTCAACTTAAGGTTTTGCTTGGCATCTCTGTCTACTTTGGTGTAGGGCAGAAAATTTTTCTGGGCCTCTGACAGCTGCGGAGAAAGACCCTAGAATATTGCATCATTTATCAGCAATGTTTCCAAAAAAAAAAGGAAACATTCCATGAAAAGATAATTTACTTGTCTTAATAACATAAGCAGAAATTAAAGCACAGAAATCCCTTCTGGCATGATTTTTGACAGGTACCTTCATTGTTAACTTCACAGATCTACTTTGAAAATGAATACCGTTTCCACTTCAAAAGGAGGGGGAAAAAAATCCAGGAAAGGAGTGGGAGAGACACCCTGTGATGCAAAAATTCATTGACTATGATATTTTCTGGGAAGTTTTACCTGCTCTGAAGTCCAAGTTGAAAGGGTTCCTTTGAGGTTATTTGGGAAACATTTATAGCACATTTTGGTAGGATTGCACTTCAGGATTTTGATCTAATTTAGCCTTTTTTTTTTTCAGTTGGCTATATATGTGGTTAAGGAAAAGAGAAGGGATGGGCCCCAGACATCACGGTTTGTATTTATGATCTTTTTCCAGACAAAAGAATATGAAGTAGTTTAGAAAGAGCGCTAGAAGGGAGCAGTTGTAGTACATTGGGCTGAGTGTATAGATCATCATGCTGGAATTAACAACGGTAGCCCCCAGCTCAACAACGAATGTCGTCTTATTCTTGTAGGTGATGCACAAACACATCACAACCAGCTGCTTCCTCACACTTAGTCTACATGGGCAAGGGATGGGAGAAATGAAGTGCGGGCTGCCTCAGTTTGAGGGTGGAGAGCTGAGGAACAGGGAGATTAATGTGGCGCTTCACGGGACTACCACCCCAACCTAACTCCACTCAAGCCTGCTTCCAACCATCCCTCAGCACGGAGGCTCTAGAAAAGCCCAAGGAAGGCGTCATGATGTGCTACTGCCTTTGCCTTTTACACGAATCTCACCACCTTTGAACTGGTCCCATGCCCTACGAGACCATCCACTTTTAGGCCAGTGAGCCATGTCTTGCTTTCTTCTCTGAGCTCCCTGTCACCTAGGGAGAATTGCCCAAAGGACAGCAGTTCTTTAAAAAATGTACTGTGGTGTACTGAATGGTTTCAGTCCTCAGCTCTGTCACTGATCTGCCGTGTGACTGTGAGCAAGACCCCTGTGCCTCAGTGTCCTCCCCTGTGCAATGGAGCCAAAGATATTGACCCTCTGCCATAAGTAGAGCTGAGTAAAAATGTGGGTCTTGTATCATAAACATAAGATTGTTGCAGGACTGTGTAGAAACTTGGGACCACAACCTCAGCTCCAGTAAATTGGCCTGAATCTGCTGGCTGGACCAAGAGTGACATACTCAATGCTGACACCCCTAGGCATTCAAGTAGCACGAGTAAAGCACTCCGAAATCATGCAGTTAGCTTACAAGTCATGACATTGTGCAAAGCAATTGTACATTTAGGTTTCTGTTTTATTGGTCTTTGGCAGTTTGTTCTTTCAGGGTTTGTGTTTTCAACTGTGAGGGCTGGAAAGATTTTTTTGTTTTGTTGTAATAAAACTAAGATTCTCACATATAATTGCCTGACTCCAGGAGCTGGGGCTTCAAGCAAAACATCAGATTTGTGACAAAAATCCACGAGCTGGTAGCAACACATATTAATGCCATAAGAATAACCATACTGGCCAGACCAGTGGGTCACATAGCTCAGTATCCTACAGTGGTCAGTACAGGATACTTCCAAGGGAATGAACAGAACAGGGCACATATCGGGTGATCCATCCCTTGTTATTTATTCTGAGCTTCTGGCAATCAGAGATTTAGGGACATCCAGAGCATGGGGCTGCATCCTTGGCCAACTTGGCCATTGAAGGGCATAGCCTTCAGGAACCTATCTAAATACTTTTTGAATCGAGTTACACTTTTGACCTTCACCATATTACCCAGCAGGGAGGTCCACAGGTTGACTTTGCATTGTTTGAAGAAGTACTTCCTTTTTAAAAAAACCTGCTGCCTATTAATTTCATCAGGTGACCCCTGGTTTTCGTGTTATGTGAGAGAATGGAAAACACTTTTCATTTTTTCCACATCAGTCCTGATTTTTGTAGACCTTTATCATAACCTCCCTTAGTTATTTCTTTTCTAAGGTGAGCAGGCCCAGTCTTTTAAATCTTTTTTTGTATGGAAGTTTTTCCATACCTCTAATTTTGGTTACTTGTCTCCATACTTCTTCCAATTCTAATATATGATCTTTGAGCTGGGATGACTAGAACTATGAGCAGTAGTCAAGCTGTGGGCATAAGAGGGTTAATATAGTGACATTATGGCATTTACTGTCTTATTATCTATCCTTTTCCTAATGGTTCCTAACATTTTGTTTGCTTTTTTGACTACTGCTGGAAATGGAGTGGATGGTGTCAGAGAACTATCCTAAAAGGCTCCAAGAGCTCTTTCTTGAGTGGTAACAGTGAATTTAGGCTCCATCATTTTGTATGTAGGGTTGGGCTTATGTTTTCCAATGTGCATGACTTTGTCTTTATCAACACTGAATTTCACGTGCCATTTTGCTGCCCAGTCAACCAGTTTTGTGAGATTTCACTGCAATTCTGCGCTGTCTGCTTTGGACTTTACTGTCTTGAGTAGTTTTGTAGTGTCTGCAAGCTTTGCCATGTCCCTGTTTACCCCTTTTCCAGCTTGTTTATGACTGTATTGAGTGGCACAAGTCCTTATACAGAGCTCACTATTTACCTCACTTCATTGATAATTTCACACATGACACATCACTTTTCATCTAAACATAGCCAGGCTGTATTAGCTTTTTGAAAATTTCTTCATGCTGCGGCACAGAGATGATGTGTGCCTGGTGCTGCCCCCCAACCTTGCTCTTTCTCCCTGCCCTGTCTCTGCAGGAAGATCCAGGATAGCTGCAGCATTTAAGCTCCTCTTCCATCCACAGGGTATTAAAATACAGAGTCCCCATCACACATGACTGTAGTGGGATCTGGGGCAAGGCTTTTGGCCACTGGACGTGGAAGTAACAGACAAGCTGAGTGAGATACATTAGGGCCCATTTCTGCTATTGTACAATACCGGATTTATTTTTGGGTCAATCAACCCCCCCCCCTTTTTTTTCCATTTAAGAAAGGATCGGGTGTAACTTGGACGCTGCTCCACAAATGTACATCACATCCCAGATGGGATAAATGGGCCAGAACAAAGTAACACTGGGTCACCTGGGGCCCATGAGAGCCACATATGGATAGAGGTCTCATCCCTTCAGTTCATGCCGCTAACTCAGTAAATGGATCAGCTGTCTTTACAGCTCCATCCTTCCCTCCCCAGGGCATCCTGGAAAAAGGAAACTAGCTAGGTTAGAAAAGGGGCCAGTGAAACCCACCTTGCCCCCTCCTCAGCCTAGCCACTTTCCTCAGGGCTGTAGTAATTTTTCCATGGCTCCTGTTTCGGCAGAAAACAGAGCAGTCATGAGCTGGAGCGGTTCACAAGACTGGCTCTCTAGACGTTATATAAGTATTGGGGACACAGCCAGTGTAGAACCTCTTCGGTATTGATAGCTCTGGCCTTCTGCAGACCCCTGGATACACAGCAGAGCAGCCCATGGCACTTTCCAAAGGTGGAGAAGCCAACTTGACCTCTCTCCTTTGGCAGAAGGATGCAGTGGAAAATCCTTAGCCCCCCCTACGACATTTGAAGGATCGATCCAGTCCTCAGTCATTTCATGGATATACAGTCCACCACAAAACAAGCCCTTTCTATGAATGCATTGAAGCACTAGCTGTTTTAAATCTCAAACAAAATACAAGGGCGTTTTGACTGTGGTTTGAAATGAAATCTGAAAGAAACGTATTGGCAAGAAAGCAGATCTTACCTAATAGGATGCCGGCGACTCTAAGGGATTAACATACTGTTTGTGATCTCCGCTGAATACTAACAGTTTGTGATGCTGCTAGATCGAAGCCCAAGAAGCTTTATAATGTTGCTATATGGCTTTATACCTAGGAGCGTCATGACTTATTGAAAAATAAAGGGTGAGTGCAATTGACCTACCAGAGTTGGCATCAAAGCATTTAAGGCTAAACTTCAGGGAACGCCTGGGGCAGAGGATGGAGCAGAGTAATTCTTTGATTCCACTTTGCACCAGATACAGATCTGCCCACTCCCCCAATCTCCATGGTTTTGCAGGGCTCTCATTTTTCCTAGATGTCTTCTATTTTCTAGCAAATCATGGACTTATAGCTCCTCCCTTCTTCTCAGGGCCTGGATCCAACTGGACACATTTCCAGGCTGGGTCAGTGAGAAACAAAATGAGGAAACGAGGAAGCTGGCAGAGATTTCTTTGGCAGCTTGTGCTGGAGTCAACACTCCCCTCCAATTTACAGCTTTGGTCCTGGAGAGTTCAGATTTCAAGGCGATTACCATCCCTCCTACTTTCCTGCCAATGTCTTGCAATGACACTTCACTGCTTCACCTACTGAGGCCTCGTCAGCAGCCAGGTTCTGGGGTCTAGGATGGACATTGTATTACAGAGCAACTGCTTGTTTTTTATTCACCGCTGCATAAAAACCTGTTTTGATAACTTCACTGTCCAAAACTGAACATCAAGAGCTCAAAAGGATGAACTGTTTCCAGAAGGGCTGGTAGCCATTTACCCTGTTCCTTGCTATGGAAAAGGATGTGCTATAAGAATTTCAATGGCTCTGTGTAAAAATTATGGGAGAGATGCAAATTCCAGGGGTTCCCCAGGAAGGGTCAAGGAGGAAAGATGGTCGTGTGGTTCAAGCACTGGTAGGAGGCCCTGGAGATCTGGGTTGTCTCTGTCACAGATTCCCTTGGGGACCTTGGCTAAGTTATTTCATGCTAAATTACGTGGCCATTTTAGCAACTTCTGTGAGTGAGGGGATTGGAAGGAGGAGGCACCCTGAATTGGGACCATACCCTCATCAGCCAGAATGGCTGAGTCTTGCTGCAAGCACGTAGCCCATGTTAAAGAGTGAAGTAACTTACTGCACCTTAGAGAAAGGCTCTAACTGAGCCCCTCCAAGTCATAATTTCGTTCCTGTCTGCTCTTGGGGAGGTGCTGTTATGTTCCACCCCTTCCTCAAGACAGCCTTGTACCGTTACAACATAGCCCTTAAGCTCTGTGCTCTTGCTCCTCAACTATAAAACAGACGTAAAGTGTGATTCTTTTGTCTGTCTAGAATGGTGTATTTAGCTTGCAAATTCATCACTGGCTCTCTCAATGTGTTTGTACAGTGCCTGCACGATGGGGCCCTGGTCTTGGGTGGGGCTGATATATAAATAATAAATTGCCTTTTCGAAGCGTCTCAAATGTTTATCACTTTAATTCTGGTTAGCAGACCTATATGACAGCATCCACAAGGCAGGGATTTTTTATGACTTGAGAGTCCATTCATGCCCACAGGGGATGTTGAAGGCCACTTTTGTAAAGGTATTTGAGCCCCTAACTCCGATTGATTGCAGTGGGAATTAGGCACCTTTATAATCTGCATACATCTGGCTTTTAGTCCTGTATTTTGCAGGTGTTAAATCATGCAGGGTGAAAACTTGTCCCCGTGGAAGTCAGTGGGAGTTTTTCCATGGAGGCCTGGATTTTACCACAAGAAGCTCCGCTCCAAGTTTTTCTGCAGTGAACAGTAGCGGAGCAAACACTAATATTTCCACTGCCTTTGCAAAGAAAGCTTCACTTTTCAGTGGTTTCTGTGCGTATGTCAAATGGAAGAGATCATATTTCCCTTCTGGCACTGGGGGTGAAAATTTTTTCTCCAAAGAAGTTTTTGGATGGCTGTTTAATTGTAAGAGGGGGTCCGAGGACTGTCCCAGATAAGACCCTGTTTGCAAGCGGCAACTCCAGCTTGGAGTTCAGCCTTCAGTCAGAGAAGAGGTAAAGCTGGCATGCTTAAATACTACAGGAATGCTCCTATCGCAGATCTGAGAGAGTTAATTTGGTCTGAATGCACTCTAGTAATGTTTATGTTTTAGATAAAGTGCCTACAATGTTGTAGCTTGCCCTTTTGACCCCATTTCCTCATTCATGTGCAGCGAGGAGAAAGTGATGCTTAATTCCAAAACTTTGCTTTTATTAGCTCCCAGAGTGGGATAGGATTTCATCCCGGCCTTATCTTTGTTATAAACATCCTGTTACCATTCATATCGCAGAGATATCTTTGGGAAAATGATTGAGTACATTCCAGCAGACACAAGCTTCACCCCCGGATACAGCTTGCGCAGCGCATGTGGGTATTTTCAAACAGTGCAAGCTTGGTAATTGTAGTGGTGGGGCAAATTTTAAACTCGGTTGACAAAACATGGTGGGTTCTTGCTCACTAAATGTCAGCTTCTGTGCATGTGTGCTCATTTCTCTCCAACAGCTTCCGAGACAAATTCTACTGTCACATCCCCGGGCTATGGCTACAGTACAAAAACAAAGTCACTTTTGTTAAGTTGACTTAGTGCATCCCCGCCTTCTCTTCAGTCAGCTTAACAAGGTTGGTGAAGTTGACTTAAGAAAGCGTCCTAATAAAAAACGTGTTTGCTTAAGTTGACTCTACTAAGTTGACTTAAGCAGGCGCATGTTGTTACGCAGGACTTCTTAAGTTGCCTTTGATGGCTACATTGCATTAAGTTGACTTAATAAAGTCGAGTTAATGCCTAAGTCGACTTAAAGAATGAGAATTATTACGTTGACTTAAGGAAGCCCTTAGGTTGACTTAATGAACTCCAAATATGGCCAGGGCTTTCCTTAAGTTGACCTAAGCCCATAGTGTAGGCATACCGCTGGAGAGCTAGGCGCCATGAACTGCAGAGCAGAATTTAGCCCTAAGGGGCTTATTCTGACTTCATCGACAGGAAACAAGCAATAGACTAACTCCAATGGACTAGCTCCTCAGCTGGTATGAATTGGCTTTGCTGATTTAGCCCTCTGAGGCTTTGGTCCATTGGTTACAGTGAGGATAGCACTCATTTATCCTGAATCAAGAGCAAAATCATGCTCTAAGCATGTTAGTGGACTACTATTGGCAGTATTAACTTCACATTTCTGCAATAATTTAAACAAGTAATTTCAGAAAGAGCCAGTAAGAAGACCAGCATTCTGGCAGGAGGACAGAAGAAGGGGGAAGCTGCTGCGATACAAATGGGTTATTTAATGAGCACCTTCTTTTTCGACATCCTCATATCTCTGCACCCAATCAGATGTATGTCACTGGCATTTATAACGCAAGAGAGACCCAGTGTGAGTTACACAATTAGAAATAACAGAGATCAAAGTTGGGGATAATGTGTGATTCTTTTCTTAATAGGGCCAGTACATTTTCTATAACAAATATTGCCTGAGTTTCTATTTCTGGGGTCAGTAATTTACAGGAATATAGAGTAGCTCTGTGTGAGACAAATGAGGGTGGTACATCAGAAAACTGCCCTTTTCAATATAAATATAGAGAATAAAAATATCCTGGATTCATTGTGACTCCTTGATAACCTCATCTCCAGCTATATCCAATGGCACTGTTGTAGTATGTGCTTTGATTTAAGTGGTCCAGGCCACTATTTTCTGAAATGCGTGTCAATAGTTAAGCTCCTGAACACACACTCCGGTACACAGATAGATTTGCAAGGTGTAAAGGCCCAGTAGATGCCCAGCTTCAGCTGATTTTCAGTAGGAATTGGGTGCCAGATTCTTCCTTGTGCCTTTATTCTAAATAAATCCTAAAGTGCTTTATATCAGTAGCTGGATTTTCAGGCATCCTACGCACACAGCAGTTCCCATTCTTTTCTAGTTGCAGTGGAGCTTCGTGTCACTGGACAGTCATTTGTGAGCATTTCCATATGAGAGATGTTAGTTTTAATTAGAGTTCATTCTGAAGCTAATTCCCATCCAAATATGCCGAGACTCTGAGACCATCTGGAGTCAGATTCAAGTTTTGCAACTTGGCCCCAGCTCTGTTCTATGGGTCAAGTCCTAAATGAATAGATGCATGGAGTATGGGGCATCATGAGGGAAACACATACCTTGCTGTAAAAGTGCTACATAGCAGGTGTTTCAACCCAGTGGGTGAGTATATAGCTGACTGGAAAAGCCAAGTACTTTTCACTGGAATATATATATATATATTTAAAAATTCTTGAAACTAAAATGAAATTTGAATGTTTTCAAATTATAAAAAAAGTTGCCTATAAAATATATACATATTTGTTTTCAAAAACCAAAATTTGGTCTTGAAAACTGAACTGAAAAAAAACAACATTTTAAATGAGAACTGAAACTTTTTACCCAAAAATTTCCCTGAAAAATGGTCATTTTGGTTGAAAAGCCTTTGGGGGTGGGGGGCAACCATTTGTCTGACAAAAGTGTTCTGATCTGCACTACTGTGAGTACAGCGTCGCCACAGTAGTCCATTAAACTAGATCGCCTTCAGAAGGAGAACGGGGACATCTGTTAGTGTCATCTTCCTGCCTCACAGTCCCTGATCCTTAGTTCTTTTCTTCTGTCCAGAACCCACCTCTCCTCTCAGAGCCATCCTGGTCCAGTGGCACCTGCAGAGACCATCCCATCTCTGCAAGAAAGACACTAATAATTAATAGTAATCATTACTATTTATTCATATTACCATAAAATCTCTAAGCTGTCATTTGGAGCACTGATCTATTTCTGTACTTGGGTCTATGGTTTGCAGTGACCATACAGCTAGGAAAGGCAAAAGCCGAGCAAATAATTCTGCTGTTGATGGCTGGCATTACAGCTGCTTTTTCATGGAGCGTCTCTGTCCCTCAAATTACATGGCCTTCGATAACACTGCAAACCAGTGCACTGCACCGCAGCTCAAGCCTGCATAGCGTATCCCACAACAGACTTACCCATCCTTGTGGTGAGGAAGGGTGATGGCAACTCATTTAAAAAGCACCCAATATTTCCAGCATTCTGGGGTGCATGGAGTGTACCCTTGTGTCCCGCACCAGCCAATCCTCCAGTCACTAATCGGGTTTTGCCCATGCCTCCTGCTGCATGCAGCACTCATTTTCGATGGAGCACACAATCATAGGAATTTAGCATCTCACTCGTGAATTATTCAGTATTTAATTACTACAAGTAGAGCTTATGAGTAAATGTTTCCTGAGATGAATTGTTTTTATTCCCACCCCACCCCCTGCTACAGAACAAACCAACCTATATATTGATCAACCAACAATAAATAAAGGCTCAGAATAGCTGAGGCATCCTTTTAAAGCCATGGTGACTTGCCTCCTATCAGATTTATTAACTTTAACTACACTTTCCTCAAACATGACATCCCTTAATGTATATTTAAACAGGTCTCAACCTCCTGGGGACATTTTCTAATGAACTTTGTGTTAACCCCTTGCATTCTGCAGTGTAAACACAAAACCCCAAGTCCCACATGAACTGGTTAAACTAGAGGATGTGGGCCTGCTGTTGTTCCATTATGGGAGTTTGAACACTGGTGGCAATAAAAGCCAGATCAGGTCACTTGTACATGTGAATGTTACTTGCAGATCTATATAGGCGCTAGCCTATTTCAACATTTATAAGACAGTACATTTGTATCTTGAGGACGGGTTTGCTGCAGGATACGCCAGGGTTCAATACTAGGATTAGTGTTATTAGCATATTAATGGTTTGGATCAGGGAGTGATCAGGGCAGAGGTAAACTTTAAATACAGAGGAAAATTATTTAGGGAGTCAAGACTAGAGAAGACAGTGAGGAGCTTTAGAAAGCAAGGGGAATGGGCAACACGCTGGCAGATGAAATTTGTTGTCAACAACTGCTAGATGATGCCCACTGGAAAGAATAATTTGAATCACTCATGCACAGTGGTGGTTCTAAGTTACTTGTAACAACTAAGGAAAAACAGCCATGCATCATTGTGACAGCTCAATATGAAATTCCACCTAATGTTCCTCAACAGCTAACAAAAGCAAAGGAAGCATTAGACTGTATAAAGAACAGGATAAAAATAATATGGAATATATTATTATGTAAATCTAACAGTATATCCCGACCTGGAATAATGTTCATTTCTGGGCATTTTTGTCTCAGTGAAAAGTAGATGAGGGTCCATGAAGGTTGATAAGAACTGCTAGGAACGCAAGAATACTACCATATAATGGGAGAGTTTGAGGACAGAGCCTCTTCATTTAAGAAAGGAAGGGAGGAAATACAGAAGAAAGGGAAAAATACAGTGAAAAGAGTTAGGAGAACTTTTTGGTTCTAAATTGCTTTTAATTTTTTCACTGAAACATAACCGTTTTCTTCAGGACAAAAACTTTTCATTTCTCTCTTTTTTTTTTTCTATTTTAAAAATAAAAACAAAAAAGGGGGGGGGGGAAATCTATTTTCAGTTTTCATCAGAACACCAGAAAATCATAGGGGTGTTTTGGGTGTCGGAGACATTTCCTGTCCCTAAAATAAGGAATATGGCTTAAGCCAGTAACATCTCTAGAACTGAAGTAGCTTTTTAGGTCCTGTTAGTGGAAATCTCAATGATTTATATGGAGTTTTGGATCAGGCCTTAAGGCACTTCAGGCATCCATTCTTAATCACCAAAGAAATTACGCATACAGTTAACTATAGATATATACTTAATTCCCATTGCTGTCATGCCTCCCAGAATATGAGAGCTGGTCAACACTGAGACAGGATCCAGCAGCAGTTGAAGGGACATATGCTAATTACTTAAAATAATGTGCATATCTCCCAACACCTACTCACCAGGAGGTCCCCACAGTGCTGAATTAATGGGAAATGCCTTCCTGTAGCCTCAGCGCTATCCTACTTGCTGCTTAGTTCTTAACAAATCGACTTCCGGCTAATTCGGGGTTTGACGGCGCATGTCTTAAATGGTGCTCAGTTGAACTTGCACAGTCGATGCTACGCAGGGTAGCCTTGCCCTAAGGTCCTTTTGCAAACTCACTGTAAGGGGCAGATTCCCACATGTACAAACAGTTAAGTGCCTAGCTCCTTCAAGAGACAATGGGATTTGGATACCTACAATCTTCCTCTAAGAGCTTTTGCTGAATCAGGGCCTATTGCATGATGCAGAGCTTGTGCTTTATGGGATAGCAGTATGCTGTAGCATTTACAACAGCCACAATTTGGGGATCGCCCACTATTTGTTTTATCTATTCATTGGGGCTGATCTCACCTGCAGCAATGAGACTTGACACAGATAAGAAAGAGGGGGGTCATGGCATATTCGTCCGCTTTACAGCACAGTGCAACGGATGGCAGAAGCCAGCATTTTTTAACAGTAATAGCAACTGCCTTCCTTCAGCAATGTGCTGATTAAAATCAAGAATGCACATGGATTTCACAGCGTTCACTTTTTTGCAAATATTTTTTCAATTTAATATTTGGTCTCTGATCTACCTCTCCCCTATATTTTTTCAATAAGCATGTTTTGGTGTTCGACCCAAAGAACTGTCAGCCTGTATTGGAAATGCTGAAGCCTGACATTGCTAGCTTAAATGTCGACCAGATGTTTGTACATGGCCCCTGTGAGGCTTTAAAGAAGCTTCCCAATTTAGTATTGTGTTTCATAGTCAGGGGAAACCGAGTTCATACCTTATGAGTCCAGAATGAGGACCATGAAATTCTTGAAGAAAAAGAAATGACAGGGAAGATACATGACACTAAGGACCTCGATTCCAAAATGGAATCTGCCATAGTCAGTGTCTTTCTATTCTTCCTTAAAATTGAGCTGAAATAAGTAAAATTCAAACCAAAGTATTTTTATGTAACATGAAGATTTTCATGAAAGTCGGGGAACACAGAATAAAAGCTCAGAAACCAGGCTGGTGCACGCTCATCCATTTAACTCACTCCACTGTGGTTGTAGTGATGGTTGGACTGCTACTGGGCTGATGAAGAAAGAGAGGGATGGATCTGTGTGGTTTGGTGGCCAGGACGCCGGACTTAATCTAGTGATAGGTCTGCTATTGGCCTGTAGGCAGCTACTGGATCAATTACTACACCACTGTGTGCCTCAGTTTCCCCATCTGTAAAAACAGCAATAGCGATGCCTCTTTTATTAAGTGCTTTGAGAGTTGTGCATGAAATGTTCTAAAAAAGGGTTAGGTTACTGTTGTTGTTCTAATGCCTTAACCGAGCCCTGGGACTCAGGTGATCTGGATTTAGTTTTTAGCCGTGTCATAGACTTCCTATGTGACTTTGCATAAGTCAATGAATTTCTCTGTGTTTCAGTGCCCCCTCTGTGAAACGGAAAGCATAATGTTGGCTCTGTCTGCATTGTTTCATTTAAGGTCTTCAGGGCAGGGCCTCTTCCTAATCAGTTTAGAACAGTCTGTATGATGAGTCCCCACCCTTGGGTTGGGGCCTCTAGGTGCTAATGTAACATGAGCAATAAATAAATAAGGACATAAATAACAAAGTTACAACATGTGGATGAGAACTGGCTGTCATCCCAGAAACGCAGAGTGAATTTTCCTGCTTTTGTTGGTTTAACTTGGTTCCAGTTTGTTGGTCAATGTAACAAATACAGTTTTAGCAGAATTTCTAATAATATTAGTAGGATCACGAAAGAAAATCTAATGCTGGGTTTGAACTGCGCCCCTAGACCTCATCATGGAACTTCTGAGCAACATCTGGAATCCAGACTCATGCATAAATCATGCAACTAGTTGTTACCTCTGGATAAGAGTCTGGACCAAAACCCCAGATCTGGCCACTTTCACATATTGGTGAGTTCAGACTCCAGCTCTGGATTCGCATTTTCAGGCTCAAAGGCTCATGTCTAGAAAAAATAGCTAAAACTTGCGTGGTAAAGGAGTTAATTCATTCTAAGGGGCAAGTATGTACTTTACATGTGAGTACTGGGCCCTTTTTGAAGTAAACAGAAGCAACGTCTCCTGTGGGTTGGCCATTCTGCAAGGGTACGTACACGCTGGAATAAGAAACTCGATTCCGAAATGGAATCTGCAATAGTCAGTGTCTATGTAGTCTTCCTTTAACATGGGCTGAAGCCTCCAAAACTCACTTCTATGTGCGCATTGAACCATGTTTGTTCAAAGGCCGGAGACTATGACCCAACCCCATGCAATTTGCCCATCGGTTTCATTAGCATCAAAGCAGAACGATTGCAGCTGTCTGCAGAGTCATTCCAGATTTAAAAGGTGTAATTGAGATGAGACTCTGGCCATGGGTACAAACCTGCCAGGGAACTGGGAACTGTATTGGGTGAAATCTTGCCTCTACCGCTGTCAGTTGCAAAATTCCCAGTGATTTCAGGGGTGGCGGGCAGGATCTTGCCCATTGTATTTTAGAGTAGTGCTACAGTTACATGGTTCTTTCCAGTCCTAAACCTATTTTGGCCCACTTCTCAGCAATGATCAATGACCTTGCATAGCAGTAATACCTTTTTTAGAGGGCTGAAATTGATTGCTTTCACCACATAATGGCAAGCTCAGGGAAACAAGAGTGAGGTGAGCGACCAGGGGATTCCCCATAGTGTTGCACAAATGTGACCTGAAAGAGGGTAATTTAGATCAATTACTCTTTTATTAGAGGATTGATTACTTTGCATGTGGGATATCAATGCAGCCTCTGAAAGTGAATATACTAATCACAGTAAAACAAGAAAGGCGTCTTGTGGCACTTTTCATGAAAGATACAGAGACTGCAAATGGGAATAAAGCACCTAAATACTTTGAAGATGTGGGGCTAACAGATGTCCTAAGGGAAGTCTGTGGCAGAGTTGAGAACTAAAGCCAAATTTCGTAAGTCTCATCATGATACCACATGCACAAACACATCAGCTTACTTGGCAAAGAGGTGGTCCTGCGACCAGAGATGTTTTTTGGCATCCTCAGGAAAAATGTACCTACGCTGGGGTGAGTTATAAACTGTGGGAAATCACATGCTTTTCCATTGAAGTATAGAAAAGGATCACAGGATAATGAGCCTGTGTTTAAGACTCTGGACAGGGCAAATCACTTAATCCATCTATCAAATGGAGATAACAATGCTTTATTAGTTCCCAAAGCAGTTTTTTTTTCCAGAATTTTATTTCATGAAAAATTCAAAATTTTGGCTCCTTGTTCGGATTTGGGATTTATTTTTTCTTTTGAAATCTTGACATTTTTCACTAGATGGAAAAGCCTTTTTTGGTCCAAATCTCCAAGTATTTGGAGATACATTAATGAATGCACACTCTCATTATGAGCTGTATTTTTGGAGGCACAGGCATTTGTCAGAAGGCACTGGCATCTAACATGCTGGCCACCAGCTGTGACTCCAACAGCTGCATATTCTAGTGCTGCATCAGCCAATTACTTTTCTTCCTTTTTATTGTCATTAGCTTGGCTTTCTCTTAAATACTTGGTTCGAAGAGATTAGGTTCCCTGCACATGTGCCTGCATATGACCAATCTAGCTACATCCTGATTATACTTGTTCAAAGTGCTATGAATGCAGGAGCCCTACCTCATTTACTTTACTAGATATCCATTGGATCTTGGCAAGTCATTTACTGATCTTAAAAGTGGCTGATGAAGTGGGATTTTCTCCCATGAAAGCTCATGCAATAAATAAATTTGTTAGTCTTTAAGTGCAACAGGACTCCTGGTTTGCTTTACTGACAGATCCCTTTGGATCAGGCTTTTGATGTCTCATTTAAACTCCAACTGAGAAAGAGGTGATATTCCATCTATTTTTTTTTTAAATTCTATTTATTCTCAATTCAAATGATCACAAACCCTTGAAACACTAGCACTGATTGAAAATGTTCAGCATTTAAGATTGCGGCAAAGTTACAGGCCCAGAATTCGTTCTAATTTTAGACCCATAGAAAGCCAGTTGAAAAAATATCAAAGTTCAAAATGTTGACAATTTTGCATAATTTTTAATGGTATATACAGTGTTCGTGAAAATCAAATCACCTTTCTTCCCCACCAGGTCTAGTATAAAGTATGATACCTGCTCCATTATGAACAAAGCAATATTTTCTTAATTTCAGCAATCTCACAAGCAGCAATTGGCCACACAGGACACAAACTAACCTCAGCATCTCTAAAACTGTAAATGTGCTTCATATATAACTACCTTAGTATTTCCTGATATACTTTGTTGAGCTACCCACTATTTGTTTGGGGTTAGGACTAAGGAAAACTAGATGACTTAGGCAGACATTAACATGCTGAGCTAGGTTAAAATTCTTGGACAGTAAAATGCTCTTTATTTCCAACATAATGTGTTTCCCCACACAGTTCAGACCTAGTTCAATCCCAGCAATAAAAGTACTACTCTGACTGATATAATTGAAATAAACGTACAGAACTCCTTTTCACATTGAGCACGACAAGGCCAGAGTAATTTATCTACTAAATGAGAACATTTATGGGCTAATTAGCCAGGCCTACAATGATAAGGAGCTTTATGGACCATCAGGAAGCCATTCACATGAGTAGGCTTGTACAACATATAGCTCTTAACCCCTTTCATTAAGCACTGATAAAGGAGAGATGCAGGTACTCTGCTTTCAGTGAGATTATTAGTTTGCAATTTCCCTGAATTTTAGCTATGGTATCAGTAATGACAGCAAAGAATACTGAATACACAAAGCAAGGTCCCAATCCTGGAATAATCTTTGGGCCAAAGAGCTCACCTCACCTTGATATTTTGGCCTTTTTCAAAACAATGTGAGAGAGATGAAATTGTCAACTTGTTTAAATGAAGACATGATGGTCAACAGAGGCCTTGTAGAGACTGTTCAATGTGCAGCTAGACAAGGCAAATAGCCTTTTTGGGCTCTTAGGCTATGTCTACACTACAGAAAGTTAGTTTGAACTAATAAATTCAAGGTTAGTTTGAACTAATCTCAAACTTATTAGTTTGAATTAAAAAAGTGGACTAACGTTAGTTTGAATTACTCAACTTTGTTAGTTCAAACTAACTGCCCTTACACACAAGCCCCGAAGCCTGGCACCCGCCGCGGATCTTTTTCCAGGCCAGGGCGCTCTTGCTCTACACTGTACTTTGTTCAAAGTAATGCTCGAACTAAGTGCTTAGCTCCAACTAACTGGCGATAGTTACTGGTTAGAACTAAGCATTCATTAGTTCAAACTAAGGAATTTCTTAGTTCAGACTAATGAAAGCCTAGCGTAGACCTATGTTCCCTCTAAGCCGTGCACCTGTGCGCACGCACACAGGTTGTGAAACCCATTTACCCAACAAAATAAAGCACACACAAAAAAATTCAACAGTGCTAATATTTTTAGGCTACTTTAAGAAGGTGATTTCAAGTAATATGTTTCAAAGAAGGTTTTGTAATTTATCAAATCATTTCCATCACCAGCTCAAAATAAAATTTAGATATTATTTGAATCATACACACTTACTTCATTGCACTCACCAGCTTGACCACACTCACTGGAGTGCACACAAATTTGGACACTGGCTCCAAAAATTTGCACAGAAGAATTTTTTTGCGCACACAGCCTATGAAAAATTAGAGGGAACATTGGTGTAGACAGCAGCAAAGTTAGTTCAGATTAAACCTCCTTAATTCGAACTAACTTGCCAATTCAGACATAATCATTGTGGAGCTTTATCTTCAGGAGGAGACATAAGACATCTCTGGGAACAATGAATATGCTCTGTTTGACTGGGTCACAGATTAATGTGGATATAAACACTACAAAGTTTCTAATCTGTCCTGATTTTCAGTATGTCTAACATTTGGCAGGGATGGAGAACAGCTGGATTTCATATCAGTCACATTTCTACCGTACCTCCTGAGACCAGCGCAACATAGTTCAGACCTATCTCATTGCTTGTTGTTAATTTGTTGAATCACTATATGCTCAGACGCCCCACCTGAACTCACAATCCCATCGGACTAGACTCAGTCCCTGCCTCAAAATGCTTATGGCTAGATTCACAAAAATGACTTAAATTCAGAGTTGATGTGCTTATCTTTAGGTGCCCTGCGGCTGCCACCCAGCTGGATCCACAATGTATGAGGAGAATTACGCACACAAGAAGGGAGTTCAGACGAGCCAACGTGCTGCCTGGAGATCTGCATAAACTAGCCTATAAAATATGCTAAGGAGAGGGATGTGGGGGCTAAGGACTGTTTGAGGATTTATGTGCTTAACTCTAGGCTGAAGTGTGGCGTCCACCTTCTCTTGGATTCATCATTGTGAGCCTGGTCCTGGAGTTAGGCACTTAAGCAAGGGCTGCCCTTTCTTGCCCTGAGTGTGCCAAACAGATCTGGCCCTGCTAGTGAGATAGGCGGGGGGGAGTTGTAAATCCCACCAGCACTTTAAATGCCCAAAGTGACCTTTAGGTGCCTAAATCACATTGTGCAGCTGATCCTGGGAATGCTAACAGATGAAGTATGGTAACAGAAAAGGAGACAAGGAAAGGAGAAAGAGCGTCAAGTGGTTAGGCATCTAGCTTGGAAATCCATAGGCTTCACTTCAGTTCCCTGATCCAGCACAGATTTCCTGTAGGACATTCTTGCTGGTCATGCAGGCTCTGATTTTTAAAGATGGTCAGGTCTTGTTGCACTCAGCCTAAATCCTATTGATTGACCATGAAAGTTTTGTGCCTAAGTGCATACATCCCTCTTAAAAGGAGACATGGGCTCCTAAATGAGGTAGGATGCTGAGTGCAGCAACCCCTACGTACCATTAATGAACCAGGCCTTGGTCTCCATTGCTTGTAAAATGGACATAGTGTGTCCCTTCATCACAGGGGTACTGTGAGGCTAAACCAGGCAGATACTATGGCAATAGGGATCACATGCACAGAGAGATTTTTGCAAAAATCACTCTGCAAGTTGGTGGCAATGCTAACAACCTGCTGAGACTTGGCCTAGGCCCCTAATTTATGGACCTAAATGCATTTGAGGAGCTCAGCCTTAGTGACTTAAACAGCTAAATCCAATTTTCAAAAGGGATTTAGGCGCTTAAGTCCCATTGACTTTCAATGAAATGTAGGCTCCTAAATGCATACCTCACAATAGGGCTTAGGCACCCAACTACTTTTGAGGGTCAGGTCTTAGGTCTGTCAGTGCTGAGCACAGCAACACCTAAACACCTGTAAAAAGTGGGGCTTAGATATTTTCCTGACTTAGGGACTTTACCAATAAAGAACTGGTATAGTGAGGTGGGTATCTTACTAGTGAACGTGTGGCTGAGAAGGACTGACTATAAACTGTAAACTCTTTGGGCTGGGGGCTTTTTCTTGCTATATGCTTGTTTTGTATCTCATATAAAGGGACATCATGGACATTAGCAAAATATTAACACTATTAATTGAGCTGATTTGAGTGATTTCATACACAGTCTTTTCAGAAGATGGGGTTTTGTGAATCACTAAAATGTTTATAGAAACATGGATTTCAAAGGTTTATTACAGTGGAAGAAGGGTCAGTAATGTCAGTACAAAATGTTGAAACTTTGTGTGTTTTATTTCAACTCTCAGAAACTGAAAAAATTCTGTTTTCCATTTTGGTTTTGGGATTTTCCAGGCTTTCACCACTTTTTCCTCAGACTGGAAAATGTAGGAATGGTATGTAGAAACCCCACATTGTAATAAGGCACTACTTTTCAGCTGAAGAAAAGGAACCAATAAAAGTGTGGGAAAGTGGGATTTTGTGGTGGGGGAAAGGCATAAAAATTTTTAAACCTATGAATTGGAAACCTTTTTTTTTCATATTTGAAAAATTAATGACCCACACACTCAGCTACACATTTCAAATTTGGGCGGGGGGAAGATATTTCTTTTTATGACACGTTTTGCTAAATCCAGTTTTTGTCTTGATTCAGCACAAAGCCAAACACTGAAATATAATAAATTTCCCATTGCATGCGAATTCTTTTGCCTAAACACCTGTAAATAAGAGTAAGCTCGGGTCTATGCTGAAGGGGGATTTCACCAGCAGTTTACGGGAGAGATGCAAGTTACTTAAATTAACTTGCATATCGTCTTTTGACTGCCTAACACCTATTTATAGTGGTGTCTTCAGTGCACTAAGTCAACAGGAAATGCCCTTCCATTGACTCAGCACTACACTACTTGCCAAGGTCGTCTTCAAGGAGCGACTTCCTGATTGACTGAGTGGGTCTCCACAGACTCGCTCAGTTGATCAGGAAGAGCAAGCTGATGGCAGAGACTTTGCCACTGTTAGTGAAGACAAACCTTAAATTAGGAAATGGCTGTAAATAATGAATTTATTTATTTATGGAGGGGATGACGAAGTAACTCACAAAACATTACAAGCTAAGACAGCATCGTTTAAAATAATTTCCCTAACCATGAACATTCAGCTTTTTACTCGGTTTTATTTGTAATTCTCCTCATCTTTTTCATTAAGCAGTTGACATGTGAATGTCACTTTGCATTTTTTTTTTCTTGGGGGAACTCACATACCACCCATGACCCTTGGCTATGTCCCTGAGAAGCTGTAGTCATTTTCAGTTAAGAGTAATTGGCAGCAGAATACACTTTGTTCTCTACAGTGTTAAAAATGGGCTACTTTGTTTTGCCAACCTTCCTGAACTTCCTTTCACTTCAATGAAGGAGTGCAACATTTGTATAAGAAAGAAATATTGTCTTCAGTGGGAAATGTATTCCATGTGTGTTGTAATTTATATTATGACAGATCTTTCTTAACTTACAATATTGTTATTCACAGTGTGGAAAGAAACTTTATCAACTTCTCTTTTTTTTAAATGTGTTCTCCGAGGCAACCATAATTTTTATTTGCGGATATATGTGATAAATTTGAATAATAAATTTCTATTAAAACTCCCATTTGTATTCGATTTCCTTCATAAATCTGGATAAGATGTCAGCTGAACGGTTCATATATAAAATATTGGAACAAACATTGCCTGTCTAATTGAAAAATCTGTCTTCATCAAGGACCCAGAGCTGAGCTTAAGAATGAAAGATGTAGGCTTTATTTAGTATAGTTCTGCCCTGCCTGTCATAAATGCTGCTTTTTCCTCCCCCTTTACCACCTCCACATAAATAACACAACTCTATATCCCAAGTAGTCTTAAAGGGGCAAAAACAAAGATATACAGAGAAAAGCACAGACCGTGGTGTGTGTTAAAGTAGGTTAAACCACTCATGTGCCTAAGGACTAATCCTACTGCACTTAAAGGATGGGTGCTTGTATCCCCACTGTATTGGCTGGACCATGCTCAAAATTTACAGCTAATGTGATTATCCTCCAGTTGCGAATGTACTAGGTGGAAAGCTGCAGGCGAGGTCATGGCATGGGGTTGTTCTTGTCATCACTAGAGGATGTAGCTACAAATGTCTCAATAGTGAAAGATGAAAGGCAAAAGGGAAATTAAAAAAGGAGGGTGGAAGATTTTTGTAGAGATGTGCACGCACATGTGCACACACACACGAAAGGTGTATGTGTTTGCAGAACCTCTGGGATGCCTCTTGCTGATTTAGGGCTCAGCAAGTCATTGTGCAAACCTTGCAAACCCATCAGAGTCCTTTGACCTAGTGAGCCCATCCGCATCAACGAATGCAAAGTAAACTGTGGTTTGAAATGGAGACAGGTAAGAATGGGAAAGGGCCTCTCAGTTCTACGCATGCTGGAGCCAATGAGAGTGTTTTTACTGCCATCCATGCACACTGAATTGGGCCCTTACATAATAAAGCCCCAGCTCAGCTGCTGGATCTTCATAAACTACCCTGTCCCGTAAACAGAAGGGAAATCCACAGTCCCAAACTGTAATCTGTCCCCCAGAGAGGCCCTGCATGTGTAATATATTAACCCACTGGGTCAGACGCCGCTGCGTGTATCTGAATTGTATGGAGTTGTAGCAGGGGTGATCTTGACCCAATTATTTCATTATAAAATTGTAGCATGTATGGCCTTAGGCCATGATGATTTTGGTTGTTCCTAAACAGTTTTGGGTTTTATGCCAGGAGGCCTCTAAATCTATTTCAAAAGTTGACTTGCTAGAGATTACATTTGTCAGCTCTGTTCCTAGCTGAACTCAGGAAGCAGAAAGGCGAATGAAAAAATAATAATCATTTTTAAAGTGCAAAAAAGTACCAAGAAGAGAATAGATATGGATTTAATTCCACTTTTCTCATTTTGCCTACATTGGCATTGACTTTGGAGTGAGTAGACATAGGAAGTTGTGCATGCTACTGATGGTAATAACAAAAAAAGATGTGCTATTCAGTCATGTCTGGCTTTAACTCAGCTGCCTTCAGTTCAAGTTTTGTGGGGCATGAATGGGGCAGAATTTCACAAAATGACAGTATGTATTTGAACAAGCAAGGAGTGTGGCGGCACTTTTAAAGACTAACAAATTCATTTGTTGCATGAACTTTTGTGGGTAAAAATCCCACTCTGTCAGATACCTGAAGAATGGATTTGCACTCTGAAATGAGGTTGAGGGTTCTGTGGCTATGAGCAGGACTTTTTTGGCTCTCATTTCTCCTTTCTACGAGAATTCAACACAGTTGGGCATTACCATTCAGCTCACAAGGCTTTTAAGTTCAATCTACCTTTGCCAGATGATGAGGTTTATATAGTATTCCACTGCTGTTAGATTAGTTTAAGATCACTGTTGCATTACAGTAGTACGTAGCGGTCATAAACAAAATCAAGAAGTTGAATGGATTCTTTCCCTGGTTTCAATTACATGCTGTTATTGAGTAGATTGATTATTTATGTGCAATATAGTAACATTTAGAAATGGAAGTTGAGACTCCATTATGCTAGGTGCTTGACTGACTGAGGTGTGATAGTCTCTGACCACAGTAACAATTATTAATAACTACCTAGTGCTTTTCATTCATAGGTCTCAAAGGCTGGCAGTAACATCATCCTATTTTATGGAAGAGGACGTGAGGTACAGAAACATCAAGTTACATGGCCACTCAAGGTCACCTCTAGAGGCAGAACTAGAGCCCAGGTTTCCAGTATCACAGTCAAGAGCTCCTAGGGTATGTCTACACTGGAGGCTCTGTTGAGTTGATTTAACAAAGTTGACTTTAAGTTGACTTACAGCGTCCACACTCCGAACTCCTATAGACTGCCCGTGTCCAGGCTGGCTGCTGCTAATTCAACTTAACGCTTCAGTCAACCTTATTAAGTTGACTTAAGTGCTAGTCCCCTTCTACACTGGCTTAAGTCAACTAATAGGGTCAACTCAAGCCTTAAGTCGACTTTAAGAGGTGGTGTTATTAAGTCGACTTAAGGAAGTGCTTAAGTTGACATAATAAATTCCCAGTGTGGACGGAGCTTTCCTTAGGTCAACATAAGGAAGGTTAAGTCAATCTAAAGCTCCGGTGTAGACATACTCTTAGCTACTAGACAACAGTGCTTCCTTCATTTGCATGTTTTCCAATTGTTTCAAGTGTCCACTGTCTAGCTAACCACTTAAGGGTGAAAGTTCACTAATTGCTTGGCCACACAGAATTGCTGTGACAAAAGTACATAGCTCTTTTTTTCAGAAAACATATGCAGTCTAGGAACACAAGCTCTTTTAGCAACTTGACATTTCCAAAGCTCATCTGCATGCCTTGGTGCTCTGTCATCCCACACTGCTCTTAAAACTTTTTAAGGTGCTTCAGTGTCATTAAGTAGGGGGCTTTATTTCCAGGTCCAATAAATACATGCAAGTGTGCTTTTTACAAAATAGCCAGAAAAAACAAAACAGCTAAGTGTGTAAAGGAACAGGGAAACAGTGTTGGATAAGCTTCTGTGTTGCCACCAAATGATTTCTTTATGATGCTCTAATTTATGTAGTGACCGGGCTAGTGACCCCCACATCACTCCTGCTGTAGCAGCGACTATGATGGAGCTGAATAACCACTGTCATTGTCATGGCTTGCCATGAGGTTTCTCAGCTCAATGCCACACTTGAATGACACTCTGTCATTATGTTATATTTAGGTTAATGAAAGGTGTAATTAGCTTTGTTCCGCTGCAAGCTGATCTGGCCCTGTAAGCATTATAAAAGGTAACAAAATAGGTGCATGGATATAAAAACCTGAATAAGCATATTATTCAGTGTAATTTCATGAGCCAAACACTGATGAAAGAATTGGGGTATGGGAACTTCAGCTGCTTCAGTGACTGACAACGAGTCTTGTCATTAGGGGCCATGCAAAGAGCACAACCACGATATGTCATGTTATCAACACAGCCCATTTAATCAGGGCAGCTTTTCTATAATTGATGGTATTTTGTGATGATTGCTTTCCTCTTACAGTCCGGTATCTTATCTCTCTTTGAGAATATTTGCGATAGGAGAGGTTTTGTATTATCGTCAGCAGTCACCTAGCACTAGCTTTATTCAGCGCCCATGCTCTGCATGGAGCTGTACATTTGTTGTTAATTGTTCTGCCCAGCTATTGTTTGGGACTTTAACCATCTGCTCTATTGCATGCTATTAGCTCTCAGTAGGAATGAATGAAATGGATAATTTGAAGGTCCTGGCAGGAGAGAGACTGAAACAGAAGCTACTGGTTCCAAATTAGTCATTTTCTAGGAGATTGTGTATTGTTTTATGCAAATAACACTTGTTGAAGAAAGAGATTTTGCAGTGCTTGTGTCAGATGGTAGTACATTCCATACAGAACACGGGCCAGGATCCTTAGCTGTGTAAATACGTGAAGCTCCATCAAAGCAAATGACCAACACCAATTTATACAAGCAGGGATGTTGGCCCATATTCATGCAACAGGGCAAGGTGGATATATCTTTTCTACAAGCAGCCTGATATGCTCCAACTCCCATTGTACTCACTGTAGTTAACATACCAGAGAAAATGGAACCTCTTGGGTTTATATGCATGGGCTTTCTCAACACTGAAACACACCTCTAAAGTTCCCAGGCAATTACAAACCAAGAGAAAATTTTGGAAATTGAATATAAACCTTTGTAAGAATCACTTGTGGTGAAATAACAGTTTTTTGTTTTTTCCTAATGAAGGAGACCAGGTGTGTTTGCTCATGGCCTTGGTTGGCACAAATAAGTCACTCCAATACATTTCTGAGGCAAGGAGTGTTGTACTGATGAGCATATGTGCACTGTAGAGGTCAGGTACTCAGGTCCCAATGGCTTGCATTGCTTAGGCAGGTGGCCATTTGTGACCACTGAGACTAATCATTTAGGGAAACATACCTGACTTTTAACCATTTGCTCCACGTTGTTTCCATTTGTGTGTTGATCCTCCTGATGTGTATTGTCGTAACCCTCATCTGTGATCTCTCTGTGGAAAGGATTGCCTTTGTTTTACTCATTTGTACAGCACATTATGAGTGGGACTTACTTGGATCCCCTGAAGAAATTAGTAAAACTCGCACGGGGAGCAGAGTTAAGCCAATGCTGAGACTGTCTAAAAAGAACACTAAAATTCACACAATGACTTTCCACAGGTTTTTCTCATGGGTGGGACTCAGTTACCAGGATCAGATCAACAGGCAAGGAGGCCTGTGGCACTTAAAGACTAACACAATTATTTATCACATAAGCTTTTGTGGGAGAAAATCCCACTTTGTCAGATGGATCAGATAGAATCTGCCTCCCAACCTTTCTCTCTCTGCAACACCCATCATTTTAGTAGCTAAACACTTCTCTACTATCAAAATAAGCTGAGATGACTTATACCCATTTCTGGTTCACACACCACATGATCTAGTCCAGAGCATGAAGCTGTTAACATCTCAGAGCCAGACAGAAGGGACAAGGCAATGAAGACATCATTTCAGCCATTGCCTGATGCAGGTATAACTGGAGGGGGAAATTCTGTGGTTTGTGTAGCTCAGGAGGTGAGCTTAGATTCTTTGAATGGTCCTTTTAAAATCTATGAATCTAGGAACAGATCCTAAATCCATTAGAGTCTTTCCATTGACATTTGCAGGTCATTACTAGAAGTATGAGTGTCAAAGCACACCCCATACAACTAAACCCAATTGAAAAGACCCAAACAGCAGAGTGGGACTTTAATAAAATACTCAAAATCCACAGGCCTAAAGCCACAGCTGCCCCAAGTCCTTACTCACTGAAATAGCTCAGGGCCATTCCTACCACCAGTGAGTATACACACCTTGGCTTTCGCATGTGTCCTGCCACCAGAGGCTATGTGCACTTACTTGCCATATGAAAAAAATCTGCATTGGCCAAGCACCATAACTGCTTGCCAGGAAGCTGCAGAAGGAAGGATTGTCCAGTGGTGATAGCAACAGTCTGGGACATAGGCAAATTGAGATCAGTTCCTTGCTCTGTCACAAAATTTGTGTGCAACCTTGAGCAGGTCACTCAGTTTCACAGCACCTGAGTTGGCCATCCATGAAACGGGAGTAAAAGCATTTCTCTGCTACACTGGAGAGATGCTATGTTGGTGGGTGCTAAATATGTACCTAAGAAAGAAAGCTGCTCTTGGAGATCACTTACAGGCAGTTACATTTAAAGGTGAAATTAAGTATCCATAGAGCTAACTCAGATCTTTGGTGCCCATACTTCAGATGAATCCCGTAAAATGTTACACTTGCCCAGGACACCATCACAAGCTTCTGTATTTATTAAAAATGCTATGAATGTCTAAGTAGAATGGGTTTCTTTGTCTTTAAATCTTGTCACGTTTAGCCAATGAAATGTCATCATGTCCAGCAAGATGTCCCTTTAGAACAGGGATCTCAAACATGTGGCTGATGGGCCACATGCAGCCCCTAAAGCTATTTCCTGCAGCCCACAACAACACTACTATTACTGATATTTGCAATATTGTTGTAAGGAAAGGTTTCGGCGGTGCAGTCCTCAGGCTGACGTACTAGCCCTCGTGAGGCCCTCTACTAGTCCACATGTGGCGCTTGTGGTAATTTGAGTTTGAGACCCCTGCTTTAGGAAGAGTGCATTTCCTTTAAATGTCTGACAAACTCTTTCCTTCCTTCAGCATTGAAACCTATAGAACTCTTCCCTCTCCTTTAGCTAGTATTTGTTTAAATGGAGCCCTGGAGGTCTGGGGGCATTCCCAGAGGCCTGAGCATCCAGATTGGATCCAAAGTCTGGGAATGATATGGATATTCACTGTAGACACCTATTTTGTGGCAGCAAGGTAGGAAGGATAGTAAATACAGCTGAGGCCAGAAGCAGAACTAGAAGTTAATGTGAAGCAAATAAATATCTAGCCTACACACTCTTCCAGCAGGCTCATTCTGGATTGCTCTGTGTCACCAGCACAGGAGAGTCATATTAAATTAATCTGCCACCAAGCCACATTATCATTTTCTCTCTCCATATATTGATAGGAGTGCTCCTTATTTGCAGTTAGACTAGCCCTGAAGCTTCATTCCACTGCAGAGACTGGACTGCTCTGCTCCACATCCCCACCTATTGTGACAGGAGAGGGAGATACCACCTATTTTACTGACACCAGGAAACTCCTTTGATCTTGACATTTGACCTGCAGGCAATGATTTCAGCTGTCACAGACAAGACTCAGCCTATGGCATTAGACACACTCTGCATTTGGATTAGAAGACGTCTAAGGCTGGATGGAGGAGGTTCTCCTGTTTGGAGGTCCCCTATAGAAGATCAGTTGCAAATGAATTTACACATGTCCCACAAGATCCTCTCCAATTCCCTTTATGTTTGTAGGCCAGCTGGTCTTGCCAAACTCTTGAAGAGCTCTGACTAAAACAAAAAGAGGCTGTAGGTTTCATCTGTCTGCAGCAGATGTCAGTACTTTACACTGAAATGTGCTTTTGTGCTGAAATCATAATGGCTTACTTTGGGAGCACATTTGTTCGGGTAAACTTTGTGAGTGTGAATATGGGTGAATTCGTGCCTTTGCATGAATTGTAGCTGATGCTCATCATGTGTGGCTTGGTTGAGGGGTACTGGCTGTGTGGTTTTTCTCTTAAATTTTGAGTATTTCTTAATATAGGCAAAGCAAATAAAGGAGGCATGGACTTTGTCCTTCCTGGGTCATTAGTTCTTGTATGGATACACTAGTCTTCATCAGTCCTATACCCCACTACGGGATTGACATCAAGGTAAAAACTAAAGAGCCTGGTTGCCAGTAGGAGTTTACATCAAAAGTGTATCTCAAGTTAGTTAACTCCATGTCAGAACACTCCTTTTTTTCAGTGAAAATAAAGCCTGATTGATGAGGAACCTGAATTGAGGTGGAAAGCCTTGAATCTAGAAGTGGTGCATATGTATGTTTCTGACAGTCAGTGCTAACACTGCAGTGTATTCCTAGGTAAAATGCTGCTTAGTTTTATTCTTTAGGTACCATATTAAACTGAAGTCCCCTTTGTTCTTCTCCAGGGCCTGCCCATGTGGAAATTAAAGAGACCAGGGCATTCCTTCTCTCCCTTTCTGCTTTTGTGGGTATTACTCTAACGTTTGAGGAAACAGTTAGTATGGAACTTTTTATGTAGAAAGAAAATGCTTCTGGCTGAAAAGTGTTATGCAAACTCCCCACTATTATTAATTTGTATTCACATGATGGATGCATCTGCAGTGGAGCCTTAGGTCAACTTCAGGAAGATTAAGTCAACCTTCTGACCCCCGTGGTCACACTGGGCTTCCTTAAGTCAGCTTAATCATACCACTTCTTAAGGTCAACTTAATGCTTATGTCGACCTTATAAAGTCGACTTAAGCCAAAGCAGATGGGGACGGCCCTTAAGTCACCCTAACTGGCCTCCGGGTCCCCTCCCAGAGTTCCTGGCCACCAGGAAGGGTGCTGTGCAATGTGGGACAGCTACCCACAAAGCACCACTCCTCCATTGACCTAGCACCTGCCACTGTGGACGCAGGCAGTCGACAAGAGTTTTCAGTGTGGACTCTCTAAGTTGACGTAACAAGGTTGACTTTAAGTTGATGTAAAGTCAACCTTGTGAGGTCAATGTAACAGAGCCGTCAGTGTAGACATGCCCAATGTGATAAGCATATCTTGTCTGAATAGTGCAATCACTGTACAAATCTTCTGGAAATGAATGCGATTTTGTATGACTTTGCACATGGCACTTATGAGGGTGATTTTTTTTTCTGGTCATTGTAATGACAGAATTTGCATTTTTGGGGTGAACTGATTGACTTTAGGCACAGTCAACTGGTTTAAAAAAGTTTCTTCTGTAGCTTTTCCAAAGGCCAGATCAGGCATCTGGAGGTGATTTTCCCTAGGATTTTACACTCCTTTGGGTCACAGACATGCTGTCCCCTGCAAATAATAATACTTACATAGCACTTTTCATCAGAGTGCTTTGGAAGGGAGGTCAGGATCTTACAGATAAGAAGCTGGAGCATAAGTCAGAGACTTAACTAAGGTCAGCTAAGAAGGAATAAGGATGAGACTATACTTAGATCTTTGGAGGTCCAGGCTATTACTCAAGCCCTAGGCAATGCCGTCTCCCCTCTAAGTCACGTTATTGCCTTTCCATTTAGCCATGGGAATGTTATCATCCTCCACAGGTGTGCCAAGTGCTTCACACACAAACAAACAGGTTATTTTTAAAGGTGTGAAAATAATGCAAAAAATAATGACATGTAACAATCACTTACACTTCAAGGCTAGGCAGAAATGCATTTTAAAAATATCTCTCTGTTGCTTAAATATTCCTGTTATTTATTTACTCCCCTGATTCCATTTTTAATGGAAGCAGGACCATTTTAGCTGGCAAATACCCAGTGGTAATTTTGCATAGCTCTAACATCAGACAACAGTCTTCTGCAGAAGGTCTTTCAGCAGTAAGGCATATGTGTGGCTACAGAAGCCCTGCACGTGTAACTATTAAAGATAACAGGATAGATTCCAGGAAGTGTTTCTAAGCCACTCAAGCAAACCTAAGCAACAACATGTAGACCCACTGCTTTAAGGCCAGGTTGATCAAAGCATGCTTAAAGTTAATGATGTGCTTAAATATTAGGCTGTAGATAATTATTTATTTGTTGTCCTTAGGAGCCTCAGACATGAACCAGGACCTGTTTGTGCTAGGTGCTGTACAAACCTGTACATACTTGATTTTTTTGCTCAATTGGGCCTTAGTTGTATATTATCATATGATTGCTTAAAAAGATTGCCACACTGTTAATAACAAAATGTGAGTGACAAATCTTTGTGTATCAAGGCGTATAATCTTTAACTGTTATGCTATTCCTGTCAGTTAACGTTGTCAAACAAAGGACCAGTCAAAACATTCTCTTCGGGCTGGAAAATCCAGAGGGAAAATACCTTTTCAGTACTTAAAGGAATTTAATGTTTCTGAGTCACCAATATTAGTTCTGCGTTGTTGAACTTTAAAGGATAATGAGTCAGTGAAATAGCGTTGAAACATGCAGAATCCAAATTGTATGTGAAATTGCTTTATACAGGCAACAATAAGAACATCAACCAAAAGTGTCATTGTAATAGCTGCGTTATTGCCCTTTGTTCCAGTAAAAGTCACTGTCTTTATTTACAAATAAGAAGTATTTAATGGGTTGAAAGAGTTACAAAAACACAATATGTATTCAGCAACCTTGCCAATTTGGGCAAGAGATTAGCCACATCTATCTATCTGAAAATCGACTGCTTCATGGGGTGAGAAATGTTTATTTCTGTACTCAGCTGAAGTGATGTCGCTTGAGTCTGCAAGGTATGAGGCGTTCTGACCTCAGTCCTGCAAATCGCTTAAGCATGGGCCTAACTTTACACACGTAGATTGTCCCATTAAAGCCAAAGGGGTTATTCATGTGCATAATGTGCAAATACTTAAGTGCAATGTGAGATATGGACAAGAGTAACAGAGTATCTTGCAGAGCAGAAACCTTAGGGATCAAATGGCATAAGTGGAACCACCTAAAGTTGCCCACTTCATCAGACTAACATGGCTGCCCCTTTGGAACTTGGCAACATGCAAGGAATAGAGAAGGGTGGGAGAATACCAGGCAAGTCAGGTAATCGTCGATCATCAAAATCTTGCACCCAGCAATTGAAAAACTGTAGACGGAGGTTTTTATTTTTTACCTGAAGAAACTATCTAAACACAGCTGTCTGGGGCTTGGCCAAGAATGTGCTCATCAGCATTCTGCAGTGCCGGAGAAAGGTGTAGGGGAATGACCAACATGCATTCTTGTGCAGAAACACGGGACTGAAGGAGGATGAAAGGAAATGATGAGATGAGGAACAGTTAATTGTACTGGGCAAATGAAAGCCAGGCCAGGATGCCCTTGTATTGCTGACAGGGATACCCATCCAGAAACTCCAACACGCAATATGAACATGCACAAAATCAAAATACAGATAGAGTTGGTCAATGAACAGCTCATGCAATAAATAAATTTGTTAGTCTTTAAGTGCCACAGGGCTCCTTGGTTGTTTTTCTCTATTCCCATTTCTTGTTTCGTCATAAAATATTAATTAGAGAGATGAAGCAAAGTTTCATTCTAGTTTCACTGATGGTTCTTAATGGTGAAAATTTACAGAAATGCAACAAATGCCTTTTCCTTTGGGATTAGATTAATTTCAAAGTAGGCAGTGAAAAATGTATTTTCTTTTGACCTGTAATATATTTGCAACAGTTGGGTTTGCAGAAGCTCTAACAGCCATAACAAATTAAGTTTGTTTTCCCCCTAACTAACTGCTCACTCTATAGTTTTCAAAAATGTTAGTAGTCAGATACAATCTTCCTCTGGACTAGTGCTTTCTTCTACAGGGTTCTTTGTTGCTATTCTTAGTTTCTAGTCATCCTTTTTGTCCACTGATTAGTATACTCTTTTCACTGGGTACTTCTTAATAATGTTTTAGCCCATTGGTAGTCTCTCTAAGAGTAAAACTTGCTATACTAAAAATGCACAGAGGATTTACAATTTCTCTTTATCCTAACCTGAGAAAACCCTCTAATCCCTCAGTATGTGAAACAGGTGAGAACAAACCAAACCAAACCAAACAAAAATAACCCTTCTTATTGAAACTTTAAAAAAAAGAATAAAAATGAACACTTGCATGGGTGGGTTCATGAAGAATTCTTTAATCAACAAAAGAGTCTCCATTTGTAATGGGCAATCATTGCAGTAAATATTGCAACAAGTTCTGCTGCTGTATTGGTTGCTAAGATGTCATTACATCAAAGATTGGGTGTATGTCCATAAATTCTGCTGTAGGAATTTGTTCTGGGACGTACTGTGAGCAGATCAAATTGGATCATGACAATGGTTCTTTTTGGCCTTGGAGTCTACAAAAAGTCTGAAGATGGCATGGTATATCGTTCATTGGCCTAGAAGAAAGCAGACCAGGGTCCTCTTCGGGAATCTTTTCATGTGACCTCAGGCAGGTCACTTTATATCTCTGTTGACTCAGTCTTTGATGGTCCTGTTCAGTGTAGATTGCCAGCTCCTTAGCTCCGAGGTGCGGCTCTTACTAATGCTTATTGCAATAGAGCCCCAGTTTCAGCTAAGGTTTCCAGTCATTTCATTAATATGATAACGAGTGCAAGGGAGTTATTCCCATCCCAACCCACAGTACACAGGCTGCTGGCATTTGTCTAGCATGCACTGGTTACAAATGCACAGGCTACTATAAGTGATTGACTGATTAGTGGGGAGGTTAGGCTTTGATTTAACACTGACAGAACCCAATGCAGGTGTGGCTACGCTGCAGTAAAGGACTCACAGAGCAGTCATGGCGGGTTTTGGTCAGCTGGCTTGCTGGGCTCAGGTTGCGGGGCTATATGTTTCCGGTGCAGACGTTCAGGATTGGGCTGTAACCAGGCTCTGAGACCCTGCAAGTGGAAAGGGTCTAAGTTGCTACTTTTAGTTTAAGTCTAGTGAGCCCGAGTCAGCTGACCTAGGCTTTGAGACTTGATGCTGCGAGTTTTTTATCGCAGTGTGGACACATATAAAGAATCTCACCATTGAGGTCAGTGGGTTTGGGGCTAGCTGTTTAGGATAGCAGTGACCGCTGCTATTCCCATCAGCACTGCCTCTGCTAATAAGGGTCAGTGTGTATCTAATATCATCAAACAGGAATGGAAGGAATAAAGGGATTAATCATCCAAATTTAATATAAAAGAATGGGAACGACTAGCCATCCAGAATGAAACCCTTTTTCAAAGGAAGCTGAAGGCCTGAAGAGTTGTTTCCCCTCTTCTCTGCTGCTGAGCTGCTGTCAAATTTCCTACCATTTTCTGCAGATGACTGGATGCTGGTTTAGCTGAAATAGGTGAGCAGCAATACTCATGGACGTGCTCTGAACAAATTTAGTTATGCTGGTTTTAACTGGAGTCATATGGATTTATTCCCATGTAACATTTGAAAATATATCCTTAGATGATTCCCTGCATGAATCCTAGTTTACACGCCTTAGCGTCTATGTCTCCAGCAGCTCCTCCCTTCTTCACTGAAATAACTAGCTGCTTGCAGGGCCTTCAGCACACCAGCTGGCCCCCCCATCGGAGCCGAGCAACCCCGCACTGTCCTGCGCCCAGAGGTGGATCAACCAGCCCAGGATGGGAGGTGGGAGAAATGGGATCATGGAGCCCAGCCTCTGGCCCAGGGTGGCCCTACCCTCCCAGCACTAGAAAGGGCAGAGCCCTCAGCCTGCCCACCCCTAAAAATGACTCTGGTAGATTGGGTTAGCATATAACTGCTTTTCTTTATGATTGTTCATTTCCCACACAGTTTGCTGTGGCGACATCAGCTCAAGAGAGGAAATATCATGGGGCTGCAAGATGTGAGCTAGCTAGAACCCGCTGAGAAAAAGAACCTTGGTCATTAGTCATTTCTACAGTAGAAGCAAGGGGCATCCAATGCTCATATATAAGTCAATGCTTTGAGAACCATGCAAAGTTTTACCATCAGATTTGTCAAGAGTGGCTTGTTGTTTTGGATAAAGTTATTACAGCTTTGACTATATTGCTCCACAGCAACATCAGTTCCCCTAAGACAGGGGTCTCAAACTCAAATCACCATGAGGGCTGCATAAGGACTAGTATGTTAGCCCAAGGGCTGCACCACCGAAACCTTTTCATACACCTATCTTGCAAATATCTGTAACAATAGTATTGTTGCAGGCCACAGGAAATAGCTTTAGGGCCTGCATATGGCCCACAGGCTTTGCGTTTGTGACCCCTGCCCTAAGAGATGCTGTAAGGGATTAGCAGATTTCTAGGTTGGTCCAGATAAGTTTATTGTCCTTCCGTCTTCAAGAGTGTTCATGCATTTCTTCCCCCTCTCTGAGGAACCTAGCAAATGTTTTACACTAATTTCTCTCCTTATGGAAGAGCACATCATGGATGATTGAATTCTGGCCTTTTGCCATGCAAGGATATGTTGGCTTTTTCACTCAATTTAGCTTGCTTGGTGTTCTAAGAGGCAGAAGAAACCTATGGCACTTTGAGTGGGAATTAAAAGGCTTTTTCTGCCATCCCTCTGTTTTGGTTAAATAGAAACTGACAAGGCTGATGACTCACTTCCTCCAGTGTCTCAGTCCACCTTCAATACAGTACCCTGGTAGCATGCTTTCGCATTTTATTGTGCGTGACCTGTCTACAGCACCCTAAAGGAGAATCTTCAGGTGAGCTCCTGCTTTCATGTGACTTACTTGTTCGTTAAAAGAAGAAGAATAAAGCACGAGTGCTTCAGTCTCTTGGAGGTCCAGGCACGACGGAAGATACAAGTGACATTTGGATTACATGTTAGAGTGGAAGCATTATACAACTTGACATCCTCAAGAGGCTGAGCTGCACAAATGTGCTTATTTGCTTGCTTGAAATGTCAGTTGATAATATCCTCCTCCTCCCCCTCTCAGTACCTGAGTGAAGCAGATGAAATGCCAAGCTGAAATGTCACTCCTGCAAGGGAGTTAGCTTCAGGGCACAAGTTGCACTTTGATAATGGAATTCGGTCTGTGGGTGGCCAAATTCCCCTCCGCCTCCTCCTCTGGGTTCTTATCATTATCAGACACAAAGATAAGGTTCATTAGTAACTCCTCTAAGCTGTGGATGCTGCAGGGCTTTATTAAGCAGCCAACTCATCAGTGATAATATTAATTGCTGATAGCTGGGTTTGTACATTTCTTTAGTTCTAGGTATTTTCTTCAGTCAGTCCCCAAGTACTGGGGTTCTATACATGAGGGTGTATGAGGGTACCTTATAAACTTTCAAGGATGTGTGTGTGTGTGTAGACACATACACACCTTTTAACAAATAAAAGGTAGCAAGCTGTTTTTTTAATTACAATTGATGGCTCAGTAGCTGGCCATTCAAGCATAAACTGAAGATTTCTCTAAAAATTATGGTTTGACAGAGCCTAAAATATATTGCCACTATTTGTATTACAGTAAAACAGGTTTTGGGTTAAAACATTCTTCTGTTTACAGTCTAAATGGCAGCACTGTCAAAGCAGAAACGAAAAGGGCTCTGAGATGGGGGGCTAAAAAGTATTAAGATCGTGGGAAAATTGTCACATGAAGAAAGAAAGAAAAGAGTTAGGACTTGCCTTGAATCTGTCTTCACTTAAAAGTTTTGCTGTTACCACTTTTTTGGTTACGGTGTCATTTTTATTTTTTTAAACAGAAGGAGTTATAAGATCGACAGACCTGTGCTGTTCCACCAATAAAAAAGTGCTTATACCAGTATAGCTTATTCTGTATGATGCTTATAAGCACTTTCATTAGTATAATTGCATCCACACAAGGGATTCTTGCTGCTTTAACCGTACCAGCATAGTTAAAGCAATACAACTTACTAGCGTAGATCTGGCCTTAGAGAGGAGATGAGTAAAAGGAGATAATATAAAATAGTGAAATGGGCTAGAGAAGGTAGATTGGGAATGCCTAATCAGCTGGTCTCATATGACAAGACTAAGGGGACATATACCACAATTAAATGTTTTTTCCACTGGAAATAAGACTGAAAAATTCATTGCCACAAGATATCACTGAGGTCAAGAATTTAGCAGGAGTCACTAAGAGGTAGATACACTTTTATGGAAAACAAGGAAAACCAGAGTAATAATAATAAATATCTTAAAAATAAACTGAAGTTTTAGAAAGAATATAAATGTTCATTCTCCAGGGCATAAGCCAACCTGCAACTATTGAGGATTAAGCAGAAATGTTCCTTGGAGCAGGATACTCCAGAACTGTCTGCTTCAGAGCAGGTTCTGGCCACTGTCAGACACAGGACACTGGATCACACGGGCTTGGGGTCTGATGCGGTTTTGCAATTCCTGTGTTACTGTGCAGAGCAAAATACAAACAGCTTAGTTTCTCTGCACAAGCTGAATGAAGTGTGTGGCATTAAATATACACCATATACAAATACACAGAAATAGTGAGGGAAATAACTTAATTAAAAAAAAAAAAAGAAATGGCATTTTTAGCTTCTTGAGGCATTTCCAAGAATGTAGTACAGGATTCACTAAATATGGAACCAAGCTTTCCTTTCAGTTTCCTCCCTGTGCTATTAGGGAAGTCAGTGGGAGAGAAAGAAATGACATTAACCCAGTGGGTCAAAATAGGAGATTTCTGATATTTCACCACTTGCTTTCATCCTGAAACCAGACAGAAGAGGAAATATGTTTGTCAGTACTCCTGCTTGAGTTTCGATCTTTGCAAAGTACAACTAAAGATACCGAAAGAGGCCTCTGCTCATTCTTCTACTGCATTCATTGTACCTGCTTGAATGATCATTGATAAGTAAAGGTTGGAGGGGGGATTCCAGCATTTGCCTTTCTCCCCTATCCCAGCAACAATCAGTCTTGTTCATCAAACTTCACTGTCTTAGCAGCGCCTGGGGAACCCCTGTATTAATTGTGCATAATAAGGCCTATGTGTAAACACAGCCATGTTTATTGCAGGGTTATCTCTTCAGAGTTCATACAGTGATGACATAAATACTGGTAATGAAACAAAAATCTACAGCTGGCTTGATCTTTATCTCAGTCTTTGCCACTTTGTGTATAGAAAACATTTTTCCTTAATGCCTCATGAGCATGCCCGTGAGAAGAATGCAGCTTGGAACTTCAGTCCGAATCACTTCTCGCATTAGGAAAAAGCTCTGCTACATGTGAAAAGAATTCCAAACTTTTTTATGACCATAAGTAATCTTGCCCTGTCTTACGGCTGGACTCTCCCTGCTCCAGGGAGTGGATCTGAGCTGAACAACAAGCAAATGATTATGTGATTATCTGTGGATGCTTGTGCACTTTGAGTGCAGGTGACCAAGACCTGCATGACCTGTCCATATTAGCCGCAAAGGGGTTGCAAAAGGAGAAGTGATGTCGAAGAAAGTTGTAGTTGTAGCCCATGGCACTGCAAATACAGATCCTATTGCCTTGCAACTTATCAAGATAGAGACCATGCTGTGTGGAGCAGATCTCTGCCCCATTAAGTGGATGCTGCTCAAGAATTTCACATGTATGGAGATACTAGGTAATTAGATAGCTAGTACGAACACAGACCCCACCTTATAACAATATGAACGTGCTAGCAGACACTTCCAGGCAGCGTACTGTTTTCTGGCAGGGCCTCTCTGCAAGAGACATCTCCTGGAGAACTGTGTGAGAATCTAGGAGGCTGGAGAAGTCATGTTGTCAGCAGCTATGACAAAGCCGGCATTTGTTAATTAAACCTGTGGCCTAGTGAGATCTTATATGGCAGAAGATCCAGATGCAATAAAACACAGTGACCATAGTAATCAGTTGTAGATAGCTAGGATGACCATTCAGTGCAGCACTGTAGAGGTAAGGAAACTTCTGAGAGTGCACAGCTTGTTTTACAAGACAAGGCTGATAACAGAAAATGGAGGGGTTAAGCCTCCCAGGATGCCTAAGAAAGCTGGAAAGCTGAGAGCTAAGCTTTTAGCTCAGGCATGGAACATCTGGAACAAGGAATTTAACCTCTGTGACAGAGCAGAGGATACTCTGAAAATAAAACCATTTTGTTATTTGCTTGGAAAAAGGAAGGGAAAGAGACAAGTGAGGTAGTGTGCATGTAAATTTCCCAAGCTCAACACACCTTAGAAGCAATAATGGACTGGTCTGATATTCATTGTAACCCCAGGAAGAAAGAAACAATGCAAAAAATATCATTTGACTACTTGGGATCAAGCAGCTGGGGAGGGTGTGGATGAGTACAGCACCGATTTAGACGTGCCAGCAGCTGGTCACCATTTTGGAAATATGACAAATTCATTGATAAAAGACTGGGCAGTACATGAGATATGAGATTTGCTAGGAAGAGAGGGTCCTTAGGGAAGCTGATTTAACTTTGAAGAAAAGCTCGAAGCTATGCAAAGCTGTCCAAAGAGAGGATTAGAATCTGGAAGGGTAATCAGCAGAAACTGCCCATCCAATATGAAAGAAAGGGAAATTAAAACCAGATACAACATTGGTAGATGACAGTACTGCAAGACACTTGCAAGAACTATGGAAGAAAACATGTAATACAGAAAGACAAGTGTGCAGCTTATCAGGAAAAATGCCATTTCTGGGATAAATGTAATAATATTTTAGCCAAGTGTTTGTTCAGAGGGAAGAAAAACAAATCCAGAGCACATGCAGTAACTGATGATAGAAACAGTGAATCTGAGAACATTACATGGATGACTGAGTAGCGGGTAAGCAGAGGGCAAGAAGAACATGATAAGCACCAGAAAAGGTTGTATACAGCCATGCTACTACGGAAGAAGGTGATACAATTTTAATTAGATTGTGGCATAAGTTGAAACATTACTCTAATCAGTCCTGCAAACCTAGGCATACAGTTGGAAAAGACAAACTAGCTGTACAGCCATGCCACATTAAATCTTGTAGGGGAAAAGTAAAATTAAATTGAGAAATAGGGTAAGGAACAAGAGAAATACAGTCTGGACTTTTTGGTTGTAGATGATGAGATACATTTCTGAGAACCAGGGCCACTCAAGTCAGGAACTTGAGGAAAGTGTAGGTCCAGTGGATGGCAGGGTGACTGAACACCTGTTGGATGGGGCTCCCTGTGATCAAGAGGTGATACAAAGGGAGTATAGAGATCTGATTCAAAAAGGAACGTTGGGCTGAAAGAAATTTTATGAAGTTCAACAAGGACAAGTGCAAAGTCCTGCACTTAGGAAGGAAAAATCCCATGTGCTGCTACAGCTGGGTACTGATCGGTTAAGTACCAGCTCTGTAGAAAAGGACCTGGTGTTTATGGTGGACAGAAAGCTGGATATGAGTCAACAGTGTGTACTTGTCGAAAAGGCCAATGGCACATTTGGCTGCATCAGTAGGAACATTGCCAGCAGATTGAGCGATGTGATTATTCCCCTTTATTTGGCACTGGTGAGGCCACATCTGGAGTATTGTGTTCCGTTTTGGGCTTCCCACTACAAAAAAGATGTGGACAAATTAAGGAATCCAGTGAAAGGCAATGAAAATGATTAGGAGGCTGTGGCACATGACTTATGAGGAGAGACTAAAGGAACTAGGCTTATTTAGTCTGCAGAAGAGAAGACCGAGGGGGGATTTGATAGCAACCTTCAACTACTTGAAGGAGTGCTTCAGAGAGGAGGGAGCTAGGCTCTTCCCAGTGGTGACAGAGGCCAGAACAAGGAGCAATGATTTCAAGTTGCAGCTGGGTAGGTTTAGGTTGGATATTAGGAAAAACTTTCTCACTAGGTGGGTGGTTAAGTACTGTTATGGGTTACCAACAGAGATGGTGGAATCTCCCTCTTCGGAAACTTTTAAGACCCCTTTGGACAAAACCCTGGCCGGGATGAGTTAGTGGGAGTAGTCCTGTTTTTAGCAGGGGTTTGGACTAGATGACCTCACGAGGTCCCTTCCAGCCCTAATGTTCTCTGATTCTCTGATTCTGTGATTAAACTGTGTTTATTAAATAGAGATCAACACCAGTGGTGAAAGGGACCTGTTGCATTATTGTGATCACTGAAAGATGAACTGCAGAGCTTACAGAAACATGGAATTAGGCAGAGAGGAACACAAACTGGATACCCAGATTTGTGGTGGTAAGAGAACTATCCAGAAACCTGAGAGTATGCACACATCCAAAACCCTGAAAGAACACTTTGAACCAGAACCATTTCCCTCTGTCTACAACTGAGGAAATATTACCTGAGCTGTCTAAAGTGAGACTTTTTACAGTGTGTGATATAAAAAAAGTTGACTCTGGCACATCAAACTGGATAAAGGAGCTGGTTACTTGACAGCCTTTGCAACTCTGTTTCGGAGCAAGTGATGGTTAAGGATGAAGTGAGAATCAGCCTGGCAACAAAGGTATTCTAGAACAGACTACCTCAAATACTGAATGGCCTGATTGAAATTTGGATATACAGGACAACATGGTGATAGTAGGAAAGGGTGACAATTCAGCACACGTGGGATGAAATTACGACTACAATTTACTATAAATTTTGCAGAGAAAAAAGAGTGTTCAATTGAATTTAGACAAGTTGAGATTAACTGAGATGCCATAAGTGAAATAACAGGGTACAGTCCAAACTGTTGACCACTACCCTGTAACCCTGGGACATCCTTTACATTGCTTTGATGCTATAGTCTCCAAAAGAGACTGCTCACGAATAGGCTCCAACACGTAACTCACTCCCAGCTATGTCTGTGTGTGCTGCCACCTGTTGTATCTCACCAGCCTTCAAAATAACCACAAGGTAACCCAAACACACACCTGCTCTCAAATTTTCCCCCAGAAATGTATGTTCTGTAATGCCCAGCCCTCTCCTGAAGAGTACGAGTATGGTAAATCGGTTATCCCTTTAAGGAAATAATATGCACACACCTTTTTACTTTAAATGTTATTGCCTAAACACTGCCACTTGAACACACTAGATTAGATAAAGCAATACACCAACTTTATTAACTTCAAAGAAAGAGATTTTAAGGAAGTACAAGTAATGAGAATAAAAGCCAAAAATAGCTGGAAGTTAAAAATAATATTGGTGCCTAACTTAGCAAATTATATTAGAATCAAAGCAAAATTTTTTCACATGCTTTCAGCAGTCTAACTGACCAAATGCTTTAGGACAGGACACCCCCACCCTGCCAAGTCCAGTGGATGCTTCCTTTGTTGCTTCAGGTGCAATGGAGGTGAAGGATGAGGGTGGAGCTTTGGGTGTCTGCTCCTTCTTTTTACAGTCCTGTCCCCTCTATAAGAAGCATTTCTAGATGCAAGCAATGCAACAGGTCATCCATGTGGCAGAAAACTTCATGCTGTTTCTTTGCTAAGACTTTGCCTCTGGCTCCTTTTCTGCCAAAAAGTGACCACATAGCAGTTTGTAATAGCCCATCAGCCTTGTTTACACCTGGCTGAGAGATCAACTTGCCCTTTGTCTCTGAGGAAATGGTTTGGCTGTTCCCCAGACTTCTCTGGAAAATAAAATTTTAGTGATGATTTCAGCTTCTATTAATAACTTCACATATAATTCTGCATTGTGCATTCTGCCATGATATTATTTGTTAGCAGATTATGAATTTTGATATGGTTCCTCGCAAGACTTGCCTTGCATGAAAAATATTCAATAGTGTGAACATGGGTATATTTTGTCACAACAGTCCTTTGCTGACTACCAAAGGCCTGGAATCAGACTGAAAGAAAATGAGAGCATTTAGAGAATGCCAAGACCCAGTGCTGTTAAAGGAGTCCAGAGACTCCTGGGAATGGTGAATTAGTTAGCAAAGTTTTGCAAGCACCTGTCAGAGAGTTAGAAGATCCTGTGCCATTGAGGCAACTTCTGGTAGTGGATTGGTCAACACAAGAAATTTTCTGGAAAGGGAAAGAGATTATTGGGATTTTGAGCTAATTTAATTAAAACTAATGTTATAAAGTGATCAAATACAGAGTTTTTGAAGGGAAGAGTTTCTGTGCATCTGGGCATAATGCATTGATTATCCAAAAGGTACATGGTTTGAAAGTCATACAATACAACAAGAACATAATCTGCAAGATCCCCAATTAAGGGATATAGTGATTCAATTGTGATATAAGCATTCAAACATTCGGGTACATCAACTCATATAAAAGAAATACTGAGGTCAGTGAACGGAAAGCAAATAAAACAAGCGAGTGTTGATTGTCTCTCACTGAATGATAAATTCAGGATAACAGACAAGTGTGGCATTTAAAGACTAACACATGTATTTATTGCATGAGCTTTCATGGGAGAAAATCCCATTTTATTTGCTGTTACAGTGTGACCTGATCCCATGACTTACACTTCCCTGCATTTATTTCCTCTCATCCTGTAAATTCCCCCATCTTCAAAGTGTTTGATGAAGTGGGATTTTCTCCCATGAAAGCTCATTCAATAAATACATGTGTTAGTCTTTAAGTACCACAGGAGTGCTTGTTTGTTTTGCTGAACTAATCTAACATGGCTGCCCCTTTGAAATTTAGGAAAGTTAGTCCGTCAGAAAACACAAGACACAAAACAATGATTTTTCTGCATCACATTTCCATTCTTCATTCCCCCTGGTATTTCCTATGACCAGTGACATGTTCTGAGTAGATGGCCCTGGGCCACTAGATGGTCTCTGATTCCATGAGACACCTCATCAGCTGATCATAATGCTGGCTCATTCCACATGCCTACAGGACATCACAGTGATCCCGTGAATCTAAGGCTCCAACAATGCATTACCTCATAGCCTTTTGTTCTGAGGGCACTGGTCAGGAGAATGGGCAATATCAGGGCCGTGCCAGATGAAAAACAGGAAGAAAAGGGTGTTTTCAAGAAAGACTAAAGCAACACCAAACCTAGAGACCTATTGGCCATATTGAAGAAAAACCATCACCAGTAATCTATACCGTCCTAAAGGAGGGTGGATTGTTAAAAGACCTTATGAGCTAAGGGCTTTTGTGGGACAGCTTTCCAAGATGTATAGCTACATAGCTAGACAAACTGATAGTTGCTGAATGCAGCAAAACCAACAAGAATCCTGTGGCACCTTAAAGACTAAAAGATTTCTTCATGAATAAGCTTTTGTGGGCTCCAGCCACTTTGTCAGATGCCTTGCTGAATGCAGTGGCCTCAAGAATGGTCAGCATCTGAAAGGAATATGTTAAGTTATGCTATCAGTTATTGCTGGGGTGTTTGACAGCTTTCTTTAAAAGAGACAGGAAGCAACACAATGAAAGTGTTATCCATTTCTGTCAGGCAGGTTGCCTTGGGGAGCTCTGGAAGTGACACCTCCCAAGAAACTGTGTGAGAAGCCAGGAAGCTGTTGTCACAGCAGCCACAATAAAGAAGGAGTTTGTTAGTTAATCCTGCATCAGAGTATGACCTTATATGGCAAAAGATCCAGACACAACCAAGCATAAAACCCAGCTCTGGCCATTTTGGGCTGCTCCTTTGACATGAAGGACACAGTAAGGTGCCCAAAAATGGCAGCTGGTGGTTCACTTGTTACAGGGGAAATCTCCAGGAAGTATAAAGCCAGGAGTTGTTCCTGAACGGGCTGGGGAATGGACAAAGGGAAGAGTGGTTGGAGTTGGAGGGCAATACTCCACCAATCGCTGGATGGTAGAGGGGTCAAATGGGGACCACTTAGAGTTTATGGCCAACTTTCCATGCTGACTTCAGGCCTCACACAGCTTTAACCAGGGCTGTGACTGTCTAATGATCAAAGACCCACTTGGGGGTAGCCATTAACACCTGCCAGCCTGGCAATGTAAGTTTATTGTTAGAATATGTTTAGTATTAGTTTCTGTCCCATTCGGGATACAGCCTAACATTTTGTTTGCTTATTTATCTCCTGCTGCCCCTTGAGCAGAGAGTTTTCTTTCAGTGGTCCATATTTATAGGTAGGCTTCCCCTGCAAGTATTTACACGTATCTTATACTCCAGTAAAGATATCCAAAAAGGTCAGATTGTGCCTTCCATAAGGCACTACTTACATTTGCCACCCCATGTAAGGGTCAAGTGGTTCACAGTGCCTTCCACAGACCTTCTGTTACAGGACAAATTTCATCCATGAAGACTAGATGAAATTTGAAAAACTCACTCCATGCTTGCAAAGGACACCTGCCAATGGGGCTATTCTCAAAAGCTGCCAAGGTTCAGCAAAATAAGTCACTGAGGATGTCCTACCCATGGTGGTTTAGAAGGCACTATGACATGGACAAATAACTCAAAGCCAGAAGTGGCACTTTCTCATAAGCACAGCTTGTTGTGGACTGAGTGGATACTTTTACATGGCTTCTTCCATTCCCTAGGAAGAGTAGGCCCCACCCCATAAAATCTGATTCCTAGGAGCAGCTTCCTGACACTCCACCAAACACTTACTTTACAAAAGAAAGTTTCTTCACGTTATTAACTTGTTTTTCCAACTCAAACTTCAACAAACATGGTACTGTACCCAAACCAATGTGTGATATGGATCAAGCTAGACTACTTCCAAAACATGATTGATTATCACTGGTGCCCTAATCAACTACCTTAGGAGACCCTAACCTTACAAACTGCTCTAAATGGGCAGGGCCTTATGCCTGTAGGACAAGGGTCTCAAACACACAGCCTACAGGCCGCATGCAGCCCCTAAAGCCATTTTCTGTGGCCCACAATGATACTATCATTACTGATATTTTCAATATCATTGTACGAAAAGGTTTCAGTGGTGAGGCCCTCGGCCTATTGTACTAGTCTTCCTGCGGCCCTTTATTAGTCCTCATGCAGCCCTCATGGTGATTTGAGTTTGAGACCCCTGGCTTAAGTTGACTTAATGAACTCCAAATTCGCCCAGGGAGTTGCTTAAGTCGACTTAAGCCCCTAGTGTAGACATAGCCTAGATGTGTACCTTTTTCTGCAAGTTGGAGAAACGCCCCTCATTGCAGAAGTTTGTTCTCAACTGGTGCAAGACTGCAGCCTTCCAGAATCATCCTCATTTGTGACAAAGTCAAAATGGTGGATGTTAAAAGTCCGCTGTAATGTCTGATGCTGAAAAAAACCTGTTTGATTTCCTCTCCTTGGCTGTTTTTAATAGTCATATTGCTAGTATGCAACTCATTGCTACTGCACTGAATGCTTGGATCATAGTTGTCACACAGACATCTTGCTTCGCAAGAACGCATCCTTAAAGATGAAATCAATGCAAGACCAGTCCGATGTGTGACTTCTTTCGTTATAGAACCTCCTGATGTCATCTGACTAGCCAGATAAATAAATAAGCAAGGAGTCCTGTGAAACTTTTAAAAAGTAACAAATTTGTTTATCACTTGAGCTTTCATGGGAAAAAATCCCACTTTGTCAGATGCTTTGAAAATGGGGAACTAAGTGAACCAGACTAACATGGCTACTGCTTTGGAAGCAGATAGCTAATAACTATTCACCACTTCAAGGCACTGGCAGGTCATTCATTGTCATTTTATGTATAGCATTGAGTTTATCACCATTGATCTCAAGTGCCATTCATTCTGCAATTTTTCCAGAATTTTCACAGATCTTCCACGGTTAGTTGTATTGGTCACTTATCTCTCCAAGTAACGCAATAACAGCCACACACTAGGGGTCCTCTAAAGATGAATCTTTAAATTTCACAGCCTGTACTTTGGCCTCAATCAGCTTGTCATCAGATAGTCCCCAGAACATAAAATACTGTAGGTGAGTGTATGCATCCCTGGCAACTCCTGACTCTTCTGAAAACCGGGCTGTAATACAATCGCTGACCTCACACAGTAAATGTGCTGTGATACAGATCCTCTACTAGGTACACTCAGTCCTCAGGAACCCCATACTGTGTAGCAGGATGCCGAGTGTTGACAGATGCACTGACTCAAAAGCAGCTGCAAGGCCTATAAACACAATATTAACTTCCTTTTGCTGCTCTATTTTTTCAGTAATATTCTGCATGGTGGATACGGTAGAATCTGAATACCAAGAGCACAGTCTGTAGCTGTCAGACCTTTCCAATGTGGCAAGCCTGTGGTGTATCTGATGAACACAATGGGGTTGGTCTAGTTCTATCCAAAAGGGGGCAATCTGCACTACTGACTTGGCCCGCTTATTCCTGATAGCTCCTATTTTCAGGTTGACCATAGAACATGTGGTAGTTCTTAATGCACATGCATCACATGCCAAAAGAGATGTTTTTTATATTGTGCTAGATAACATTGTATCCAGAGCATCACCCTGACTTCATGCTGTCATTTTAAGAAAGATGAATGTGAAAATTGGACATGAAAGAATTGAATTTGAGCTGGTACTAGGTTGACCCAGCTTATCAGAAGGGAAATCAGCTAAGGATGTGAATCTATTAGAAGGTGTTTCCATACATGGATTTTTACTGGCTGGCTGAATAAGGCTCACTAATTGTGGTGAGTATATAATTCAGCATCACTGGGAACCAGAGCACATTTTAGTTTGGAACCCCTTGACTAAACTCATCTAGAATGAATGTGCATTTAGGAGTGCTGATCTTGCTGTAGAATCGGATCATCAAATAAGGGAAAAATAAGGGAAAACCTCAAAGCAAAATAGCCTGTCTGGACACAGGACTTGCTATTTTGCTTCAGGAGAAGGACAGCATGGGAGGTGTGGCAACATGGCCCCCTTGCTGGGCCATGCCCCACCCAATATAGAAAAAAAGGAAGGCACTCTGGGAAGGAGAAGGGCAAAAGTGTTATTTTGAAATAACCATTATTTCAAAATAACACACCCGAATGGCATTGTTTCGAAACAACCATTTTGAAACAATGGCTATTTCATTTTCAGGCGAGGTTTTATTGTTCCAAAATGATGGACGTTATTTCGAAATGACGGGGTCCCATCATTTTGAAATAAAGAAGCATTGTTTGGACAAGACAACTTTTATTTTGAAACAATGGTTGGATTTGTGGATGCAAGCAGGAAGAGCAGCTGACATGATATACCTCAACTTTAGGAAGGCTTTTGATATGGTTTCCCAAAGCATTCTCATTGACAAGTTAAGGAAGTACGGGTTGGATGTGTGGATTATAAAGTGGATAGAAAACTGGCTAGATGAACAGTTTCAGCGAGTAGGCATCAATGGCTCCATGTCTAATTGGCAACCAGTAAAAAGTGGTGTGCCCCAGGGGTCAGTCCTGGGGCCGGTTCTATTCAACAGTTTCATTAATGATCTGGATGATGTGATAGATTGTACACTCAGCAAGTTTGTGGATGACACCAAGCTGGGGTGTTCCCTCTAAGCTGCGCTGGGAGCAGGGGGGGTGGCTGGGAGTGGGGGGCAGCTGGAAGCAGGGGGCAGGGGGGTGGCCGGGAGCAGGCCACGGGGGTGGGGGGGCAGGAGCGGGCCCACGGGGGGGGTAGCGCATCAAGTGGGGGGGGCAGCGCAGCGAGCAACATGAGTTTTAGGATTCCTATTAGGATTTAGGATTCCTCTTAGGATTCAGGGAGACCTAGACAAATTGGAGCAGTGGGCCAATAAAAATCTCATGAGGTTCAACAAGTTCAAGTGCAAAGTTCTGCCCTTGGTACAGAAAAACCCCATGCACTCCTTCCAGCTGGGGAGTGATCAGCTAAGTAGCACTATTGTAGAAAAGGACTTGGGAGTCATGGTGGATGGGATACTGGATATGAGTCAACAGTGTGCTCTTGCTGCAAACATTTTATCATGATATTTTCAAAATGACATATGTTGATGTCTTTCCTCTGGAAACAATCTTTCATTTAGAAATTTGCTAATTTTTTAAAAATAAAGCTAAAGAAATCCCAAATAGAAAATGAACATTTTTGGACAATCACAGATGATTTTCTCTCTCCCTCCCCTCCATTGTAATTCACTCAGAAAACTTCAAAATTTTCATTTGGTTTGTTGGGTTGTTTTAATTTTTTTTCCTGATATTGTTGGTTCTGCCACTGAATGCAAAAAGCAATTGTTTGCACAGCTTTGCTAACTAAACTCTATTGGGAAAGCCACTGAGTTCAGGCCATCAGTTGAAACGACACAGTACCTCTTGAAACTTAGTGAATGTAGAGTACAGTAGCAAAGAGGCATGATGGACAAATGGATAAAACTAATTCTATCCGCTTTGGCAAGCTAATATGTTAATACCAAAGACCCAATCCCAATACCTTGACCCTTGTTCAATGATACCTTACTCCACAGGTAAACCCATTGGACTTCCCAGGGAGATACATACTTACCGATGTGAGTAAGGGTGGTAGAGTCAGGTACTAAGTGTGTGAAATGAGAAAGAGAGAAAATAAGAAATATTTATCAGCTGTTAGTTTGGGTGTTCACTTGCAGCTGCCACAAGCGTCCACTAATAAGCAGTTTCAGGATGCTTATTGAGTCATGTGTTATTCAGTGTGATGCCAATGTAAACCAAGAAACTTTTGGCAGAACATCAGTTCTGTTTAAGGTACTTACCTGACTCCCTCAGCGTAGATCTGAACACCTCACAGTCTTTCATGCGTTTAGCCTCCTAACACTCCTGTACAGTAGGACAATGTTATTAAACCCATTCTAAAGAAGGGAACTAAGGCATCAAAAGGAGATGGCACCTCTTTTTAAATATATTTGGGCCTTGCTGCCCTCAGTGTTGCAATGCCTAACTGATTTAGGTGCCTACCTCTCATTTTCAAAAGGGATTGAGGCACGTAGATCAATGGGATTTATTGAAAGGAGACATAGGCTACTATAGTAGTTGAACATTGCAATACTGTGTGTTGTAACCCTTAAATACTTTAACAAAGGTATTTTGTTAAATACTTTTTAACAAAAAGTAGGGGATGCCTACACAGCCATAAAAGATTTGCAGGATGGCCATGGCTGGCCTGGGTCAGCTGTGGGAGGGGGAGTGTCTCACATGGGTTAAAGTAAGCTGGAACGCACCAGGACGTCGTTCCGGGGCCCACTAATTCAAGGGGCCAGTGCTGTGGGGCCCCTAAAAATAGAAAAAGCAGGCAGAACACACGTTCTGTTCTGCCCTGGCTCGGCAGCTGCGTCTCCTTCCTGGAGAAATAGCTTCAGGCTGAGCCAGTTGGGAGCTACCTCTGGGGTCCTAATGCTGGGAGGGTTCCCCCTCTGTGTGTGCTGGGCTGCCCAGCCTACATAGAAATGAATTTCGTCCAGCACTAGGAGCCAGGAGGCAGCATCTAACTGCAGCACAGCACTGGAGCCCCTGCAAGAAAGGAAAATGAGGGAAACTATGTGGGTCTGATCCAGGGGACCCCTCACATCCTCACCTGCACCCTTGCCATAGGGTGTGAAGGGCCGACCCCATCTCTCCCCTCCTCAGGCAAGGGGGGGATGAGGCTACCCAGCTCTGGGCAGGAGGCGGAGGGGTGGAGGGGGCAGCGTGCGAGGCCAGGATAAGGGCCAGTATTTTTATGGAGCGATAACCGATGCCTATGGTTCTGAGAAGTGTAGCTGGGATGGGGCCTGCACATGCATGAAGGGGTCCTGGACAACATGGGAAGGGGCCTGTCAAATTATACTTTAACCACTGGTGCCTTAGAGGCCAAAATCCAACCTGAGCCTAACTCTCTACACTGTTATTTTTAGCCCTAAAGCCCCAGCCTTACTTGCCTGAGTCAGTTGCCATGGTCTCTGAGACTCAGTGCTCTGGGTTTTTATTGCAGTTTAGATGTGGTCAAAGTGACTTCTTCTAGGTCACACAGCAAGCCTCTGGCAGGATGCTGGTCTCCAAAGTATTGGGCTAATGTCACAAGCATTGGGCGATCGTTTCTCTTTACAGGGAATTGAGAGGTGTCTGAATTTCAATACAGCAGACTTCAATGCACCTGCAGTTATTTGCAAGAAATATTAATATTATTTAGGAGCTAGAGCTAGTGCCTCTGTGAATAAGGGTTCACCAATTTACATTCCTTAATACCGCTAAGAAGTTTAAGGGACATTCACCGTGCTAGAAAAAAAATGTAAGTGAAAAATAGGAGGTCAAATTTAACAAAGCTTGCCTTTTAAGTGTGAGGATGTGGTAAAAGTAAACTCCTTGATCTGCCTTTTGAAAACTCTTCTGTCGCTAAGAAAATGTGAGCAGAAACAAAACATATATAGAGGGCTAGATTCCCACAATGTGTAAAAGGCTGCCGTGTGTCAAGACCTAGGAACAGCACTGATTTATAGTAGCTGAAGAACCAGCAGGTGATGCTTTCGAATGCCCTCTTTATGTCAAATCACAATTAGAAAAAGGAAAACATTAACAACAGCTTTTGCCGTAAGATGTTCTTCTTTTGGGTGAAACTCTTGCTAAACCAGGGAAGCGTCTTTTTCTGTTGATTTAGAGACGGTGCAAAGCACTGACCAAATGAAAGTGACGGATAGATTTTAAGGAGGCATTTTGTTTGGCAGACATGCCACTTAGTGCTTTTGAACAACTACATGCTCAGGAGTTCTGCAGGGACCTGAGATGGAGACGAGGACAACTCAGTCATTCCCCACAACCCTCTCACCCAATCCACAAAAGAAAGAAATTTCCCCCAGTAATCCTGAACTAGTTTGGACAATGGCATCATTTTTTGACATGATACAACTGGCATTTGCACAGCTCTTGGAAAATGTTCTTCCCTGGCAGGATCTGTTCCAAAGGTAGGGCTCACCCTACAATAAAATTGCCAGCAAAGCCTCGCTCAGTAGAGAACTAATTTTGTCTCCTGTACGCTTGATGAATGAAGAATTTCCTCTTGGGACTAAATTACAGGCCTCACGAGGGTTGCTCTTTTGCGACCTGTTATTTAGATGTAATTTTCCAACAGGGCTGGAACACGTAGCCATGAGCTAGACTAGTATTTGCTGTGAACAGCTGCCACCCACTGTCCTTTACATCCCACGCCTGCTCCTCCAACCCCTCCCCCCCAGGCCAGCCCCACTTGTGTTAAGTTTGTCAGATCCCAACTGAGGTCCTTAATTAAACCACAAGAATGGCATTGCCCATCTTTCCTGCACCCCTGTTAGACAAAGAGATGCATCCTGTCTGAACATGCTCACAAACAGATGAGAAGGTCTTTTTTTCCCTTCCTCTTTTTTTCAGACACTGATGATTACAACCTTGTGTCATGCTTTTTCCCTTTTGGCTGGAAGCAAGACTTGTGATCCTCCTTTGGCTTTTTGAACTGTTGGAAGCTGTGTAAACACACAGCACGTTAGTAAGGTTCTGGTGCCCGAAAGCCTGCTGAGTGCAAAGAGATTACTTTAAAAACTCCCTCATCTTATGAAGCATTAGCCATACCTGTTTTGGGATCATTAACCAGAAGGTCTTCAAACCAAGGCAGAAAACTTCTAGCAGTCATGGCCTGGCCAGTAATAAAGACTGAGGAATGGATCACTATTATTATTTAAAGGAGTTTTAGAAAAGTCCAATAATTGTTCATGCTTTAATCCTAGGAGGCTAGTACCAATTAAGAGGCTGACTGCTGTAATACAGAGCAGGAAAGCAGCATGCTATGGGAGCATAGCGCAGTCCATAGAGCCATCTGGGAGTCACTTTGCAAAGCATGCTTCATAAATCCACAGGGCATGGAAGTAATCCAAGATGCAGGCCTCTATTTTATCCATTTGCGCAAGCTTACGCCTTTCCTCTACGCAGATTGGGATGTGTGCCCAGAGGTAGAAGGCTACACATAATTGAAAGTCTTGAAGGTGAAAAATTGGGATCTGTGCCATGTCAGAGACAATGACCAAATAGCTTGAAATAATTTGCAAATGTAATGCTGGTATGGAGGCTAAATAGACTGATGAGCTGTTGACAGAAAATTATATAGTTTTAGAATAGCACGAAGGAGACCGGAGAAAAGTTTCTAGACAACTGAGCTCAGTCACACCCATGAGGGAAGAGCCGTGGCCTTAATTTATTGTGAGTGACATCCAGCATTTGGAATATGCCCCTGCTATCAAATTAACGTCAGCTGGGGGCACTGAATGGGGGACAAGCCAGAGCAGAGTCTGGTGCAATGGGTTCACATTCTTTGGTGGGTGGGAGGTGGGAAGGTGCTTGGAATGTGGGAATGAGCAGATGCTTCGCCGGGAATGACTGCTTTTTAACCTAGTCTGCTTGCAGGCTTTCATAGTAAAGCTAACCCTGCAGGGCTTCTTAAAACCAGTCTCATCATTTCCATGTTATGTGTTCATTTAGGGCCTAATTGCAGGTGCTTTAGCATAACTATCCTAGCAAGGGATGGAGTAGAGACCGTGGAGAAGCCTTTCATGGAAGCCCCACCAGACATGCATTCGGAGCAGCCATAACTTGGCTGCTTGAGGCCCAGTGCTGCTTTCGTGGAAGTCAGTGGGTGGTTCTCCTTTATCGTCAACAGAGGCAGAATCAGGCCGTGGAGAAAACAAGGAGATGTAGCATCACTGCAGCCAATAAAACTGTCCTGTCTGAATCATTAGTAGGCCATTGGTCTAGAGCTTCACCAAAGCTAGCAAGCAGATTGTGCAAGGAGTGTGTTCTCCATGTCACACAGCAAAGGGATGATGCCCACAATTATGATACATGATTTCAGAAGGCCTTGCCCTGCTAAATGATGTCTCTCAACTGTCCTAACCTGCTTTCCTCTGAGGGAGTCTTTATTTCTACCTTAGTCCTCAGTGGTAAATGAGTGGTGTATAAAAGAAGCACATCTGCATGCATGCATTTGATGGGTACTATAAAGAGCACCGCCTGCGAGCATGTAAGAAGAAGTAGCACTGTTCATAAGTTTGTAGATTCAATAAAGTTGTTATGCGCTGTAAAAGGCTTCCTGAAGCTAGCGCTTTACACTCAGTGTGGAAAATAAGGGTGCCTGAAAAGGAGATATAAAAAATAAAGGTGCCTGAAAAAACAGGAATTTGTGTACCAACACACCTGTTGCAGAGCTGTGCATTACAGATCTGTGTGCAACATATACTTATATGGCAATAACATTGAGTGTACATATGCTCATGGCAGAGCCAGGTGAATAATTCAGTGTGACTTTTTCCTGCTCACAAATTTCAGTTCACCTATCTTCCACCAACAGATCATGGTTGTCTTACATTTGTTCTTGATTTGAAAATGTCTGCTGAACTGTTTCTGCAAACAATGCCTGGTTTTTGTAGAAACCTGCAGACGCTTGAAGAGTTCAAAGGATGAAGCAGGCAGTTGGTCTGAGCACATGTAAGTGGAATGTTAGCTGCTGTTGAAGCCGCTCTGTAAATAGATCTCTTATTAAAAACGCCATTTAGTTTTTAAAACATGTTATTGTTTCCCGGTATGTGAAACACAGTGGCAGTGGCCACTCTAGGGACATGTGCTTCAAGGAAAACAGTATGAATTGCAGGCCAAAAAAGCATCATGTAGCAGAGAGGAACCTGGCAGCATGGAAGGACTCTGTCCACTGGAAAATGCTTGATTTCCCAACAAAAGACTTTGCCCAAATGAGACTGGTAGAACAAGAACACTTACTCAAGCTAAAGCAATCCAGGAAGCAGGCCAGAAACAGGCTGTAAAAATAGGCATCATGCTCTGCTGTATATACTATGGAAAGCAAAATGGATGATAGAAAATAAAAAGTATCTGTTCTTATGCGCATCAGTGCAAGGCATGTGGGAAGCAGAACCACTTTATGCCCCAACGCATGGCTACCCCAGGACATAAAAGCAGTTGTCTATGCAATGTGTGAACATATAGACTTTCCTTGAAGAAGAGAATATCTGCAATAGGATCTTAGCAGATCCACAGCCACCACTCAATGTACATTCACAGCAGAAGAAACCCGGCAGCAATTCAACTATCATAATGTCCTCTATGATATTATTACCAGAGAGGTAACCATGTTAGTCTATTGCAGCAAAACAAACAAGGTGTCTAGTGGCACTCATAAAACCTAACAGGTTTATTAAAACACAAGCTTTGTGGGTTACCACCAGCTTCTTCACTCAGCAACCAATTCAGTTCAAGCTGGAGCATGGAGCCCGTAACCGCCGTGTAATCCCAGCAACACCTAGGGGCTATGTCTATACTACAGGGCTCAGGTAAGTCAACTTAATAAGGTCGACTAAAAGTCGACTTTGTGAGGCCCCAGTTTTTTAAGTCAACTTTATAAAGTCGACTTAAGCCAAGGGATGCATTTAAAGTCCACTTAATAAAGTTGACTTTAAATGGGTCCCCTGGCTTAAGTCGACTTTATAAAATTGACTTAAATAGCTCTATTACACTAAAGTCAACTTTAAGGGTATAAATTGTTAAGTTGACTTAAGGAAGCCCTTGAATCAACTTGATGAACTCCAAATGTGGCCAGGGCTTTGCGTAAGCCGACTTAAGTCTCCAGTGTAGACATACCCATTAGTGCAGTATTGAGCTGGGAAATGTGACCAAGTGTTGGTATCAAACAATAAAACTATTCTGAGGTAGGGTGACCAGACAGCAAGTGTGAAAAATCAGGACATGAGCGAGGAGTGACAGGCCCCTATATAAGAAAAGGCCCTGAATATCAGGACTATAACTATAAAATCAGAACATCCGCTCACCCTATTTTGAGGCCAGTGGTCAAACACAGGCTGCTGACAAGAAACCCACGAAACAAGAAATGTAATTGCCTGGTGTTTATGGTAGTTGACACACAGGAGTACCATCTATTGCTGAACAGCAGGACTGGGCAAGCCAGGGGTTTGGTTTTTAGTACAACCTCAGAATATCCTCAGTGTGAGAGAGGCAAAAAAGCAGTTGCTGGGTCCCATCCAGCATTTTGACAATATAGAGGAACACATTTAAAGATAATGAACATTTTGAAGACGAGCCGGATTTAGACATAGATGCCCCCTGTTCAGACTACTAAACACAGAGTTCCTTCTGCCCTGGAAGAACCACTGAAGAAGAAAAGGCATCATTACACCTGCTGAAACTAGGACAGGGAGACTCAGCTTCGTAGTAGTGGTGACAAAACATTCTGGTAAATGGAGGGATCGGCTATATAGCTGCCAGGGACCTGAGCCCAGGATTAGGGCCAGGCATGCCGCATGTTGTACAAACACAGAATAAAAAGGTAGCCTCTGTTGCAAGGAATTTGCAATCTTTAGAGACTGCACAATCAATAGCTTGCTCCTGAGTATGTCATGACAGGTTTGCCATACACAAGCTATTTTTATTGGGCGTGCAGGTCACATACTGAATGAGCACATTCAGGTGGCATAGAGTTTGGGCAGTACTTACTTTGGGAGCAAGATAGGCTGGCTCAGTGGAGGTGGCTGCATTTCTCACCATTTCGGCATAACACACCTGTAAACACAGAGGCATCCCCACAGTCTTGCAAACCCAAATGGGCAGCCACAGAAGCTCATCTGTTTTTGCTGTGCAGTATCATATTCACATAGGCTTTGGTTTTCAAAGTCAAACGTGGAGGGTTGTGTACACATGGCTGATGACAAGTGCTCATTCATGGAGGGCCAGTACTGTCTTACAGGGAACTCAAGAGGTACACAGACCTGCCTCTGGCCTTCTCTAGAGGTGATAATTTCACTCTCATGTGTGTGCAAAAAATCAGGTGTTTTGAGAACATAGCCAGTCATATTTTATTAGCACCATCAAAAGCCCACTCAACTGCTTTCCCCCCTCTAAATTATACTCAGGAAAGCATGGTTTTCTCAGTCACTGTAACTTGAAAATGATCCCTTTACTTCAAAGCCTTAAGTAAAAGTGCAGCTTTTCCATTAAACTGAGCCTCTTGGGTCATTATGTTGTATGACGACACCCAGAAAACACCATTCTACGGCCAGGTAAAAGCACCAGACACTCACACACACTCTACAGGCCACCAACTAATGACTAACTACAATCTCTGATAAGACAAGAGTTTTGTTTGTTTGTTTGCTGGATTGGAAATGAAAAGGTTCCAAGTCTAGGAAGGACTTAATGAAAGTCAGTGGAGCAATTTCAAAGTGATTAAAAGGAGGGTAGCCCCATTTGTAAGCAGAGCCCAGAAGTGCAGCATGAATGGCCATTTGCCCTTTGACAGAGAAGGCAGTGTTTGGAGGAAGAATAAACTGTTTCCTCCCACTCAGGTTGTGGGTTGCAGGATCTCACTAGCCTTTCCATCCCTGTAGCAAGCGAAATTAAAGTTACGCAGTAACTAGAGTGGCCAGAAGGCCATATTTCGAAAACATGGTTGGCTGCACACAGAACAGCCAATTTGTCCTCAATTTATACTCATTTGAGTATACAGCACTAGCAGAAATATTATGAAAGCCAAGAGTCCAGTTGTAGGTCCTACCTGCAAAATTTGGCTTTAGTTATATTACTATAGTAACATCTATCGATTATATTTTTTAATAATGATAAGGGCCAGATCATTTCTTTTCAAACCCTAGACTGTTTTCTGTCTCCTTGGTAGCCCAGAGTACTGGCTTATAATTAATGCTTCTTGCCCCTTGTTCACTAAAGTTAACATTTCAGACAATCATCTTCTCTCAGAGCTCTCTCTGGTTGAAATGTGCCTCACTCCCATCCCCAGCCAATTTAGAGGAGAGGAGACATTTGATCTAAATGCATTAGGATGGTGGCATAGATACTGTTCGAGGTATAGTGAAATAGCTGAATTGGATTGGTGCTTTGCATTTTAGTGGTTGGTGGAAAGCCCCTCCCTGGTGTACTGCCCTGTGAGGCACAGGATTGGAGCAGGAGGGGCTCCTGGGAACCACCCACAGGTCTTTAGGCAGTGTTGTCGACTCCCATGATTTTATCACAAGTCTCACAGGATCTGGTGTTCTTCATAAAGACCCAGTACAATGGGATCAGAGGAGAAGCTCACCTATCCCTCTCCCCCAGTAAGTTTTCGGCCTGCTATTGGAGGTGTTTAAGAACAGGTTGAAAAAAAACCTGCCAGGGAGGGTCCAGGTTTACTTGGTCCTCCCTCAGTGACATCTCGAGGTCCCTTCCAGTTCTCCATTTCCATGATGCTGTGGGAGAGAAGAAAAGCTTGAAAATAGGAAACAAGCGTACCTCGAAGGCTCAGTCACCAGAAGGAAAATAAAATGCACCCAGTATTTTCTATTAAAAAGAGATCTCAAGTTGTAAGCTATTCTCATGACTGTCTCAGAATGCTACCTGAAGCTTCTTCTAACAGCTTTTGAAAAAATTTTCATTCTGCCATTTAATGGACCCTACTTGAGATATTTGCCCTGAAACTGCCCACATTTACTGATGGCCTAAATCCTGATACTTCACTAGTGGTTTTTTTATTTTGTTAAAAAAATTGTGCCAGTACTCTTATTTCCCCTGCTGCCCTCCCTGCGGTGGGTACCAGGCCAGCAAAAAAAAAAAAAAAAAAAAAAAAAGCCAATACTTTGTACCCTGGAATACCATCACAAAATAAGCATGGTACTTTACTATTGTCTTGTCTAGTAGTTCATGCATCATACTCGACAAATGCTCTCTTATGTTTTCCTCGCCACCCTCATCTGGTGCAAGTCTCCTCCTATGTTCAATATTTCCACTTCTAGCAGTATGATTATCAATACAAACGTCTCAGCCTGTTGGGCCATCACCAAAGAGGAATAAAGCTGTTGTTATCCTGCACACATGGTATTTGACTATGTTACATTGAGGTTAACTACCCTGATGGCTCTTAGAAGAGACTGTTTTAGAGGTTAGATCCCTGTTGCTCTCCATGGAAAAACAAAGCAGCCTCATGAAACCTTCTGAAGTGGCTCCATCTGCTGGTCCCAAATGTTAAACTGAGCTCCTTCCTTGACCTGTCCTCTTGCCTTTGCTTCTCAGGGACGTTTGATCTGCACTGAATATCTGAATACTTCTGCCTGAGTTCATTTCTGACATGAGTAGGGGTGGGGTCAGGTCTGGTTTTAGCAACTTTTTCCGAGGGTTTTAAAGTTTATTTAATCTGAGTCACATTTAATTGTCTGAGGGTAAACAGATGAATCACCCTGGGGGGGATACACCTCCAAAGGTTAAGGTTCAAAGTAAGTTGTTTTCCCCCTTTTGGGTTTAAATAAGGAAAACCCAAAGGGCTGGAAAATAAAACGAGCTTATTTGGGAGTTTAGCAGACACTCACTCTGACTTTTTAGTTTCCTGGACCTTTACTTTTACGTACAACTCTGAATAAACAGGTATTAGACCCACACCTGCCATGGAAAGATCAGCAGGAGTTAAGCATAGTGCGTTAACAGAGGCTCTCTTGTTCTTAGCTACAGACAGAATTTTGATAGCTTCGGATTCAAGCCGTTCATACTGGGCACACTTTTCCTTTCGGAAAGATCCTAATCAGTCAATGAGAAAACATCATAAAAAAAGGGGCAGTGTGTTAATATTTTTGGAAACTTAGCTATGATCACTGGAAATCCCAGAGCTCTCGGCTCTGATTTCTTCTCCATTTGAGAACCCATTAATAATAAGCTGTCAGTTATTCTCAACGTCATCTGTCGGTGTGGGCAGAAGTTCCAGTTACTGGCTTTCACATTACTAGTGCTGGACCTCGCAGACTCTCAATGGCGTGATAGCAAGGACGAGGGGCTTGTTTCCCCTGTAAAACACAGATAACAACAGCTCCTGGACATCTTGTGGTTATAAAAGCAATAACGATTTGGAAGTGTGTGGGTGATACGGTAATGAGAGTAATACAACTATTCTGCATGCACAGATTTCCTGGCCAAAATGTAAATTACATACATAAGAGAACTTAGTTTTCTGCAACATCTTGCCATGAAATTTTTGCATTATTTTAAATGAAAAAAATATTCATCTTTCGGGATTTCAAAACCAGGATGAAAAAGTGACCTTAACATGAAAAATCTCAAAAAACCCCCCATCAATTCAGCTCCCCAAAACCGTTGCTTTTACTTCAATATTGCTCTTTCATTGAAAGTGCCTTTTTCTTTAAAAAAAAATACAGTTATCAGGTTTTGTCACCAGTATCCCGGGACTATTTTATTTGAAAAATGAGCATTAACTTCCTATATGAAAAATAAAACAGGCATGATAATAAGAGGTTCTAAAGCACATTTTGCTACCTTTCACTAACGGTTGTTGAATGCAGGGCTGTCCTTGGGCGGTGGCAAAAGGGACAATTGCCCCAGACCCCATGGTTCAATGGGCCCTGCCCCATTTTGCTGTGAGCAGGGCACCACTGCCCCCCACCCCCAGCCAGCTGTTCCCCATCCAGGGGACTGGGCAAGCTGGCCAAAAGCAGGAGCTGGGTTCAGGGCTCCTGCTCCCCTTCCCACCCCTGGCCACGCGCTGCCTTTGGCTCCACGCTGGAGGCATCAGGGAGGGGGTGGGAGGCAGCCTGCAGCCTGTACCACTGCCCCCCCGGCCGTGATGCCTCCTGCCCCTTCCCCGCTGCCTTTTTGGCCAGCTCGACCCATCCCCTGGATGGGGAACGCCCGGTGCAGAGGTGAAGTGGGCCTGTCCCTCCCCTCTGGGCCAGCCAGCCCTGTCCCCCAGCGCGGAGGGGGACTGAGTGGGGTCCCCACAGAGGGCCATTCGCCTGGGGCCCTGCACCCCCCTGGCTGAGTGTTTGAGATCAAGGATTTAATTCCGAATTACATTGCCTTTGAAATGAGCAAATTCTGCTCTTTGTTAAACAGTGTAAATCAATGGACTATATTTCAGCAAGGACAATATGGCTTTATGGCAGTGTAAATGAGGCAGAATTTGCCTCCAAGTGACTTAAAAATAACATTGCGAACACTAATGGTGATTATCCTTTAATAATTTCTAGAGCAAATTGGGAAAGGAAGACTTGATTCAAAGATACTGGTGCCAGAAGAGACCACTGTGAGGATCTAGTCCGACTGCCTGTGTAAGAGGCCTTAGGACAGGGGGTCTCAAACTCAGACCACCACGAGGGCTGCATGAGGACTAATATGTTAGCCCAAGGGCCACACCACTGAAACCTTTTCATACAATGATATTGCAAATATCAGTAATGATAGTGTAGCTGCAGGCCAAAGAAAAAGCTTTAAGGGCTGCATGCGGGCCACAGGCTGCGTGTTTGTGACCCCTGCCTTAGGATTTCCCTGCATTAATGCCTGTTTGTACGAGAGCATTTCTAAGGCTATGTCTACACACACACATTGTTATTTTGAAATAAGGATTTCAAAATGAGTTATTTCGAAATAAAGTCCTTATTTCAAAATAAGTTAATTCGAAGTAACAAAGCGTTAATCCGAATTAAGGGAAAGCCCGCTATCAAAATGGCTGTTCTTTCGAAATGGTTATTTTGAAATAAGGCCGTTTGGACATGTTGTTTCGAAACAATGGTGTTGTTTTGAAACAACATGTCCAAACGACCTTATTTTGAAATAACCATTTTGAAATAACAGCCTTTTTGAAACAATCGGGGGTTTAACCTGTTTCGAAACAACAGTTCTTATTTCGAAAGGACGGGATCCATCCTTTTGAAATAAGAAAACATCATGTGGACCAAATATCTTTTATTTTGAAATAACCAGTGTTATTTCGAAATAAAAGTGCTGTGTAGACATACCCTTTTCGAATAAACACATAATATTGATTCATAAATGGCCAGTGGTGGAGAATCCCCCACAACTCTTGGTAAATTTTTCCAGATTTCCATGGCACAGAGGAATACAAACCAGTACAAAAGGTATCATAATTGCTGATGTAATAAGAAATGATTCCAAATAAAGATAAACAAAAGTGTCCTGTTGCACTTAAAGACTAATACATTTATTTATTGCATGAGCTTTCATGGGAGAAAATCCCACTTCATCAGATGCTTTGAAGATAGGGGAACTTACAAAATGAGAGGAATTAAATGCAGGGAAGTGTAAGTCATGGGATCTGGTCACACTGTAATAGCAAATCAAAGCCGTTGCTAAGATTCAAACACTGGGGACCAACATACAGAGGGAGATGAGGTCAGATCACCTGTTGTAGTGAGAAAAAAAAATGAAAGTCCCTATTTAGGCCTGAAGCAATACAGTCAAATTTGCGAATAACTTTGAGCTCTGCAGCTTCTCTTTGAAGCCTTGATCTGGTGTTCATTTGTCTGAGCACAGAAATTAGTAAATTGTCAATGGAATGATCAGGAAGATTGAAATGCTGACCCACTGGTTTCAGAAAGTTGTGATTTCTGATGTCAGATTTGGGTCTATTTATTCTTTTGCACAGAAACTGTACTGTTTCTCCAATATATAAGGCACAGAGGCATTTCTGGTGCATGGTGGCATAAATCATATTCGTGGATGAGCAGGTTAATGAGCCTTTGATGGAGTAGCTGGTTTTATTAGGTCCTGCAATAGTATCTTTTGAACACTGCTGATCGTTTGGAACCTGGCGACATGCAAGGCAACTAAAGACAGGGAGCAGATCTGATTAGAGAGGAGGAACATTTTGTGATCAGTGCTTCACAGGCTGTTTCATTCAGGAGAGCTGGGTCCAGTTCCTGCCTCTTTCACTGTTTTCCTGTGACTTTGGGCAAGTTCCTTACCTTCTTTTTGCCTCGGTTCTCCCCCTGTAAATGGAGATAATGCTTCCTTTTGCCCACTTTTTGTCAGCCTTCTCTATTGAGATCTGTGAGCTCTTTGGGGTAGTATCTGTTTCTTATTATGTGCACTTGAGGCCTCCAAGTGGCATCATGGTACAAAATGTTTAAGAAAAAGATGTTCTGTGAAAGTACCATTTTTCTACAGCAAGTTTCAGAGCAGACCCACACTTTAGGCCCAACGCATGCTGATTTCCTCCCAGCCCTCCCCCTGGTGAGGCTGGGGGCAGGGGGCTAGCAGAGGATTAGGAGCCCAACCAGGCTCAGAGCTGCTTGGGGTGCCCCGCAAGCAGCTCCCAGCCTGGCCAATTCCACAGTGTCCTCCCACTCCTGACCCCCAATCCCTCCTCTCTCCAAGAAAATTAAAGCAGAATTGAAGCCAGAGCACCATCAATCCTCTGGAAACTAGAGGGGCTACATAGCAACACTGAGTCCATTTGTATTTACATTATTGTTACTGGAGATCCCTTGTGCATTTCATCCATAGGTCATGGCGTCGTCTTTTGATGGTAACATTGGACTTCTTCTGTATTTGCCCTTAGTTCTGTGTCTATCAAAGTTTGTGCAGTCTTTTCCAGACCAAAGTTTGGTGATCTAGCAATAAAGAGATCATGCAAAGACAGCTGCTTCTGTGTTACTCCTGCAATTACCTGGCCGGCTACTCTAACCTTCTGCAGAAGTAAACAGCAGCCCATGGCACAGATGGGAGAGGAGATCTGGGTTAAAACACCACATAATTAGTTATGAATTACATTTAACTTGAATGGCCAGGAAGGGTTAGAAACAGGTGGGGAAAAACTCCTAAAGAAGCATACTGAAAAAAATTCCTCCTATTGAGGTTGATCCAAAGTCCATTGAAGTTAATGGAAAGACAGTCATGGATTGCAAGAGGCCATGGATCCGGCCTTTAATGTAAGCAAAGGGAATGAAAAAGGAAATCAGAATATACAGGTCATAGCGGTGATTCCAGCAGCTTTTTCCCTGGGAGATATAGGGTTAAAAAAATAGTTTTGCTGTGGAATAGAGCAAAACAGACAGAGTGGGGGAAAGACAAAACTATAATGGCGATTTCAACATTAATTTCAAAGATCTCATATGTTACATTTCCACACACCTAATAGAAATTCACCAGTAACAAAACAGATTGGTTTGCCGGAGATAAATGTTACAAGTCTCACGTTCTTGGTTCTTTCCCTCTTCTTTCTCTGGAGAGCTTTTTCAGGTGATTTCTTTCAATTTGATCTCTGAGCTGTTTGAAAGATTTACTGAGTGACTCAAATACAGTTGTTTTTGCAAAACTGATGTATAGCACTAGCTATAGGAGAGTATTTCCAGTGATGTGCAAATAGGTCAAGAGAAAAAAAAATGTGAACCAATAAGGTAACCAAACAGGACTGTAAACTGAATAGAGCCCTTTATGCTGAAGGTGAAAGGTTCAGTTTTTTCCAGAATTTAACATATTGAAAACCTTGTGTCAGCGCCTGCATGCTCAAATCCTTTTGATAATCATAGATGTTTTTTAAACTACCTTGACTACAGTTTGTATTACTCTTCACCACTAAAAATGTTGCTCCTGGAAACTCACTTGTAAATATAAATACGTGGTTGGAAATCATAACCTTATTGTAATGTATGTGCAATCTCAACTCAGAGACCCAGTTTTAGGATCCACAAGGAGTTTGTGTTTTTCTGGTTTTGTTTTAAGCAAATAGTGGGGTTTATGATCCCCTTCCTTCCCCCAGATTCCATTCTCATTGCAAAAGGAGATCAAATTCTCAGCTGGCGTGTTTTGGCTTTGCTCCACTGACACCCGCTGAGGATCTTGCTCATTACATTTAATGTGTATGACAAATTAGTTGTAGGGGCACTGATTCAAAGACACATCCTTATTCAATTTAATCCTGATCCTGCATCATGGAAATCAATGGAAGTTTGCCATTTAATTCAACAAGCCCTGAGAAAGCACTGTGGTATTTCAAAATACTGGGGTGCTTTTTTCAAAAAGCCTTTTTTGAAAAAAGCTGCTTTTTTGACAGAAGCCAGGTTTCGCTTTTTCGAAAAAGCGCTCTGGTGTTTCAATACACTGGAGCACTTATTATTCAGAAAAAGAAAAAACAAAACGGCTCCATGGACACAGGAAAGTTTTTTCAGGATAAACCTCCTTATCCCGAAAAAACTTTCCAGTGTAGACACGCCTGATGAGTGCTTGCAATGCTGACTGGGAGATGACTCTGACTGCTTCTCCCCAACTCATGTAAAACACATGGGAACATGCTTCACACAAATACATGTGTGATGCTACAGAAAACATGATACCATAACCATAATGCAGAATAGGTTATGAACATTCATAAAGGAAAGCCTTGGATGGCATATTTGACATCAAACCAGGAAATTACATTGCAAAAGGGAACAGGAAAGTTGCACAGATCATACCCCAGGAGTGCATGATGATGCATCCCATGGCAGTGGATAAATGCAAAGTAATGCACATGGGAAAGCATAACCCCCAACTATACATACACAAATGATTAAGTTAATAGGCAGCAGGTTTAAAACAAACTACTTCACAAAATGTACAGTCCACCTGTGGAATTCATTGGCAGAAGATGATGTGAAGTCAAACCTGTAAGTCAACTCAAAAGAGAATTAGATAAATTCATAGAGGATAGCTCCATCACTTGCTATTAGCTCAAATGATCAGGGATGCGCTGCATGCTCTGGGTCTCTAAGTCTCTGACTCCCAGATGTTGGCACTGGATGACAGAGGATGGATTGCTTGATGATTGCCCTTTTCTGTTAATTTCTTTTGAAGCATCTGGCATTGGCCTTTGTTGGAAGATGGGGCACTGGACTACACCCACTGTGGCCATTCTTATGTTTGTTTCAAATAATCTCAACACTTTAGCTAGGAACAGAGTACTGGGGTACTTAATTTTTTAAAAAATGCCAGGGATAACCCTTTATTAAAAAAACTCCCAAGACTCCTCAATTTAGTCTTTCTCAAGGAATAATCTTGTTCCCTTGTTTTGCGGAAACTGTTGACATTCATTACTTTCCATATACAAATACAGCTAGGAACGCAAGAGTCAAGAAAGAAGATGCTCACACTTTTTAGTAGTCTCAGCTTGATCCATAGATCAATGTTTCCCACCCCTTTTGCCAAAGCACACAGCTGTGCCCTCACGCCTGAGCAGGTGTACTACAGACTTTTTTGAAAAACTACTCAGAGTTGTGGATTGGCTCTTGAATATTCATGAGTTCGTTTGGAGGCTATATGGTGGTGTGCCTCAAAAGAATTAAAGGAATCAAGGTGTGCCACAGCAGAGAAAATGTTGGGAACCACTGCCAGAGCTTCATAGAGTCCAAGGCCAAGTGATATCGCTGCGATCATCTAGTCTGACCTCCCGTAGAGCACAAGCCATAGATGAGTGATGGGACACTTCCATCTATGAACTAGTAACCCATTTCCAAAAGACTAGTTCTCAGATTTAAGAAGGGATCACACCTTATAGGTTGTTTCTCAACTAGTGTTTTGTGGCGCACGAGTGGTCTGCAACTTAAGGCAGGCTTTCCATGACCCAACCCAACTCTTCCCCATTGGTGGGATTCAGTGGGGAGGAGCAATTTAAAATGCCCCAGCCACAGAAAAGCTTCCAGGCTCCTGGCAATGGTCATTGACTCATGCCTGGAAGCTTTGCTGTGGCATTTTAAATCTCTCGTCATTGTCACTAGCTTTTTCGAGAACATTTTAATCAGGTGTTCTGCATAATGTAATTATTACTTTAAGTGTTCCACACTTGATTAAAGGTTAAGGAACACTGGACTTAGAAACCCAGATTGCATAGTGGATGACAGTTTTAAACAAAAGAGAAACTTTAGCAACCCAGGCCTGACATTTTAAAATTGCTGTGAACTCAGTTTTCATGGACGGTAGTTCTGCCTGTCCTTCTTGTAGATGTTTAGCATGGATGACAGCGAGCTTGTTAGGGGCAGGAAAAATGGCAGTTCTTCTGTCCAGATGCTGTTCTGTCCTTGACCGCCCTCCCTGCCTGCCAGTAGCAGGTTGTGAGCAAAAGAGGGTGGACCAGGAAAGGTGGGAGGGAGGACCACACATTCATACCAGTTTTGTTCACCAGCTAGGAGAGGGAGCCAGCATAGTAAGTTTCCATAAGGAAAGAGTCCTATCCAGGGTCAGTGTGACTCTGCACCACTGAGCAGTGGCTAAATGGCAAGACTGAGATCCCTGTATTTAAATGATAAAAGTGTACATGAGTTTGGACAAAGTGACACACTGGCAGCCCCACCATGCCAGCAGAAATGAATCACTCCATGTGCCTGTGATTATTACTATATTTAACATAGAATTACTTGTTTCTCAGAGTCATAGACTTTAAGGTCAGAAAGGACCGTTCTGATCACCTAGTCTGACCTCCTGCACAACGAAGACCACAGAGCCAGCAGCTGAAACAACAAAGAAACTGTACTAGGAATACAGGGGGGGAAAAATCCCATTGTGCAGTCAGGTGTGGGGTTTTCTCTTGCTGAGAAGAACTCATGCTGTCAGAGAGCAAGTTCCTGGCCTTTAAAGGAGAACAGTCCTTATTCACCGATTCAGACAATTGCTTCCATAGGTTTTGTGGCACAGACAAAAGAGCTCTGCGCCTAGAAAGAGGTGCTTAACGGTAACTGAAATGGAAAGGGGACTCAGTCCCTGGAAACACCTTTTTTTTTTTTGAAAAAGGTATAGCCTATGGATAGTGTGACTTAACTAGAATTCTGGCATCGTTCTTCTTTGACACAAGGGAAAGAGAAGGATTTCTTCCTTCTGGCCAAGGATAATGTGCAACTTCCAGATTTTCACAGTAAGGACAGTGAGAAGTCAGGCTTTGCCCTCCTTTAAGAAAAGGCAGCATGAGGGCTAAAAATAGTTGTAAGAAAACTCTTTCCATTCTTTGCACTTCTGAGGTTAGCATGTTAATGAGCGTTCACAGACCATGTCCCTCATGCAGAAGAACAGCCTCGATGTCTCACTAGCACAGCCATCTTTGTCATCCCTTCTGAATAGATTGGTGGGCCTAGAATAGGAACCCCAAGCTCCCATCAAACAATCTGTATAAATTCAAGCAAGGCTTGCCAGGGGATTATGTTCACACAGTCACAGTGCCCACTACACATTTACGCCAGGCCCCCTTGCACCATTCTGGTGGATAAATGGAACTGAAAACTGATGTGAATAACACTCTTGAAGATGTCATTACTCTGCCTTAGCCATCTAAACTCCTGTAAATGCGAATTAGGTCTGTCAATTTTAAAGCCAAAAGATTTAAGGACTTGTCATGCTAGAAATATATTGGGGTAATTCAGAGATGTGTCTATGGATGAAGTAGAGCATGGCACAGAGTTGGCTACATTACCCAGTGAGACTGTTTTTTGGTTTGTTTGTTTAGAGGATGGAAGGACGTTCGAAGATTTTGCTTTTCCTTTCCCCTGTGAGTTGAGGGAATGATATTGTCTTCAAGATGGCTCTGCTGGCCTAAAAACTTCACATGCCACAAGGAATGATGGCTGAACATCCAAAGCTTTGGGAGCTGTTTCTCCAAGCTATCCAAACCTCTAGAAATCTCACTAAGCAGACTCTCTCACAAACTTTCCAACACTTTCTGAATCCAGTCAGGCCACAACTACCATGAGAAGAGTTTCTTCCACACTGTCTCAGCAGTTCTGTTTCCTGGCTGAGTGGGAAATTGTAAAAGCAGAAGTACATATAAACAATATTGAAAGTTAGGTCTGGTCTACACTGTAAAATGTTTTTACCAGTTATCCCAGTCTAGTTTGACAGGTATTGTTATACCAGTATAACCCTTGGGTGGACACACTTATCCCAGTGTAACAATAGCTTCCCCCCCATTAACTTATACCTCTTTCCAAGCAGCAAACTAAAATGAATGACTGAATGAATAAAATAAAAAGCACTTCTGTATCAGAATTAAAACACTCAGTTATAGAATTATACAGTTGAAAGGGACCTCATGAGGTCATCTAATCCAACCCAATGCTAAAAATCAGGACCACTCCCACTAAATCATCTCAGCCAGAGTTTTGTCTAACCAGGCCTTAAATGTTTCCACAGATGGAGATTCCACCGCCTCCCTAGGTAACCCATTCCAATGCTTCACCACTCTCCTAGTGAATAAGTTTTTCCTAATATCCAACCTCGACCACCCCAGCTGCAGCTTGAAACCATTGCTCCTTGTTCCGTCCTCTGTTACTACTGGGAACAGCCTAGCTCCCTCCTCTTTGGAGCACCCCTTCAAGTAGTTTAAGTTTGCTATCAACCCCCCCCTTCTCGGTCTTCTCTTCTGCAGACTAAATAAGCCAAGTTCCTTCAGTCTCTCCTAGTAAGTGATGTGTCCCACCCCCTTAGTCATTTTCGTTGCCCTTCTCTGGATTCCTTAATTTGTCCACCTCTTTTTTGTAGTGGGGAGCCCAAAACTGGACACCGTAGTCCAGATGAGGTCTCACTAGTATTCAAGAGAAGGGAATAATCACATCCCTCAATCTGCTGGCAACACTCCTACTGATATAGCCCAACATGCCATTGGCCTCTTAAGCAATGAGAGCATTTTGTTGGCTCATATCCAGCTTCCCATCTACCATAATGCCCAGGTCCTTTTCTACAGTGCTGCTACTTAGCCGATCGGTCCCCAGCCTGTAGCAGTATGTGAGATTTTTCTGCTCTAAGTGCAGGACTTTGCACTTGTCCTTATTGAACCTCATGAGATTAATTAGGTCAGTTGAAATTCACATCTCAGACTATACTGAAAAAAAAATACAAAGCTTGTAGAAATGGCTTTAGTTAATCTCTAGATAAAGGTTTGGGTTTATTCTTCCTAGGGCTCTAAGCCAGCAAAGTCCTAAGCACAGGCATAATTATAAGCATGCAAATTGTCTCCTTCATTCCTCTGGGGCTACTCACAAGCTTAAGGCCGAGGCTGGATCAGCGCCTATGTCTGAACTTGATTGCCCTCCTAGTCACAAAAGTGCAATATAAAGCAAACTCTTCTGAGATCAACTTTCAAACTGCATTACTGAAGATGCAGTGGAAAGGCCAGAGACTTGGCAAAGTTTTGCCTGACTTTGTTCACCACAGCATAAATTACCCCCGATTTTTTTAATGACTCTTTGATGCTTAAAATTATGCTGGCCCTCAGAGTCTTTGCTGGACTGGAGCCCTAGGAAGAATGAGCCCAAGGCTTTACCTAGAGATTAACTAAAGTCACGTCTACAAGCTTTGTATTTTTTCCAGTACAGTCTGAGATGTGAATTTCAACAGACTTAGTTACACCAGTTATATCCCCCTTAATGATGTCTCAGCATCTCTAATACAGTGCCCTGAGGACAGTAATCCCCTAAAGAGACTCAACAGTCAAAGCACATTTGCAATAGAATAAACCACTTCATACAAACTTGAAGTGAACTCTGAGTTGCATCTTGGCATTAAGGAGGCTAGTGAAACCAAATCAAAGGAGTTCAAATCTCATGATAAATGTGCCTATTTAGTGTGCATGTTTTCCAGCACTGCAGTTTATTTCTTTTACAAAAATATTTCTAGGTGGAGACATGTCAGCCAAAACACTGATTTAATTGTGGTTTTTAACAGCTCATTATAAAAGGCATGAATTTAATTGGCTCTTGTCAAAGTAATAACAATTAGTGTTAAATTGTTTTATAACTCTATTCTCCTGGCTACAGAACAAATTGGAAGGAATGATTTTGTAGTGTATGATAGGGAAGGTGTTAAAGTGGTGCTGTCAATTTCATTTAGGCTCAAAATTTAGGTTATTGGTGAACAACGATAAGCAACACCCACCTCACAGCAACTCCTGCTCTAACTAAAGGAGCAGAGTGTCTACCTGGCTGACACAGCTTTGCTGAGCTGAGTCTGGGAGTGGAGGGGGGAGGGAGGGAGTCGCTGCCAGCTCCAGATGCAGTTCAGAGCCTCCCCTGGCCCCAATCTCAGCAACTTTTATTCCACCTGGGCTAGAGAAGTTGGAGTTGCTGAGATCACTCAGCCGTTCACAGGCAGTTGCCAGTAATCTGATTGGGTGGCCAGCAATGAAGGAAGGGGTGGAGGGGTAGCTACCCATCACCAACTAATTGCTGGAGTGTAGGGACTGGCCACTGGGGCTCCTAGAGTCAGAGGCAGAACTAGCCGGTAAGCTGAGCTCCCATGAGTGACTATCTGACTGGCTGGCATAATGCAAACAAAGCTGAGTTAGTATTGGCTGGCATACTTCAGTTGTTTCCTGCTGTGCTGTTTAACATTGCAGCTGTGGCAGAGGCAGCAACAGCAGCAAATGCATCCTGGACAGATAAAAATAGAATCCACATCTGAGTTCCAATGTGCAACAATGGATCTGTGGTTATCCGCACCTGCAGATGGAGATACTCATGAATCTGAAGAGTACCGTGGATCTAAAGGGCTCTACTCATCTTGCATTTTCCTCTGCTTTATGGACCACTATGCCTGTGTCAGTTCACTCAGCCTGCTGGAGATAAGTGGCTCCTGCCTTAGCCCTAGTCTATGCTTGCCGCACTTTCAGCAGGAATCAAGGGGAGATACTCAAGATATGTAAAATACCTTGTGTATCTCTTGACAACTTACTAAGAGTTCTCTACATACTTTGCTAAGCCGACAAGAAATGCCTTCCTGTCAGCTTACTGCAACTCCAGTTCTGGGGCCAAAGTTGCTATGGTGATTTCTGGCGCGATTGAGCGCATCTACACAGACCGCTCAATCAAACCTGGAAGATAGCGCTGATGGTGGCGATTTTGCTGCCGTCAGTGTGGACTCACCTTAGGGATTGAGTACTTACACACCTGGGATTATGCAACGAAATGCCCTCCTCCCCCACCATCAGCTGATATCCCCAGTCCCAGATGCAACCCTAGGAGCTGCTGTTTTACAGAGTTCAGTGCTTCCCACTGAATGCTATCAGCTCATTGGTAAGTCACTTTATTGAAGACATTGAAATGCACCAGCTTTGCTGCTCCAAATGAAGTCTCTACACACACTCACACCACATGCACTGCTTTGGATAAAACAAGCAAATAAATTGATTAAGCACAGAAAAATTGTAAGTGATTATAAGGAAGTATAATGGGAGTCAAATTGATCAGGAAGAAAGAAAACAAATCACATCCTAAACTATACTTAACACTTTGGTAGCCTTTCCGTCTCTGATGTTATCTTACTACATATATTGGCCGAGTTGACGCCTTCAGCCAGCCCCCACACTCTCAAGGGAGGTCTTTCAATTGCTTGATGTTTCATAGAGTGCCCAAGACAAAGTTGCCTCTGCTTTGAACATGTTTCCTCATCACCTCCTGGGTTTGTGTGACTGGCCATATCTGGAAATGTGCACAATTTACTCCACTTCAGTCAAATGAGCATTGCCTCCTCAGGGGTTCAGGCAAATCCACTGAACCTGTAAGCATGCCTTTACAAGGTCTCAACCCTCACTTTGCTTTGTGTTTGCCTGGATCCATTCAAGACATGTCAGACACAAATTAGTGAGTATTACATAGCAGCTTTTCACATCTATACATATATGACACAGAAGGAAACAAGCTACCATAACAATAATGTTTGATATGTCATGAGCATTCCAAAAAAATCCCCAGATTACATGACATGCTTTGCTTTTAGACGATACACAAATACACTAAGGGTGTGTTCACACGGCAGTCTTATTTCGAAACAACAGAGGTTGTTTCGAAATAAGAAAGGCCATGTTCACACAACACACGGTTGTTTCGAAACAATGGGTTCTGTTGTTTCGAAACAACTTAAACTCAATGTGGGGACGAAACAACATTGTTTCAAAATGATTGTTTCGAAACAATGCCGTCTGAACATGTTGTTTTGAAACAACGGTGACTCGTTTTGAAATAACTGTTGTCTGAACATGCTATTGCATTGTGAGCTTTTTTCCTTAATTCGAATTAACTTATTTTGAAATAAGGTGTTATTTCGATACAACTTGTATCGAAACAACTTACATCAAAATAACCCCCTGTGTGTGAACATAGCCTAGGAGTGAACATGAATGATACACAGATCAAACCGTAAGGATGTACATGGGTTATAGTATATCACAGCAGTGACTTTGAAAAAGTTTTGGGGGTTAATGTAGATAATCAGCTCAACATGAGCACCCCATGCAATGCTATGGCTGAAAAAATTAATGTGATCCTGGGATGCATAAAGATGGGAATCATAAGCAGGAACAAGGAAGCTAGTTTACCTCCGTGTTTGTCTATGCAACTGATGTTGGAATCTTGTGTCTAGTTCTGGTGTTCGCAATTCAAGAAAGACATTAACAAACTGGGAGAAAGTGGGTTCAAGAAAGATCCATGGAATGACTAAAGGATCAGGAAAAAAGGCCAACATGTGTGTACAATGACTAGCACAATGGGGCTTAGAACATGGCTGGTCCCTAAGCCCAACTGTTAAATTAAATAGCTAAATACATTAATAGATACCAGAGCTGAGCCCATAATAAGGATTCGTGTTATCTTCATGCACTGTTCAGCTCTTCTCTTGTTTTCTGACAGCCTGATCCATCTACCACACTTTGTTAGCTATCATTGGCAATTCCAAAAAATCAAAAGCAAATTTGATCAAAGCAAAACATTTCATTTTGATTTGGAGAGTTGAACTTTTTTTACATTTGAAAGAACTTTCTGAACAAAAATTGTTTTGAATTGCCCCCTCCCCATAAGTAAGTTGGTGATATGAAGTCATGAACCATTTTGGTGTTTCTGTATTTGCATTTTTTGTCAGAAAAGGTTTCAGATGAGAAGTTTCACCAAACTTTACTTATTATCTAAGACAGAAATAGCTGTACGTGTCAGTCCAATCACTGTTTCTTTCCCTTGTTCACCAATACATTTTTGACTGTTGAGTCACAACTACTTTTATAAATGTGAGACTGATATGTGGGGGAGAGTTTGGAGTTGGTGGCAAAGGTTTCTGTGATAGGAAAAGGACCCCATCTTTACCTTCCAATGGTTTTATTTTTAGAGATTCTCTTTTTGCCTTGGATCAACCTTGCTTTGCTTTCAGAAATACGATCTGAAAAATCAGGCCAAGAGGTGCTCTGAGCAGAAACAGCAATTCTGACCTGAGCGACTATAAGGAGAGCTGATCTGTACTACAAAGGTCAAAGCGGCAAGGATGGCTGTTGGGAAATCATGTGGAGTCTAAGGCTTCTCAGATAAGAAGATGACGTTCCCAGGGTAGTCAGGAAAAAATGGCTTCTAGAAAGTTTTAAGTCAATGACCCTAATGGTGGTGGAGCATGCAGAGAATGATTACAACATGAAGGCCAGGCAAAAGCCAGAATTTGTGGGACAGTTGTTGCGTGTGGGATGGACTTAAGAGACATATTGAACTTTGCAAAGTAATTGAAAAGAGTCACAATCTGAAGAGACACGTGCTATTTTCCCATGATTTGGGGTTATTATATAAGGTAGATGGCAGTTTTAGAAAGTCACACCAACTAAAATAGTGAAAATCCTGTAGATTTTTTTTTCATGAGGAGCAGAAATCTGCCACTAGGATTGAGTTAATCTTCCTCATCCCCAATATACTACAAACATGGCTACTTCCAAGAACAAAGGTTAAAATAACTGATCTTTTCAGGATGCATTAGAGGGCTCTAATGTGGATTTGGCCCTTCAGCATGTCTAGGCCCCAGACAAAAAGCAGGGAGGACTGCCCTGGAAACATTGAAGCTGAAAACCCCAGAAAAGGCATAAGGCACCTTACTGAGCAATTGCTTTCTGTGCCTGGGACAATAAATAACATTGAACATGGTCCCGTAGTAGAGTACTACTGGTGGAGCATAAAATCAGGAGTGTTGGAAGTCAGATTCTCCACTATACCAAGGTTCTTGTGCCCCCCCCCCTTTTTTTCTAAATGTGCTGTTTGGTAGAGGAAACTTTGCCAATGCAAAGTTGGTGGAGGTTTCTCTACCATCCTGCTCACTACTGTCATCTCCTGCACTGGAACCTCTATGCCACTGCAAAGGGAGGAAGGATTGGGGGAAGCGAATGAGTACAGCAGAACAAGGATCCATTCCCATACAGGGATCTGTGACTGTCTACATTCTCTGCACTGCCCAAGAATCAAGCCTGGAGAATCTGCAGCCCTTCCTCATGTCAGCATCAACACACACACGATCAACTCTGAGGTTGAGGGCTCCCCCTGAAGGAGGAGACACATTTACTCACATACACAATTCCTTGAAGGAAACTTTTGCGATGACTTCTCTATTGAAAGGCATTTCTATCATGATCTCTGCTCCTAAAATCTCCAGCTGGATCACCTGGAATGGTGGTTAATAAATGTCTCCAGTCTGCATTGTGATGAGCACTGCTAAAGGGTGCTGAATGCCCTCAACTTACTCTGAAGTGAGAGATGAGTCTTTAAATATCACCTGGTTTGGCTGTAAAACAATACACCAAGCCTAGGTTCACTCAAAGAGTGGGATTTTTCAAAGCTATTTCAACACCCAATTCTTAATAATTTTAGTAGGACTCTGAGGGACAAATCCCTTGGCCAATTTTGAAAAATCACAGCCAATATGACTGTGATCTTCAGCCAACTTTTGATTCGTGTGAGTAGAGTTAGGCTTTTGTAACAAACTTTGTGCCTGATCCACAGGCGAGTCACGTCATTAGAAAGGTTCAACATTGACCTAACTGCACTTGGGAGCAGACCTTATGGAAACAGGTGAGTTGTGCATAGATTACTGTTTTTATAAAGGAACTTTTCCATAATCTTTCTGTCTCAATGGTCCTGATGTAAGTACTATCCTTCTAAACCTAAAACAGTAAAAACCACAAGGATCTTGATTAAAACAAAACAAAGACTTAGAGACAAGACAGAAGATATTCTGAAATGCATGGGGAAGGTTTAATCTTTGTCTGTGAGAAAAATACAAACCAGGGACTTTTTGGAAAGAAGAGGCTGGGAGTTAAGAATAATGTTTATGCCAGGTTGAATCTAGTAAGTGATTAACAAGTGGAAAGGGAGAGATGCATCAAATAAATAACAGGCTACAGTGAATTATATCACTGTAATTCCATCAAGGGGTTCAGGGAGCTCTTATGGCTTATTAAGTCACCAGAACCCCTTGATGGAATTATAGCCCCATAATTCATAATGTCTTATTTATTTATTTTTATTATATATTACACATAGATCAGAATCTCCGAGCCATGGCTCAGGCTACATTACCTCCCAGCTCTCACCACATCTGCTTCCTCCCTCTCCTATGACTGCCCTCTCTTCTAGGCACAACCCAAACCTAATAAAACACAAAATTCCAGCCCATGTCTCCTCTACCTTCTAGTTTCTTTGTCTTTTGGGGCCACCCTAAAGCACCCTTACTTCTTTGGGATCATCCTCTTTACCTCTAAAGAAGTCAGACTGGAAGAAACAGCAGCACGAGGAGATGTGGTTCTGGATAAATTTGAACAGATTATCCATCTATATATGTAAATATTAAGAAAGAGCTATCTCTTAACCTCACTGAAGCCATCAGCACTGCTTCTTTGTCTTCTATAGGACCAGGATTTGGCCCAACTTGAGAACTTGCCCCAAACTAGAATACTCAAAGGCTAAGCAAAATCCCTCACTCTTCTGGTCATGCCATTAAAAAAAAAAAAAAAAGAACGACAAAAAAAACATACTTAGCAAAGCAAGACTTCTCTGGAAGACAGAAGCACCCTAGTTATGGATGGTTAACAGAATGATTTATAATATGAGACACCATATTGGCTAGCAGCTATGATGACATACAAGAGTTACATTATACATTCTTTGGTTAGATTCAGCTGACACTATAAGGGTGGAGTAAGGATTCCAGCTAAGATGGATTAAAAATAGACTTGGTCCAACAATTTCCATCTCTATTTTGCCAAAACAGCCATTCCTTTAGAAATGTATTTGGCATAAAATGTTTTGGGGTTTCCATAAAAAAATACACAAACCCCCAAATTTTTTTTGGTTGCTTAAAGCTGAATTTTTGGGGGATTTTTGAAACTGAAATATGCGGGCTGCTATCTACTCATTGGCTGAATTTTAGTGGTGGGAAGAGGCTGGCAAAAAACATAAATAAAGTCAGATTGTGAGTCTGCTGATGAACCCATCCCTCCAAAAATGTACAAAACTGGTGATGAAAAGTCCATCCATTTTTTTTTGCAGGGAAAAACATCATTACTAAGAGCAATGGAGTTACACTGGAGATTGAGCAATCTCTTTGTTGGCACTTGTAATGGCAGAAATGAATGTTACAGTGGGTATTTCCAAACTTCTTTTTTACTTCAAAATAACACAGGTTATTTCGAAATAAAAAAGATTAGGTCCATACGACGTTTTCTTATTTCGAAACAATGGGCTCCATTGTTTTGAAATAAGAGGCATCCTTTCAAAACAGCTTAAACCTGGTTTGGTTTCAAAACGGCTGTTATTTTGAAATGGTGGTTTCGAAATAACATCGTTTGGACACATTATTTCGACATAACCATCATTTTGAAATAACATGTTGGACCTTCCTCCCAGAGTGGATAGCACCCTGGGGGAGGAAGGGTCACCCCTCCTCAGCACTCTGGCCAGGGTACTGCGGAGAGATGCAGGGGTGGGGTGGCCATGGCTCACCCCGCCCCTAGCTCTGTGGGCTGCAGCCCCCTCGTAGGGTGGTCGCAGCTGCTGTGGCTCACCCTGCGCCCAGCTCTGGGGGCTGCAGCCCCTGGTGGCGTGGCTGCAGCCACCGCGGCACACCCCACACCCAGCGCTGGGCCCCCAGAGATGGGTGCGGGGTGAGCCGTGGCAGCTGCGGCCACCCCGCTGGGGGCTGCAGCCCCCAGAGCTGGCAAGGGGCAGAGCCGGGAGCCGGGCTTCCCCGACTGCTCCCCCCCAGGTGGCGGAGCAGTCGGGGGGCCAGCGGCTCCCAGCAGCTGAGCCCCAGGGTGCTGGGGAGCCAGGTCCCAACCCACTCCCCGCAGCTGCAGCCGCTCAGCCCCGGGGTGCTGGGGAGCCAGTGCATCTGCTGGGGTGCCCCAGGGCCCCTGCCCTACTGTCTCCAGCAGGATTGGGGATGCAGGGGGTCTGTTTACCCCTGCCTGCCAGGGGCCATGTTGCCACACCTCCCGGGGTGCCCCTCTCAGGGAATCGAAATAGCATGTCCATACACAGGGCATGCTATTTCGATTGGAGGAGCTTTACTTATTTTGAATTAATTTTTTTTCATTCGAAATAAGTCATTTTGATTTAAGGGTTTTATTTTGAAATAAGTCATTTTGAAATGACTTATTTCGAAATAAAACTTTGTGTGTGGACATAGCCAGTCAGTTATGCATACAAACCACACACTGCAGGAGCAAGCCATCTTGTATCTTTTCATCCTTATAGATTCTTCATCTAACCCCCCCCCCATTTTATTTCTTGGAATCAACACATTCATGGGCATCCACTGCATCCCTAAGAGTCCTTAGTTCTGCTGAGGTCCTACAGGGATTTTGAATAGACCCACAGGTGTATAGAGGTGCAAAGCAAGAGGCACAAAACAACTGGGAAGTGGGACAGAGATGACTCTAGTAAAGATCCATCCCAGGGTGGGTGAAAAGAGGGACATACTGCTTTTTGGGAACCTGAATGGAGGTTGACTTCCACAATATTCTGAAGTGTACACTTGAACAATATTATGGCAAATGAATGCCTCCTTCCTTTTCCTCCACCACAAGGGAAACAGTAGCCTATTCACTGGCTGAGGTAGGAACCCTGAGATGGAAGGCTATGTCTACAATAGGAAAAGTTAGTTCAAATTTGTTAATTTGGACCAATAAGTTCGAGTTTAGTTCGAACTATGCTCAAACTTATTAGTTTGAATTAACAAAGTGGACTAATTCGACTTACTGTTAAGTCAAATTAGTCCACTTTGTTAATTTGAACTAACTGCCCTTAATTCAAATGTATTATGTTCAAACTAAAGGTTAATCCTCGTCTACACTGTCCTTAGTTTGACCTAAGGATCGAACTAAGGACTCAGTTTGAACTGACTGGCCTCCTTAATTCAAACTAACTTACAAGTGTAGACATACCTGAAACGTGCAGTCCAGGTCTGAGTGAACAGAAAGACCCGTGACTATAAAAAAACAATGTTTTCTAGTTGCTGGAAAGAGGCAGAAAAGAAATAGGAGAGAAGCAGCAACTCGATGTGGCTGGCTTAGAAGAGGAGAGCAGCAGAACAACAAAGGTTATGGAAAGGTAGCAAATGTGCAGCAGGACAGAGCTTAAAATGCCCTGGAAAGATTAGCGTGGCAGAGGCTGTAGACAGAAAGGGAAATATAGGTCTAATAAACATTAAGTTCTGCCCTGAAAAAGAAATAAGCAACACTGATAAAACAGCTATACAGCCACATCAAAGTGAGGTTATTTCAGTCTTGTTTACTCAGTACTGTCTTAATACGGTTTCTTTTTAAAGTGTTTAAGCACACAGGTTGCCATAGGGAAGGTAGATGGGTGGGGAGGTGTTCATTAGGAGATCTCTAGAGTAACAAGAAGCCATGGTCTGGCAAAGTTGTGAGAACCAACCATCTAAATATTTTGTAAAAACTCAGTGGATTAAATCTAAGCTCAACCCAAGATTTTCCAGAGTGACGATTTATTATGAGTGTCTCCATTTTGGGGTGACCAACAAGAGGCACTTTAAAGGGGACAGATTTTTTTTTGAAGACGTGCTCAGCACTTTCTGGAAATCAGGCCCATTTTTAGGAGGTTTCAGGTTGGGCATCCAAACACAGAGGCACCCAAAAATCACTAGTGACTTTGGAAAATCATGAACTTTGCTTACCCTCCTTCCATGCGTTCTCTGTTTCTGTGGTCTATTCCCGGGATCCCATCAGGATCCAGAGTCTATAGAGTCTAACATATGTAGCATTGTGTTCACCTTAAAGCCTATGGTACACCTGGCACACTCCCCGTCAGGTATTCAGAGGGAACTAGAAGCCCATGTGTTGCCAGTGACCTCCATGAGCGTGGTCTTTGTTACATGAGCCTCCTTTTTTCCTTGGCAAAAGAAACTGGAACTTGAGGCAAGAGCTGACTTATGTGCCTTCATCAGTTAGACTTGGGCCACTCAGCAGCAGGGTAGTTTAATGTTTCTGAGCTTTGAGAAACAGGAATTCGATCACAGTAAGGTCACCAAAAGCTGCCTAATTACTGATTTCTCAACCCCCAAACTTTATTTTCCCCTTTTCACCAGGCTGGCCATCCATTGCAAATCTCAGAATATCTTTTCAGTTCCTCACTGAATATGCACACATCTTTAAAGCTAGACTTACAGCTAGTGGCTCTGCCACATTTTGTCTTTTTTTTTCTTGTACACTGTCGGTGCTCAGGCTGTGATTTTCAACACAGCCTAGAGGATTTGGATGTCCAAGTCCACTAATGCAGTGCTTTTTTCAAACTTTTTTTCCTCAGGAACCAGTTGAAAAAAAAAATCATTGGTGTCCACAACCCTACAATTGCCTCATTGAGCAACGCAGTCCAGGATTTTGGTGGCAACAGCAGGGGGCACCGTGACCCAGTACCTCAGGGTCTGAGACCCAGAACTTGGTCCTGACCCTGTATTTGAAAACCACTACACTAGTGGGCTTTCCAAAGCTGCCCTAAATAAATATCAAAGATGAAATTGCTCCATGCATTTGAAAATGAGGTTTCTATAAAGAATGCATGCATCAAGAATTATATTCTTATGGAGTTCATTGTCATTGTCATTGTCTAGCAAGCCAGGTGCTTACCAGATATGGCCCACCTTGCTGTAGTATGTGAGCACCATGGTTTCTGCATGGACTGTATTCATGATTTTTCTGGTAATGCAAAGCACTTTGATCAAGACCAGAATGTTAAATCTGCTCTATTCCATAAAGGATTTGATAATAAAAAGACTTACAAGAGTCCTTTTTCTATCCTCGGGAAGATTTGTTTTTTTCCCTATCATTTTGCCATCAAGATTATAATTAAAAGACATTAAGTGCTGTGGCCTGTATGTCTAACTGCAATATATGATCAAGGATTACAAACACCAGGATAAATGCATTATCATGCTGTCTAATTATCATGTTAGCTGACTGACAGGAGACTGTTTTATCTCTCCCTCACACATCTGACAGACATTGAAACGTTGCTTTGATGTCAGATTTGCATAGTAGAGAATCAAAGACCCAAAGCCTTCCCAAAATGGTTCTAATGTGGTTGAATCTTGTCAGGTAATTCCCTGCCTCATTACTAGATTCTGCTTTGAAATGGATGGCACAGCACGGCATGTTAGCTCTTAATTACCCCAGCCGGGGGGTTGGGTGCAGTCCACACAACAAGCCGTGATCCCGTGCCTTCAACATTATACACCTTGCTGCAGAATAAAAAGGGGGTGTGGTGTGGGTGCAGGAGAGGCAGGTCTGAAGAGATATAGGTTGAAGAAACAGCTCTCCACCATTTTGGGGACAGAACCTATTTGTAAACCTGAGCAACTTATCAAAACCCAGTAAAGAGCTGTAGTGCAAACAAAAAGCCAGCTGACTTGCTAAATATTTCTTCGCCACGCTATATAACAGACACATGAATGTAGTAAGTACTAAATAAGTGCCCCCTGTCTACAATAGCAGCAATTCCTGTGGCTCCTGTCTCCTGGGGCTGGCTGGGCTTGGCTCCACATTCCAGCACTTGTGACCGCTGTGGTCGCAGAGCTGCTTGGGTTGGGCAAGTTCCCTTAACAAGTCTAATTTGTGAGCGTGATAAGGAGATTTGCCACCCGGGCTCACAGTGCTACTCACACAAAGCTAACCCGGCCCCATCATTATGAGATGGGGCAGCTGGGCCTAATCTCAGTGGCTCTGTGACCCCATGCACCAGATCATAATGTTTGGAGCAGGGACCTGACCCCAGCCTGTCCAGAAGGACTGGAACGGCAGGAGCCATCACTGTGAGGTGAGTGCAAGGTGTGTTCTGTAAAATGTCTCAGGTCCTCACTCTCGTTTTCCTCTCCCCCCATTTCCCTTTGGGAAAGTGACCTGCCCTCTTCCACCAGGGCCTCCTAAACTTCCAGAAGCAGGAGCAGATCCTCCAGCCAACTCTTTGATACGCTCTTGAGAACCCGCTATGGTTCATGGCACAGGAGGAGAAGCCCTGAAGCACAGTCCTACTACTCAAAGGCACTTAGTCAACTGCTCTCTGCTTTGGCCTTCTTCATGCTACTAGGCAAAAGCAAGCTGGCAAGCCAATGCTAAGCCTTGCACACAGTATATAGATTCTGCTAAAACTTTATGTTGGAGCACGAGAAACTGGCACTCCCATAAAAGCACTTCCAGGATCAGGGCCTTCACAGTCCTGCTACATTCTATCATCTGCGTCAAACTTCATTGTTCGAGTCAAAAAGCTCACATGGTAACAGTTCTACTCCTTCATGCCCTTTGTGCAACATAAATGAATACAAAATTTGAATCCTTCCTCCCCCCCACCCCCAAGAGCGGTGTCATTTCAGAACAGTTTTTTAAACAATGTTCTTACCTAGCCGATCTCTTACAAAACACAAGCACCAGTGCTGGAGTTAGGCATGAGTTGAGTAAGCCATGGTGTAGGGCCTCACATTATGAGAGGCCTCTAAATATGTCACAGATAAACTATGAAGATTTAGCATCAAGTATTTGATAATGCAAATAAGAATTTTTGGAAGATGTATGTTTTGTTGCATCTTTCACTATGTATATATGCAACTATAATGGTTTAGCATTTATTTTTTCATTACCCTTTCTGTTATAGTGTAATGTGCTTTTTTTCTCTGTATTTTTTATGGTATTGGGTGTCTGAATTTTGAGATAGCTTAGGTGGACTTTTTACTTCCTGCTGCTTGACCCTTCAAACATTCCTCTTTCTGTAGGGACATCACAGATTTTAGTTTTCAACATTACATATGTTCCAAACATCCCCTCACTCATTTTATAAAAGGTTATTTATGAAGGAAATAGAGCATAGAAGCTGAGGTTATAAAGAGATTTACACCAAAGGATCCACAGAATTTTAAGTTTCTTCTGTGAATGTACATGCGTGTGCATGTGCATGTGCACACGTTCCACATGATCCAATCTTTGTCACATACTGCAGCCTCGGCCGGTTAAAAGGAACATGTTATTGCTAATCCCAAACATTCAAAATATCAGGAAGCGGGCACTCCAAAAAACTATGAGGTTAGCTTAAAAATCATAAAGGCTTTAAAAGAAATAAATAAGCAAATAAATAAGTAAAATAACAGAGTGGGATGTTTATTTGTCTTTTGGTTTGTTGAGTCTCAGGCTTTACATTTTCAAAGGCTTTTTCCTGCAATGAAGAGGGCAAGAAATATTTTTTAATAAATTACAGTGGAGAGTCTAACATGACTTTAGAAGCTGGGGCTGCAAGAAAAATACCAAGAGTTGCAATATAATTGTGAGAATAGGCAACTTTGGGTAAGCACTTGGGGTATGTCTGCACTTACAATTTAGTTCGAATTAATGAGGATTAATTCAAACTAAATTAATATATGGCTACACTGGCTTTCATTACTTTGAACTAAGGAATGCCTCGCCTAACTTTAAAGTAACAGTTAATTTGATCTTATTAGTTCAAATTAACCCAATGAAGCCGCATTAATTCAAACTAACCGTTAGTTCGGATTAACGCAATTTGACTTTCTTCATCCCCAGGTGCCTTCCTCTTTCTATGTATTGGGTGTAGGCATGGCCCTTCTTGGGTGCTATGTTGCCACATTTCCCGGTGCCCCCTTCCTAAATCAAACTAGCAAGTCCTGTCCATGGACATGCTAGTTCAATTTGGGTTTCTAGTGGGGCCATGTTAGTTCAAATTAACCATAATTAGTTCAAACTAAGTTAATTTGAACTAATTTCTTAAGTGTAGACATAGGCGTGTTTATGTACGTTGTACATTCTTTGGGTCACGAACCGCTTTTTTGTTGCGTTTTTTTAGCTCTTGGCACAGTGGGATCCTGGTCAATGACTGGACCTTCTATGTGCTACAATAATAATAACAATTTTATTTTAACCTGGAGAAAAACATTCAGAGGAATCATTTCACCTGCAAAGCCATAGAACTAAGAGTGCTTTTGCCTGTTGCATGTCTCAGGTATCTGATTTCCATCTTGAGAGAGCTATGCTAGAATTAGACCACAGTCTCTGACCAGCAGCAAAATTTATAGCAAGTCCCAAAGCTAGCTGCAACAACAAATCAGTTCAGAGATGTTTTTCATCGTTTGATTAACTGCATAATTAGGATATGATGATGAGCCAGATTTTATACTCTTTCCAGGTCTTTGCTGCAAAGAGAAACCCTGCCAAGAATATGGAAGCAGTTTACCATCATTTTGTGGTAAGGGCATAAGAAGATCTTTTTGTTGTTCGGCTTTTTTATTTTTTAAATTTTGTTAATTTCATCCTCTCCTGTGCTTTCTTTGCATCCCCTGCCTCATTTCTCATTCACACTAGGCATATGTTAGACCATTGGAGTTTAAGATTTTTGTAAACCTCTTAGACCCATCTTTGGGGCTGTCAAATATATTTGCATTCTCTGTCCTTTTTGCCTGTAATGTGAACCCATCCAGTTTTCAATGGCAATTCAGTTTGCAAATATAAGCAATGCAGTGTTCTGGTAAAAAGTGCTATGTACAACAGCCAAAAGAACTTGTTTCTTTCACTCTTACTGAAAGCTAGGCAGCAATTAATGAGCATGCTAGAGAATTGTAAAATTGGTAGAAAAATGAAGAGATGGGGAGTGCCTGTATTGAAATTGATTTTTCAGCTTAGGGTTGTTTTGACAAAAAATATATATTTTCCATAAAAATTTGCAATACATTAAAAACCCAGTTGTCTGTAAAGAAAATATTTTGGTGGACACTTTTTGATCAGCTTGTCATAGTAAATTATTGGAGCTGATCCAGAAATGAGAAATGGTTTCTGAGAGAAATTTTGGAAGAAATGCAAGGGGAAAGAAAGGAAAAGAAAATGTATTTATATCTATTAAAAAAAACTGGTCAATTTCAAACAAGAAATTTCTATTAAAAAGTTTTACTTTAGTTAAAAAAAATTCAAATAGCTCACTATATTATATTTATTTTTTCCTGTCCCTCTGCTGCTTTTACTTAGGTTATGCCTACACTGCAGTATCTACTATGCCATAGCCATAGCAGTCATCCTCTTGCATAGAGGCTTCCTACATCGATGAAAGGGATTTTTGCACCAGTGTAGTTAATCCACCTCCCTGAGAAGTGTAAGTAGGTTGCTGGGCAGATTCTTCCATGCATCTAGCAGCCTCTACATTGGACGTTAGGGAGACTTAAGTGCAGCACACAGGGCATAAAATTTTCTCACAGCCCTGAAAGATGTAGCCAGTTTGAAATAAGTTTTAGGTGTAGACAAGGCCTCAGTCTCTCTCTCTCTCTCTCTCCACCCTCACTCTTATCTGTAGTGGCTATTCTCTGGTTTTTTTATAGGATGTGCTAGAAATGCACTAGATGACTGGACATCCTTGAGCAATCACAGCTACCTTGGCATCACAGCACACCTGACTGATGCTGCGTGGACACTGCAGTTGTTTGCTTTCACTGTATTGCATAGTGACAAGACACCTTAGACTGAAGCATGTGCAGAACATTTCTTGGGCATTGCAAAGCTATGGAATAAGACCAAACACTGGTGTGGAAACTGGAACCAAAGTCATAAAAGAAAAAAAAAAGTCAACCTTTGTTTGATGGCATCTGACTCAGATGATGAAAATGAAGGTGTGTCAGTCCACGTTGATTTGGATCATTATCAAGCAGAATCCATCATCAACGCGGAAGCATGTCCTCTGGAATGGTAGTCAAAGTATGAAGGAGCGTACAAGTGTTTCGCATTAACCTGACGTGGAAATACTTTTCTATAATGGTTACAACAGTGCCATGTGAATGCCTGTTCTCACTTTCAGGTGTCACTTTAAAAATGTTGGCAGTGTTACCTCCCATAAATGTAACAGACTTGTTTGGGTTGGTGATTGACTGATCAAGAAATGCTACAGAAACTTATAGGCTCTAAGTTTTAGAGGTCAGTTATGTAAAAATATAATTCTAAATTTGTGAGTTACACTTTCACACTAAAGAGATGGCAATGCAGTACTTGGGAAGAGAATTAATCCTATTACAGATATTTGCACTGTAAAATGGTAACGTGAGCACCAGACACATGTTGTAATCAAAATCAATAGATTTGAAACAAAAGTAGAAAAGTATCCAAATATCTAAATTTGAACTGGTGTTTTATTCTTGCCTAAGAATGCAATTAATCATGAGTTTATTTCATGATTAATTGTACATATTTTTGTAATTATTTGACAGCCCTAACAGCAATATGATCCTCACAGCACATACGTTAAGACCTTTGTGCAAGCTGATAACTTAATTGGTTAGCAACACAGTAAAAGCATCTTGATTTGTTAATTAAATCACAGCATTATAATATCACATGCTGCAAAAAGCTGCCGTCAGTACATTCAAGAGCTCACCAGCGCCACTCTGAGTATTTTTGGTCTAAAGTAATATGCATGGACTTGGCAGCTGGCAGTTTCTGCATTCTGATTGCAAGTGTAACCTAGAATAAGTCATTTAGCAGCGTGAGGCCTGGCTTTTTGCAGGTGCCACTGAGGATTTACTCTGCTCAATGTCACAGTGGCTGCCTGATTTAGGAACCTAAATTTCATTTTCTCAAGGGATTTATTCCTTGGGTCAGCTATGCCTACAGACCTTTAATGCTTTGGCCAGCGTGCTAAGGAGGCCAATGGCTTGGGACGACGCAGTAGAAGACATCAGGGTAGTAGCCAGACGGTGAAGCAGTGGCTATGCTGGAAGTCAGCCAGTGATACGTGATAACCCGTCCACTGTCTCCACCCCAGGACTGCTCCTGCACAGCAGAAGGCCCCTGTGGCCGAAGCGAGTAAAAGACATTTGTGTGAGGGCAGAAAAGGGGAGGCATTACAACCACCTCAAGCAGGCTGCTTCTGGATGGCAGAAACAATGCCATCTCAGTGGCACGCTCACTGGGAGCTGCGGCAGACTCCACAGAGCTGACCCTTTCCCTCAGCAGTGGGCTGTCTCCCTGTCTACAGTAGGGAAGGGGGTAGGAGATTCAGCGTCCACCAGGCTGGACAGGAGAGGGTGCATGAACCCAGCTGTTCTTCAGCTGGAAACGAAAGAGCTAGATCCTGGTGGCGAGCCAGACTTCCATCGGGTGTCAGGTACATCCTCAGCAACCCAGTAGTTTACTTAGAAGCTCCCCGCTAGCCAACCTGTTAGCAGCCCCTTCCACATCTATTTAAGGTCCCAGTTCAGAAAAACACATAAGCAGGTAATTACATGCTGCCGAAAGCAGCCCTTGCTGGACGAGGATGGCTTTAGGCACATGTTAAGAGATGTGCTGATGTGAGGCTTAGACACTCATGCTTAGCAACATAGACAATCCCACAACAAACAACTTAATTCTTGTTTCTCAAAAAATCTGTGCAAGTTAGGCACCAGAAGAGGTACCTAAAAGAACACCTGGCAAAACCACCTGTGAGTTTTGTTTGCTTTCACTGTATTGCATAGGAATTGGTAAGCATGACTCTTCTTCTACCACTTGAAGCACAACATCACTATGGGTATGTCCACACATCTCTTTTATTTCAAAATAACACTGGTTATTTCGAAATAAAAGAGATTAGGTCCACACGACGTATTCTTACTTTGAAATGATGGGCTCCATCATTTTGAAATAAGAGCTGTCATTTCAAAATAGCTTAAACCTTCTTTAAATTGAAATGGCTGTTATTTTGAAATGGTTATTTCACCATATTTGGGCCATGTTACCACACCTCCTATGGTGCCCCTCTAAAGCGAAATAGCAAGGCCTGTGTTTGGACGTGCTGTTTCGCTTTGAGCTTTTTCCTTAATTCAAATTATTTCAAAATAAGGATTTTATTTTGAAATAACTCATTTTGAAATAACAATGTATGTGTGGACATAGCCTGTCTGTATCTGTGTTGATCACGTTTCACACCCAGAGAGCATTCAGGAGATGTCTTGTTGCAGAACTATTGTTCCTTCAGTCTGGTTCCAGTTGAGTCCAAATGGAAAGAACCCTTGTGAGGCAAATTCTTTGGGAATATTTTCTAGGCTTTTACAGCTGCTCCTCGCTCACTATATTCCCCCCACCCAATTACAAATAATGGCTAGGATAACTTACAAGTTTCAGTGACTGCACTGGAAATCTTTCTCTGCTTTCCATTTGCACTAAGAGCCACCTACATGTAATTTTAGTGCCCTCAGGATCAAGGTTTAGTCCACTCTTCTGGCAGCTCTGGCCAAGAAAAGACATACACAAGAACACAGCAGGGAAAGTCCTTTGCACCCCAGGCGCATCTGTTCCAAATCCCTTGGTGGACCCCCCCCCACTCTTGAAGAGTACCATGAATATTGGTAAGGGAAATATTTATTTACAGAGGGATGTGACTGGAGAAACAAATGGATGGGGGCACAGAGGATAATAGTGGGAGAAGTAAAACAGGGCTACATTTGACAAAAGACCCCACCGATGGAGTGATATCAAAGTTCAAAAGGGCACACGCAGAGCAATGAGTCTGTCCTGAGTTCCAGAGTCCTAGGCACCGTTCCAGCCCGCCGGTGAATCGTTAGCGTTCCTGGTCATCTTCAGTGCCAATAAGTTTTTGCCAACAAACTGCTCTGGTGTCCTCCTCCGCTGATGTCTGCAGACCCACACAGACTGGCCACCTCTTAGCTAGTAACAGCTTCCCTACGTATTCCCAGTGCAAACTCACAAGCCCTAGTACGCATGGCCCCTAGAGCACTGGGCAGCAGAGATACTGTTTTATCCAGCTCGGGTTTATCCTCCATACCACAGTTCTCCTCCTGGCTCCTCTCCTGGGGGGGTCACCAGTTTGTTATTCTGTCCCTCCCAGGCTTTGGGCAGATTCTTGGCTATGTGAGAACAGGCTCACTGTAGCCTTGTCTGGAGGTCTGGAAACACCCACCCTGTCGCTCTCCTTCTGTTTCTGCTTTCTCCCTTCACACCACGCAGCTCTGGAGGAATCAGCACTTCTTAGGGCAAAGATTCAAAGGGGGACATGCTCTGACTCCCGAAGAGGTTACATATAGTTAGGCATCCAAGCAAAATTGCAAGAGTTTTCTTGTTTCTTGCACCCTTTGCAATGTACACTGGCCCTTTAAGCGCAGTGGAAACAATAGGGAACACAGCAGGCATAGTATATGAAAACTACTATTTTTTGAAGTAATGTAGGATTAAGAACCCAATCGTGCAAGAAACTCCAACTGGCTTCACTGAAGGTATTGCACTAGCTACAATATGTTCTGCAAATACACTTGCAAAATGAGCACTGGGCTTTATCTGCTACAAATAACTAATGATGCTGATCCATGGCAAGGTAAAGATAGTGTCACGAGTACTAAAAAGTCAGGGACAGGTCACAGACTATAAACAAGCATGTGATACTGAAACTTTCTGATGTTTTATTCATTTCAGTGGCTAGTTCTTTATGAATTCTGGATGAAACTATACATCAGCCTTATTATTTTGACCCCACTGGAAATTGGTCTTTAATATAAGAAGATGACAGGATTCAAAGTTCAGGAATTTTAAGTAACATAGGTCTGCTGAAGGGGGATTTTCTCCCATGAAAGCTCATGCATTCAATAAATCTGTTAGTCTTTAAGCACCACAGACTCCTTGCTTTTTTTTTTTTGGCCATTAGATGTGATGGAGAAACAAGGTGGATGAGGTAACATCTTTTATTGGACCTATTTCTGTTGGTGAGAGTGACAAGCTGTTGAGTTTAGAACTTCTTTAGAACTCTGTGTAAGCTTTAAAATTTTAGATAATAGCACAGAAAAGATATAAGGGATGGATAAGACAGAAAATAATAGTGACACAATATATATGCCCACACTTTTAATACTGCATGCTATTGTGGTTGCCCATCTCAAAAGAAATATATTGAACTGGAAAAGGTACAGACAAGGTCAACAAAAATGATTAGGAAGCATGGAACAGTTTCTGTATTCAGCAAGCTTAGAAAGATTGAAATGGATTAGCTTAGAAAAGAGACATCTAAGAGGGGATATGGTAGAGGTCTATAAACTCATGAATGGTGTGGAGAAAGTTAATAAGACATCAGTCACTGTTTCACATAATACAAGAATCAGGTGCCAACCAATGAAGTTAATAGGCAGCAGGTTTGAAACATATCAAACGAATGACTTCTTCACAGAAGGAACAATTCCCAGAGGGGTAGCCATGTAATTTCCACTTCATGCATCTGACAAAGCGGGTTGGAGGCCACAAAAGCTTACGTCCAAAGAAATTTGTTAGTCTTTGAGGTGCCACAGGACTCTTGTTGTTTATACAAGGAACAGTCGACCTCTGGAACTTGTTGCCAGTGGATGTTCTGAAGGGGAGAAGTATAACTAGGTTAAAAAACAATTAGATAAATTGGATAAATGGAAGATAGGCCCATAAATGGCTATTAGCCAAGACGGTCAGGGATAGAACCCTCTGTTCCGGATGTCCTACACCTCTAATTGTCAGTGGATGGAAACAGATGACAGGATCACTCAATAATTGCCTTTCTGTTCATTATCTCTGAGGCATCTGCATTCACCACTGGAAGACAGGTTATTGAACTTGAAAACAGACTACTTGGTTTGATGGATCCATAGTCTGACCATTATCTCCATTCTTTTGTCTCTCACCCAGAGAAAATGGTACCTCATCCACATTTGTTTCTCCATCACATCTAATGGCAAATATATCTTGTGAACACTTGACATTTTCTGCTGTTGAGTAAAAACAAACAAGGAGCCTGGTGGCACTTTTTAAAAGACTAACATTTATTTATCATATGAGTTTCACAGGAGAGAATCCCACTTCCTCAGATGCTTGACAAAATGGGATGCTCTCACACAAGAGCTCATGCAATAAAGAAATTTGACTGCCTTTAAAAAATGCCACCAGACTCATTGTTTGTTTTGCTTGACTAGACTAACACAGCTACCACTTTGGAACTTGGCATCATGCAATGCTAGTGAGCAGCATATTATTTTGCAAGTAGCTCCAATGAAATCAATAGGGCTACTCGTCAGTAAAAGTACCTGTCAATATAGAGGGGTGTTTGAATCCAGCATTATATTTGGCTCGGGCTTGTGGTTGACTGGTTCTCTGTCTAACCAACATGCTCTCAACTAATTTGTATACTAGGAGTGACAGGCGCTTTGTCACGTAAACATTTCCTGCTCCCCTTCCCTGATAAAGAGGTCTCATGACTAAACTGAAAATGTTCAGAATTTTCTATATTTTAATTTGAAATGAAGCCAGTGCAATTTAAAAATTAATAATATAATTGTATATGTTGATTTCCAAAAATTATAGAATGATCAGGCGCCATGGGAAGGAGCCCCATCGCAGAATCTAGGTCAATGGAAGTGGCTGTGCTATGTCCACACTTAGCCAGTTATATCAATTTAATACCATCACTATAAAAATCTTTAAATCAATCTAAGTTAAATAGATTTAACATGTCACCGCTAGAAACTCAAACCAAACTAGCATGTCCATGGACAGGACTTGCTAGTTCAATTTAGGAGAGGGGCACCATGGGAAGTGTGGCAAGATGGCCCCCTAGAAGGGCCATGACCCCATCCAGTATATAGAAAAAGGACAGCACCCTGGGAAGGAGAAAGGCAAAAGTGTTAAATTGAAATAATAGTTAAATCGAAATAACACATACATACAGCATTATTTCAAAATAACAGTTTCAATTTAACCATCATTTTGATATAATACTAGGTTTTATTATATTGAAATGACTTTCCTTATTGCAAGATAAGGGAGCTCCTTATCTTGATATAAGGAAAAGTAGTGTGAACCTGCAATCTTTTAAATCGAAATAATCTGCATTATTTCGATATATAGACTGTGTGTGGACATACACAAAAGGTCTAATGAAGCTAGTGATGTTTTAATAAACAATGAAGGTGAAGATTTTCTGAAAAGTTTTGTCTAGCAGAAACTGGTGTAATTGGGTTTACTAGTGCAGTGTCAGTTTATACTAGCTAAGGATTTGGTCCTTTATTGGATTGCATCTATAGAAAATAAAGGTTCTAAACGTTGCATCATCTCCACAACATGGCACCAAAAGCCTAAACTATAATTTGACTTCAGCAACTGATGTGAAAGAATTGTTTCAGCATGTGGCCTGTACTCACCAAAGACAAAAAAGTAACTGGGTAACATACCCTATTGATGAGTCAAAATTAAACTAGTTTGACAAATCAGCTATGACTGAGCTGGCAAGAAACTAGCATATGAAAAGAACAGAGAAAAACTAGGCTTAAAAAAAATCCCTCTATATCCTGGGAATTCTTCATGTCTTCAGCAACCTGACACATTGACACAAGCACACACACACACACACACACACTACTCTGATCCTCCATGAAGATCAAGTGTATTATTTTGCTGTTCTCTATTAGTGCAATTTTCTGAATCCTGATCATTTCAGTTGTTTTTTATTACACAAGGCCCCAGTCCAAGAAAGCATCTCTGTTCAGAACAGCATGTAATCGTGTGCTTGACTTGCTTAAGTGCTTTCCTGGATTGGGGCCTAAAGTCTGATGATCTTTGAAGGAACGAGGATATCTTCCCCCCAAAATGGGCTATGGAATAATCACAATGAACAAGAGAAAGCAGACAATATTTGAACCCTCAGACCAAACACACAGCAAGCATAGAAGAGCAAAATGCTGCTGAAGAAAGTGTTTGCTCACATTAGTGAGTTATCTGACCCTAGTATTTGCTAGGAGGAAGTCATATCTGACATTTCGCATTTTAGAGGGTGGCACACAAACAGAGGGGATGGTGCTTCTCTTACAAGGTGAAAAAAAAAATCAAAAGGCAGGCAAAAAACCATGTAAATAAATTAATTTCCTCTTTCAAGTCCTCTTCCCATGACTTTTTTTTTCAACCAAAGGGATTAGAATTTCTTTTTGTAAAAATCATTAATAAAAGTCTTTGGAAGATTTCAACAAGTACAAATCTGAAAGTGTTCCAATAAATGGTAGAACAGCAGACAAGTTTGCAAATGCTACTCAAATGAAACAATGAAGAAAACTTTAGTGAACGATTACACTGAGGTGCCAATTAGAAAATCCCACTCTAAAGGGATTTGGTCATGCTAGTCCCATCAGGAGTTGATGGAAACCAAACATCTAGCTCAACTAGGTGACTTTGAACTTCCCACCCTTAGTTTATTAGGCCTAAAAGTTGTGTATTATACCTGTGCTGCAGTTAGTGGTAATACTTGAAGCGGTCCCTAGTATCCATACATACTTAAGTTGAGCTATGAGCTCAGCAGAGAAGAAAGACCCAGGAGGAACATACCACAGACAAAGAAACAGAATTCCCTGGGGCAAGAACTGGTTTTCTCAGCTCCTACTGCTGGCTGGCTGCTCCTGGCTTTACGACTTCCATGACAGCTCTCTTGGCAAGCTAAGTGAAGCTCAACCATCCTTCTTGGTAATTAAAGAGCCAGCTTAACATTGGAATCAGATACTAAACTGTTAATCTTTCTGCTCCTTTTACGATCTACTAGATCTATTTTTTGTTACCACCACTGAGCCCTGAAGAACTTTTCTTACCTTGCTTCTTCTCTAACAGGAATCCCCTACAATGTCCTGTCTCCAGGGTTTCCAACATCTTTCCTTAGGGAATTAACCTTTTGCAAGTCATCTCTTACAACAAAGAACTCTTCTACCCTCTGTGGGCTTCTTTCCTATTCCTTTATCCTCCTAGACCATAGCACATGGGTCATCTACAGCAGTCTATTCTGCTCCCTGCAGATGTTTCTGCTTACCTTCCTCAAGTTCTTGCCACAGGAAATTCCATCCACTTGTTCAGTTGGCCCTTCTGCATCTTTTTTCCTCATTGCTGAGCTCACACTTCTATTTAAGTAGTGTATTCCTTGCTTCTCTAACCACAGGTTAGGTTAATCTTTTTACTTAAACTCCATTACACCCAGATGTGTTTGCCAATGAGCTCCTATACTGCTAATTTATCAATCAGGCAGAGGGACAGCTAAGTCAAGTCCTAGGCAAGGCTGAGTCCAGCTTGCCTCAAGGACCTGTTAGCCAAGGAGACATGGAATCTGTATTCATTATAGGTATTTAACAACCAGCAATACCACTGGCTGGGATTTCATCAGATTTTACTAAGTATGCAAGATTGGTGAAGATTTGAACTTGGAAGGGCTATTCACCAGTTAAAATCCAAGGAGATAGTTGATGTAGAGGTAAGGAGTAAGTAGGCATTGTGCTTCCTTTTAAGTCAGTGTTGTACCAGTACCTATACGGAGAATTAAGAACTGTGCTATAGAATTTGCTTTCTTTCAAGTGAAATGGAAACCCAATTACTTTTCCATATGAGATTGTGAAGCATCCCCTAGCATAACTTTGAAGAAATGAAGTTAGCCATGTTTCTTGACAAAATTGCAGTTTGGGCACTCACCTGATATCCAAAACTTTTATCCAGTGTTCTCGTTCTCATTATTGGTAGCAAACTGAGTAACAAAGGAGTCCCTACTCCATATCAGCTAACAGTGAGTGAACGTGTACAGGTGAATATATATTTCTTATATTGTATTCAGTATTGTTTATAGCAGTGTTAGTCCCAGGATTTTAGAGAGACAAGGTGGATGATAACTAATATCGCCTACAGCTTTTTCCCATACGATGGCAAGATATTAATGGGTCTCTTCATTGGACATGGCCTCCAAAATATGTGTTAATGACTTATGCTAAACTGTCTGTTCAACCTTGCATTTAGCTCTGACACTGAGTACCTTTCCCAGATCTGAAGAATTCTGCATACGTCAAAAGCTTCTCTTGCTCACCAACAGAAGTCGGCTTGATAAAATTTCTTACTCATCCACCTTGCCTCTCTGTATTACATATACACAAATAGAGAGCCATAGAAGTGAATTGCTATGCACAGTCCTTGACATGTGTAAGTTTTCAACATGTGTGCTTAGAGTTTGATGATCTAAATAAAAAAAATAAGAGGTGTGTAAATATAGAGTTAGAAGCCAAACTTTAGGCATTCAGTTAGAAAATGTTGGCTTTGGTTCAGATCTAAGCTTGGGTCTCCCACTTCATCGCCTGAGGTGGAAGTGGTTGAATAATTGCATAAGATATCTTTGTTAATGTGCCAGGACTCACAGATTCATGGGGTGCATCACACCTCTTCATTTGCAAATATAGCGTGACTGCAAAATACATTAAAAATGTCTCATTCTCTAAAGCTCATGATGGAAATTTAACAAACTGCAAAGTTCTTTAAATACAGCTGAATTTGCCATAATGGTCAAGCACATAATATGTTGGACAGAAAAAGGTATTTATTTAACCATGTGTGAGCTTCCACATGTATCATAGATATTTAATAATCTTTATGAACTCTATCAACCAGCTTCTCAATATAGGGATAAATTTAAATGTCACTTGGGGTTATTTAAATGCTAATTTCATGCTGCAATGGCAGTTTAAGAAACACTGACTCCAAATAGGGAAAGGGTAAAAGAATGGCAGGCTAAAAAAGAAAATCTCATACAAAGACACAGCCATTTGAGCACTCAAAAAGCATTGGACTTTATTCTAATGTCACCCATAGAGCTTTTATACCAGCTATGACTCCATTAACTCCAATGGAGTTACTCTTAATTTAGACTACTAGTGTAATTTAGCGTTTCCCAAACTGTGTTCCATACAATGTGAATAGCTGTTCTGTGGGAAAAAAAATGCATGCTACGGACATTTTTCCTTCTAACTCTTTTAAATCAACTTTTCAGCAATACGTGTAGCAATTTTTGGTATAAAACCCACCTCCCGCCAGTGCCCGCCTCATCCTGTATGTGTTCCATTAATATATTCCAAGCCTGAAAGTGTTCCCTTGCCAAATTAGTTTGGGAAACGGTGGTCTTTACCAAGTGATATCAGAATCTATGGGTTTTATCCTCCAATTTTCTTCATCTACATTTCTAGACATTTATTTAGACTGAAAGGAGAATGTTCCCCTCCCCCATCCTCCACCAGTGTTTCCTAAACTAATAAGGAGAATGTTCCCCTCCTCCACCCTCTTCACTACTATCATTTTCTATTGGATGTCAAATCTCTCCTCCCTGCTTGTAATAATAATTTGGTGACTCATCTCTAGCCTTAAGGATGGGACACCTGACTTGTTTGCTTAACAGCTACTACAAGTTTCTGCATAAATCCCCTGACATTGTGGAGTGGGACAACTTGCAGCTTACTGCTGGTGATATATCAATCATATTTGTAGTGTCTTAACTCGTACAGGGGCTAAGAAGAAGCCATATTTCCTTTATTTGGGAATTGTTCTATCTATAAAGAACCTGAGGTGCCATAAGAGACTTTAGCCCCAAAATTCCAATATTATTAATGAGATGTTAGTTTTGCAGTCAGCTGAATCTTGAAAAGGGTGGTAATTGAATGATTAGCAGAAAATATTAGATTTTATGCTTTTCCCTGTCCCCTTCCCTGCTCACTATAGAGCAAAAAGTAATGATCTGCCATATCTGCTATTTTCCATCAAAGTTACAGTGGGTTTTTTTAAATTATTATTAGTGTTAGTTCATTATATGCTATGGGGTGAATTCAGTGTGCATGAAAGGTACGGGATGGATCGTCCTAGAGAGAGTGAAGTCTCAGTGACTGTACTCATATGATTAAAGTTCTTCAGATGCATAAGCACATAAATGTTTCCAGGATAAGCCCTACATCTGCATCAGTATCGATGGAAGGTTTCTAGAGGTGCTTCACTGAACACACTGAATTTGCAACATCCTTAAAGAGTGTGTGCTAGGTATAGACTGATTTACACAAACCACAATTTAATGATGCAGAAAAATTACAAGTTGAACCCAAACTCCTGTTTTCCAAATACACCATAAACATTCTTCGGTATCAGTGGTGAAAATTACACATTGACTTACATCTGCATAGAATCTATATTTCTATCAAATGAATGGGCAAAGCTACTTTGTTCCACTGGAATATCATGGAAATCACTTTAATTTTAATACTCTAGAGTCACATTCCTCTGAAGAAAATCCTAATCAAACCAGCAGGACAGACAAAGAAATTAATAAAGAGCTATAAGGTAACATAAGGAAATCTTGACTTCAATTGATATCTGGTTGCCAATCAAAGGGATCTAGGCTCCTTACATGCCCAAATCAATTTGGACAATGGGTGTCTATACTGAATTTTTTTTTCAAAAAAAAAAAAAAAAGAGGCTTATTTCTAAAAAAAAATGTTCATGTCCACACAGTTATTTAGTTATTTCAAAATAATGAAGCACTATTTTGAAATAACTAAACCTGTTTTTATTTTGAAAAAGGAATCTTTCAAAATAGTTATTTCGAAAAAAAAGCCATTCCAAGCTGCGGAATTGGGTTTTTCAAAATAAGGGGAAGGGATAACCTGGCGGGGCTGGGTTCCGCCTGTGGAGGGATACCCCTGACAGGGCTCCTTTCCCTGCTGGGGGAGAGATTCCCTGGCAGAGCCCTGTTCCCCATCAGGGAGAGATTCCCCCTGGTGGGGGCTCTGTTCCCAGCCAGGGATAGGGAACCCCTGTCAGGGCTGCTTCCCCCCACCAAGACATGCCGATCTGCCCCCCACCCTCTCCATTCAGGCTGATGGGATCAGGAACGGGCTAGGAGCCAGATCCGACTCTGATCTGCTTGTGGCTCCCTACAAGTAGCTCAGATCCTGGTCAGTTTCACAGCCATGAAATTAACCAGGCTCTGAGCTGCTTGTGGGGAGCCGCAAGCAGCTCTGAGCCCCATCTGGCTCCTAGCTCATTCCTAACCCCCCCAACCTGAACAGAGGGGCTGGGTGGAGGGGGCAGATTGGGCTGCCTTGCATGGCGGGAAGCAGCCCTGCTGCGGGTTCCCTGCCCCTGGCGGGAAAGGAAGCCCTGTGGGGAATCCCTCCACCAACAGCGAAGGGAGCCCTGCTGGGGAAATCCCTTCTCTGGCAGGGAAACCATTCTGCTGGGGGATCCATTTTGAGTTAGAGAGTCTAATGTAGATTCTTTAACTCAAAATACTAATGCCTACTTTATTTCAAAATAGGAGTCTCATGAGGAATCTATTTTGAAATAATTATTTTAAATTAATATGCGCATAGTTATTTTGAAATAACGATTTTGAAATAACTTTGCCAGTGTAGATATAGCCATAGGGTCTTATGTTCTTATGTCACTTCGGTGCTTTGGAAAATGTTATCCATCACCCCAAAACTATCTTAAAAGGATACTGAAGTTGCACAGTGAAGGTCTCAAAAGTCAGGCTACCTCAAAGCTAAGCTTGCACATACAGTCTTAACTTTTTGTGTGATATGAAGCAGCCGTCAATTATATGATTACATAGTTCTCAGACAGTACAAAGTGACGTCATGCAATTTCTACAGTCTTTGACAGAAGACTTATATAGCTGCTTGTAATATAGCACAGTAAAGATGGTCCTAAAAAGAAAAAACAAAACAAAACCAGGGGATTTCTCCAAGTTCTCCATCTTCAAGTGTCTGACAAAATGGGATTTTCTCTCATGAAAGCGCATGTGATAAATATATTTGTTAGTCTTTAAACATGCCACTGGACTCCTTGTTTTGCTGAATTAGACAAACAAAGCTACCCTTTTGGAATTCCACAAAAAGTTTCAAATGATCCTTTTTCTTAGTTCTATGGGAAATAAAACTTAACTGATGTTGGCATGATAAAGATGTTGTATGTGCCAGAGATCTTCAATTTCTTTGGCTCCCTGCCAACTTGGCCCAGCACAAGGTTATTTGCCTGTGAATGTTATATTTGCTAGGTAGATGTTATGGTTATTTGCCTGGTGGATGCTACATTTGTTATTAATTTTGCCATGACAACAAAACTATTTTTTAAAAAACAAAATATGTAAATAAATGCCTGGCACTGTAAATGTATTTATAAATCAATCAACAAATAAGTATTGTTCTAAAGACAGTGGATCAGTAGCTCCAGAAGCTAGAATTTTAGTGTCTGATTCTCTGTTTACTCAGCATTTTTGGTAGTCATTTACACCTATGTAATGTGGGTATAAAACATTCCCACATTAGCATCTACAGAAGCTTTGCCTTCATGTTGCATTAGTGTCAACACAAGGCAGAGGATAAAAACAGAATCAGACTGAAAATATTTTGGGGAGTGGTGCTTGGGAATGAGGGGAGAGATGTTGTCAGTTTCGCTTAGTTCATTCCAAAGGCCTTTATTGCTTCATTCCTTCACATAGTTATTTTTATTCGTACCCTGTCTTTGGAAAGACGGGAATGGAAGGCATGCAGCAATGAACTACAAGGGCTAAAGAAGAAAAAAAATCTGTCACCTTCTTGCCTCAAGTTTCTCTGAAAAGCTGGAAATCAACTTTCTCCAAAGTAACTAGCTTGGAATCAGGCTTTTTGGCTTGGGTGTTTCACATAAGACAGGGGTGTGCGTGGGAATAAAACCGTGGCCACCTTTGGTAGGGCACTTCTCGTCCCCAGTGGCCAGAAGAGCTGGCTTTCTTCCTGCAGCCCCAGGCCCAGAGGAGCTGTTATCTCTCACCCACTGGAGTTCTGTGTCCCTGCCAACTGAGGAGGGGGGCTCCCCATGCCCCTGTTTGCCTACCCTTGCTTATGCTGCTGACACGGGGCTAGTTTCTCATTCCTGTTGTAAAAGAAACACCTACTTGTCCTGACCAAAAGTGGGGAAGAGAACTTCCAGAGAAGGCTGGTAATGATCGGCTAGGTTCTTGACAATATCCAGCTATTCTAAGGAGTGATTATCTTACGACTCGGAAGCCCTTGGGGGGTTGAATACTATTGCTGTTTTTACAGCTATTCACTGCTGGCTTAGCCCAGAACCACAATAAAAAGACAGAGGAACATTATGGGAGACTAGTAAAATTATGCAGGAACACTGGGGCCTGAGAGTGTTCTCTAGCTCTGAAATGCACACAGGACCTGCCTCTAATCCATATGTGACATGGTTTTCTTCTTTACCACTGACCTCTTCCTTGTGGTCATTGGGATGGGCCATTTGGATTTGCCAGGTTGGTGGCAGGAGCTTCAGTGGCTTATGGAAATTTGCCCGCAGGTCTGGTGAAGAGAAATTCAGGTTTGCCTTTTCTTCCAATTCCAGCTACTTGCACGGTCTGCTGGTGCAGGCAGGTGAGACTGCTTCACTAGACAGCTGAGAGAAGCCAGAGGTGAAACAGCTGCCCAGGTCTGGCAACACTGACTGATGCAAAAATGTGTGTTTTATAGGAGCTGGTTCACTAGCAGAGGTAGGCAGGTACCGTGGGTGACACCCCCCTGCAGTGTAGCTGAGGAATATTACTGGAAAGCTTGGCAGGCTGGGCTGGGTTGTGCTGTCGTACGTCCTCTGAAGGAATGCGATGTTCCAGGGCACCATCCAGATGAGGGAAGGCCTATGTCACTTCTGCCCTGAACCCTGGGGTGCCTCACAATGCTTTGCTGCCGTAGCTCCTGACATGGGCTCCTCACAAACAGTACACAGGTCACAGCCTGAGGGTTGGTCTACATCCCCAGCCCTGGTCCAGCAACTCTGACCCCAACCACCTGTAAATAAACCACAGCCATGCTCTGGATTCCAGTAGCTGTGGTTACGACTAGCACAATGATCCCAGCCCATTGCCAGTCCTAGATTTTCCCTCAATAATGTGTGTTCAGCATTGTCCAGTTCTCTCCTGGACAGTTTAGATGTATTTCCTCCATTGGCTGTCTGAGGGGGTCACCATGCAACAGTCTGCTACCTTCTATGAAGTTACCCACACAGATCAGTCTAAAGACAATGCTGGATTAATTTAATTAAACAAATAAAACAAGGTTCTTTAACTAAAATGAGAGACACTTTTAAGAAAGAATAAGTATATGGCATTAAACTCAGAAATGGCTACAAAAGAAATATAGATAAAAATGAGTCCTAACCTTAAACTAGACATGGTTCAAATGAGATTCTTACCTCACATTTCTGGTAACATTGCTGACCAAACTCTCAGGCCAAGATCTGCTCCCAAAGTCCAATGGTTGTTTCTTTTGTTGTCTTAGGTCAGGGGTGTCAAAGAGGTGGTCCACAGGCCAAGTGCAGACTGCAAACCTCTTCCATCTGGCTGATGACTGCGTTCCATGGGAACGCACTTTCTCCCTAACAAAGCGAGAGAGTGCGGGGCCTTGCATACCTAGAGGTTTGCAATGCCGTGAGGGTGTTGAGTTGTGCAATATCACTGACCACCAGGTATGCAAGACTGTGCTTTGTGAAACCACACACTCTCCCTAACAGAGAGACTGGTATCACAGAGCAGTTTTGCATACCCGATGCACCACAATGCTGTGAGTGTGCCCTAGTATTTCAGTTTATGGCACATGCAAGCCCACTTGTAGTACCTTTAAGTCAAATCTTGCTCACCATAGTAAATGAATTTGACACCCTGTCTTAGGTGAAAAGAGAGAGATGAAGAAAGAGATAAAAGTTAGAATGGTTCTGCCCCTCTCTTTTGTAGTTCAATCATCCTTCAGAATACATTTGCCTGAGGGTTATCCTAGTTAAAGTTCCTTCCAGATGTGAAGATGGAGATATGGGATCCAGTAGTAAAAGAGGTTGCTCTTTCCTCTGCTGAATAGCAGATTTTCCTTGTCAACTGCCTTCCCCCAACTCTCACTGTACTCTTTATAAGTTTTATGCAAATTGAAGTATAAACACATTGCTTTGTTTAAGAACAGCTTGACCAGACCTGGCTATTTGGTGCTACATGATCTGAACTTGTGCAACCAATGTTATTCAGAGAGTCTTGTGGCACTGTCATAGACAAACAAATTTATATATTACATGAACTTTCATGGGAGAAAATCCCACTTCGTCAGATGCTTCAAATGTAGGCTTAGTACCAGGATCTTGACCTTCCTTTTAGGGCAGACTCAACAGATTCCTACTGCTGAAAGTCCAATTCATGGAATGGACACTCTGAGAGAGTAAATTCTCCCACTCCGAAGTTGTTTGTTGGGATAGCAGTGAGTTGCCATCTGATACAGACAAAATAAAATGGAAGTAGCTAAAAGCTCACTGAAGCTTTGGAACAGATCCCAAGTGTGGTGCTGTAAGAGACTAAAAGCAGGTGGCTGAACTCAGGGAAGGATGGAAATTAAGAGGTCTATCCTATGAGTAAAGCTTGCTGCAATGGATGCCCAGGGAAAAAATCATATGGGTTTTACCAGCCTGACTATGAAACTTAGAGCCAGGCACTGCTTCTTACTTAAAGATATCTGAGGGAATAGTTAAACTGAAGACCATCAAATGCAGACACATTCTTTCTAGAACATATATTAGGGTATTTCTGCACTTCATTTTATGCATTTATGTCATGGTGGTCTCAAGGTCAGTCAGTCAGTCAAGTTCATTTTTTATATCATTCATATGCTTTGTGTGGTTCTCAGTCAGATACATCAAATGACACCGAAATCATATTTGAACATTACAGTGTTTGAACTTGACCTCAGCACTTGCCAGACATAGACATGTGGGTCGGTCTCTCTCTCTCTCTCTCTCTCACACACACACACACGCTTCAGAGTCCAGTCTTGCTGCACTGACGACAATGGGAGTGCTTTTGACCTCAACTGGCCCAGAACTGGATCCACACACCTCAGAATTTGTGAACCGTTTCAAGCTGTAGGAGAATGTAAAGAATCCCATTGTGAATGCAAAGGCTGAAGAACTGTTCAAAATGCAATTATCTGTATCCCTTTCAGATAAAAACTGTGCCAGATAAAAACTGTGTGTAAATCATACAATATTGTTTTTGGAACATTGTAATAGTATTTGTAGGGTGCTGTATGCCAAAAAATACAAATACAATGGTTTCCCTTGAAATATTTATGTTGCCCTCTCCAGCTAGATAACATCACCTCAGTACACGTAGCATTCTTCCTCTGCTCAGATGTACACTTTTAGGAAGCTGCAGGGCTATGACTAATGCAAGAAGCCATATGTGGTGGGGCTCATTAAATTCTAAATCACAGTATAAAAGGGCTTTTGGGTCTCAATGAAAGGGAATGTAAGAGTACAGACGCAAGGGCCTTAGAGGAAGAAATGAAAGAAGCCAAGCACAACAGAAAGTTTGTGCTAAGGTTAATGTAGTTAACAATAAAGACAATCCCCACTGAGAGCTAAATTTTGGACACTAATCCTATGGATGCAAATGTTTGTGTGTACCATGTTGACAGGGCAGTGTGGGGATTTTACTTGTTCACATGTCCTTAAATTTAATCACTAGGAACAGGAATTACAGAGAATGGTGCAAACATTGAGACAACATTATTTAATTACCAAGACATTCTTAAGGTGACTATTCTCACTGGCGATCGTAATATTTTTAGAAATAAATCACGTAGCTAAGTACTGTAAGCTCTTGAGATATTTTAGAAGAGAAGGAAGTGTCTAAGACGTTTTCACTTAGACCTGCCAACTCTGGTGAGTGCATTTACCATAAATCTAAGTGTCCACTGATTTATTTGGCTTCACAGCTAAAACTGCTCAGGGATTTTAGTATGCAGAAAATACAGTTTCTGCATAATCAAGATTTTTTATTCTGCAGGGAAAGGGTTTTTTTCCGGGATTTTTTATTTTTCCATCAGAAAACAGAAATAAAATATTTTCAAACAAGGCCAATTCAACTGGAATTAGAATACTTTAGAGATTTTAAGTACCCCAAATTGTTTTTCTTTCAAATCAGTTCAACGAAACATTAAAATCTAGTTTCCTATTGTGATTTATTTCCTTACAGGTGTTGGAATTTCCTCTGAACTAGGTTTGGTGGAGGACTACACCTCTCACAAATCAGGGAGATGATTTCATTGACTGTTGCATGATGCATCATGAGAGTCACATGACTGGATGCAATATGGGTGATGTAGTCTGGCTAAGGACCCTGACTCATAGGGAAGGTATCAGGCTTTCAAACTCCAACTCCTACAAGGCAATGCTCCCTAAGGGAACTCCCATTTCATGTGGAAATCAGTGCTGGATTTCCCATTAGGCACTGTAAGCACAGTGCCTAGGGCCTATGAAGGAGGGAAAATATTAAAAAGCAGAAAAAATAAGGAAAATCATGTGGTTTAACATTAGAGTAGTTTAAAGCGCATCATGTCCATCGACATAATTCAAATGAACCTCTTACCCCCCTTTTTGCACATTTCGGAGTGAAAGTGCCCAGGGCTTACAAACACCAAAATCCGGCCCTGGTGGAAATGACTTATAATGAAGGATTTCAGTTTATTTAAAGAGGTGTAATGAAATATTTCAGTTCTGAGGATGTCAGAATGTTTAATTACAATTGAAAGTTTTGAAATGGCTTCCTGTCATTTCCAAATCAATTTATTTTTTATGTCTGTTCTGCAGCAACCTCAATCTTTATCCCACATTGGGACAAAATCATAGGTTGATTTATGAGAATTTCCTGTAAAATGTGAATTCAGCTCTGTTCAGAGCAAAGGGGCTTCTTTGCCATTACTTGCATTTAATCACATGAATGCAGAATTAATCCAAAGCAAATTATTAGCAGCAAGGCAATAGGTCAATTAAAGTAAAACCCAATGCAGAACCATACATGAAACTTAAATAAAACCTGAAAGAATTGTGTATGTGTTAGAAAAATGGTGATGGAAATTTATTATGAACAACGAATGCAACTGCTTTTCATTTCTATTCACTTCTGCATTCCTCTTTCTAGGAGGCAATAGAAGCAAAACCACCAAAATACCACATGAAAGGCTGTTCTTGAAGTATTTCAGGAACAACTTGAAGCACAAGAACCATCTTCTAAGAGACTATATTGTCACAAAATTTCCAGCCCAATTATTGTAGGTAAGAACAATCTAAATCAGTAAGAAACTTCTTGTAAATGTTTAAATGTGGGGTGTTTTATCCAAATCAAATCCACTGAGATTCACTCATCAGTTTGCTAGTTTTCATATAACTGAGCAGGTGTGGTTTCTATATTTTAGTGGTTGAAAGGTCAAATAGTGATGGTGCCTATATGACACAGAAGCACAATTCTCTTTGGTCAGTATTGTGCTTCTAAAATCACTTTAGCAGTTTTGAAAATCCCAGCCAGTCTTTTTTCCTTTCTCTTGATTTTGGGAATGGGATAGTTGTTTCAAAAAAAGAATACAGCCTTCATGTTTCAGTTTCATGTGACACTTTTGTCACACACCATTACTAAAGTCATATTGTCTTTAACTATTGTAGATCAAAAACCTATGTAGTGTGGTTGGGGAAACTTAGAAGAAGACTCTAGATGAATCTCAAGATTTTGAATCACTGCAAAGAACCAAATGATTTTCAGTAAATAATTCATATCAGAGATAAGACACCTCAAGATCTTCACAATAAAGGAGAGGCCCCAGTGGTCCCGCTTTGTAGATGAATCACAAAAAATACCCTTGAGCAACCAAAGGTGCAACAATGAGTAAATAAAACTAATCACTCCAACATGGTAGCAAGCAGGCTTCATGCTATCAATTTCATATCCTCATGTGCTGTCCCCTAGTAGCTTTAATGAAAGCCTTTACACATGGCCTTTAAAACAATCCATCTGCTCACTGGGCTGAATTAAAAGATGTAAATGCAGTGTAATATGCCAGAGAATATAATGGTCTCAACAGAAGATCTAGCTGTTCCAGCCAGCAAAAGGTTCCAGCTGTGGCAGTCTTATGGAACAAAGAAAGTTTTTGGCTTAATGTTGCGTGTGCTTCTGAAGTCCCAAACCAGGCCAAAGAAATAAACTAAAGACCTTGACCATATGTGTATGATGCCGACAAAGTACAGTAAATGTGCTTCCACAGAAACTTCCCTATCAACGTGGATTGTTCTGATAGCATCAGACATCTGTTATTGATGGCCAATATGGAGGGTGTTGTACATAATCACGTACAACAATTGAACAGGTGTGGCTCTTTTCCATCTTTACTGTTGAATGCTTTAAGGTTGAATTAGCGCATGCTGTATACTATTGTTGTAGACTCTTGGAATCAGTGTTTCAAAAAAGCTCAACTTCACATTAAAAACTTAACTTAGAGAGAGGTCTTAAGCACTGGGGGAGAGGAGGAGTCTCTTAGCTCCTAATGGCACCTATGGCCAGGTTCTCAAAAGTGCTCTACACCCAGGCTGCACTCCATATGCTGAACTCTTGCCACTTATTTTGATGCCCAAATAGGAGATGAACTTTTTTGAAAATCTGCCTTTGATATATTTGGGTGCTGCATTTGTTGGAAAATCCAGCCCACAGAGATTAATGCTTATAAGTACTAAAATATACACGTGACAATTAATATTAACAGCTGTTATCTGGTATTGAAAGTAAAGGGTGACAAAGATGACTTTCTTTATGCCTCTTCATTCCTAATGACCTCCTTCCTCTTATTCAATCCACATAAATCATGGTGAGTCTTGCCCGTGTGTTCGGGGATTAGCTGATTTAGGATCAGGAAGGGATTCTCTCCCCCAAAAGCAGGAGTTGTGGGAGTTTTTCACCTTTCCCTGTAGCATGGGATATAAATTACTTGCTGGTGGGTTTCTCTGTACCTTGAAGTCTTTCCATGATGTCCAAACTTTTTGGATGAGGGGCCACATTGCAATTTTTTTCTCGCTCAGCACCAGTAAGCAAACTTTTTAAAAATTCCTAGCCCCACACAGCCCACACAAGTGCATGCAGTGGCTCTGCAGGCCAGATAAGAGATGGGCCAGATTCTGGCCCATGGGCCGCAGGTGGGACAAGCCCGCAACGTATTTAAACCATGATTTGGGGACTTCAGTGACTCAAGCATAAGCCAGGTCTATTGTAGGAGTGGGTGGGACTTGCATTGTGTAGCAGGTCAGGCTAGATGACCCTAATGGTCCCTTCTGACCTTACCAGTCTAAATGTAGTTATTGCTGGAGTCAAAGCAAATAACTCCTTGAGAGGTTTCTCTGTCTTTGCAGATGGCAGATCTAGCCTTTTGGCACTAAACCTCCTGGATCTCAGGATAGCCATGGACTCATCCCAGCTAGTTTCCAGCTCTACACAGTGAAATGGGGAACTGGGTGAATAATCAAAACAGTTTCCAGAGGTGTAGCCATGTTAGTCTGTGCACAGCAAAAACAATGAAAATCCTGTGGCACCTTATAGACTAAAGGATTTCTTTGAGCATAAGCTTTCATGGGCTTCAACCCACTTGCATCTGATGAAGTGGGTTGGAGCCCACAAAAGCTTATGCCTGAAGAAATCTGTTAGTCTATAAGGTGCCACAGGACTCTCATAATAAAAACAGTACCATTTAAATAACTATTCTGAGGTTTATCTTTGCAGAGACCTGTAGTAACTCCAAATTATCCTCAGAGTTAATAAACAAATATATCTATCCATATTTTAATGCTTGAAGTCACAGGCTAAGAAAGAGATTTTGGAGCCATTGGCTGTGTTCACACAGCACTCTTATTTTGAAACAACAGAGGTTGTTTCGAAATAAGAAATACCCTGTTCACACGATGCACGGTTGTTTCGAAACAACTTAAACCCCATGTGGGGACGAAACAATGTTGTTTTGAAACAATTGTTTCGAAACAATGCTATCCAAACATGTTGTTTCGAAACAACAGTGACTTGTTTCAAAATAACTGTTGCCTGAAACTGCTATTTCGCTTTGAGCTTTTTTCCTTAATTCGAATTAACAAACTGTTAATTCGAATTAAGTTATTTTGAAATAAGGCATTATTTCAATACAAGTTGTTTTGACACAACTTGTATCGAAATAATGCCTGTGTGTGAACATAGCCATTGTGGCTAGTTCTCTGAAAACATTTGCTTGGTACACAGGGACAGTCAAGAAAGCCAACAGAATGTTAGGCACTATTATGAAATGGATCAATAAGACAGAATATACAGGAGTTAAAGTAAGGCAGAACAGGCTGGATTGCCGTTCTGGGGCCCACTATTTTTAGGGGCCGAGAGTTCCAGAGCCCCTAAAAATAGAAAATGGAGCCAGAACGCTGAGTTCTGAGGCTCACCATTTAAAATAGGGGGCCCCAGAACGCAGCGTTCCAGCTCCATTTTCTATTTTTAGGGGGCCTCCTGCCCCCTCCCTGGCCCTGGGAAGTCCACATACCATGCTGCGGCACTGGGTGAGGAAGCGCGGCTCGGGTCCTGGCGTTCCTTCAGGCAGCCCAGGGTGGGGGGGTAGGGTGGATGAAGGGGTCACGATGGGGGGATGGTGAGGTGTGGAGGGGGTTGGGGGGCTTAAGGGGATGAAATGAAGATGTGGGAGCTGGGGTGGGGTGTTAAGAGGCAAGATTAAAGACAGGATCTGTTCAATTTAGAAAAGAGATGTCTACGGGGAGATACAACAGAGGTCCATAAAATCATGAATGGGGTGAACAAGGTGACTTAAGGAAGAGTTGTCTACTCCATTAAATAAAAACAAAAGAAGCAGGGATCACCCATGATTTTAATAGGCCATTACTTTACAACAAACATAAAGAAGTACTTCTTCACTCGTGTGCCACCAATCTGTGGAATTCATCGGCAGGTGACACTGAAGGCCAAAGTATAAGTGGGTTCAAAAAAGAATTAGATAAGATGAAAGAAGAGTCCATAAATGAGTACTGGCCAAGATGGTCAAGACAAACCCCATTCTCTGGGTACCCCTAAGCCTCTGACTTCCAGAAGCTGGTGTGGATAACCAGCTGGATCACTCTGTAATTTGGCCTTTTCTGTTCATTCAATCAGATGTACCTGGCATTGGTCACTGATAGAAGACCGAATACTGGGTTAAAAGGACCATTGAAACTGACCCACTACAGCTATTCTTATATTTTTAAATATCAAATTCTGGTTTCTTTATAATGCCTGGGCCACACTCCCTTCTAGCAAACCACATATCATCCCTCTCATTTACAAATGGGGAAACTGAAGCCAAGAGAACCCCAATGACCTGTCCAAGACCACACAAAGTTTGAGACAGAGCAGGTTCTCCTATATCTCTAGTCATTGGACCATGCTATCTCTCTGGCTTTAAGTCATGCCTAGTCTAAGATTTTAAGAAACTTCTTTTCCATAAAAATAAAAATCAAGCAAAGATTATCTACATCTTATAACTCATGCAAATATCTATTTATATCAACCACTGAAAGTCATTTCTCAATGAAAACTAATGTCAGCTATACTGTTTAGTTACTCTGATGTTTAAATGTGAGCATCATTCCTTCACACTGAATTTTAATCAAACAGAAAAGATATGCAACAAGCATTAAGACAAATATAGTATCTTGCAGCTCATTCTAGATTCAAGAGAAATCTCCATCCTTTGACTGAGAGCTGTAATTAATATCAGTTAACATATAACTACATTAACTTCAAAGGGTATTGTGTATCAGTGTAGGTGTGAAGTTGAGACACAAACCTTTTTGCATTTCCCAAGCCAGACTAGCTGTACCAGTGAAACTTATGCTAACTGTGTGGTTCCTTATCTCCCTGTAGTGGCTAAACCACACAGAAAGATTTATGGGTCTGCTACCGACATTAAGGAGCTAGTTCTCCAATTTAACAAATTGAGCTTGCTGCTTTTGGTTCCAGAATCTGAAATTGAAACTTTGAGCTGGGCTGGTTAGTTTTGTTTGGCCACAAAAACAAGATCAATGTGTTCCCAGGAAAAGACCAGGGGCCCAGGCCCCTGAGCCCCCCCGTCCCGATCCTCCCTCAGGGCCCTCGGCAGTGCCCAGATTGGGCTCCTACCTCAGGTGGCCTGGCCCCAGACCCCCAGTCACAGATGGGGTCGGGGAAGACAGGTGCAGCAGCCCCAGAGCACTGGGACTCAGGGCTAGAGCCCCCTGTACCCAGCATCAGTGACGCCACTAAACAAAGGTCAGATAATATTGCTTTGGTTCCTTTGTTGGACAAGAGTAACTCTTTAGATACAGCTTTCTGGTCTTTTTGTTGCATTCAAGTCACCAATCACTGTTAGGGATGAGATATTTTTTTCAAATTAAAGATGCCATTTTCCTGTTGACAAATTGCATTTTCTCAAAATCACAATTTGGAAGAGGGATAGAAAAAGACGGATTTTGGGGGAATTTTCTTTTGGGAAGAGCAAAATGAAATACTTTATTTTAGACAGACATGACTATCTGCATCCTTGTGCATGGCCCTGGTGCCTCTTGGGATTTATAGTTTTTGATCCCTTATCCCCCCAATTTGCCTAATGGGCCCTACTCTGGGTCAGACTATATCCCCTACAATACACAGCAATTACTCACTGGAGCTGCATCAACAAATTTTGGAACGTCCTCTAAAAGTTTTGACATTCCAACTGTTTCTTTTGATTTGAGGCAAAAACAAATGAAATATTTGAATGCCCCATGGTATGGAAAATCCATTTTTCAATCAATTTCTGCTTTCCATGAATACTTTCTAATATTCACTTTAAAAAATTCTTCTTGCCTTGAACGCATCTGAAGGTAAATTCAGTCACTAGAAGATTTGCGGAAAGGAGGTGCACACCGAGCACAAGCACACCTAAAGAAACCTGATGGGGGGAGTTCCAAAGGGGCAGTCATGTTAGTCTAGTTCAGCAAAACAATTAGTCTGGTGGCACTTTTAAAGACTGACAAATTTGTTTATCACATAAGCTTTCATGAGAGAAAATCCCACTTCGTCAAATCCTTTGAAGGGGGAGGAAGGCCTTTTGGCTTAGTTTTATTGCATTGAATATTTGTGGAAAATGAGGAGGCTTCCAGTGAGAGAGGAAGGAGCTGTGCTCATTCATTCCTCTTATTGCCATCCAGCTTAGAGAGCAGTATGCTTTCTCCAGCTTGGATTATGCTGAGCTAAAGGTGTGATTTCGCCAGTTAATGCACATGTGGTAGCTCAATCTGATCTAGCCCTGCTATATGTAGTAGTGTTGCTTCAATTGCGCGGGAAGTGGCATGGCTAAACTGAGCCAAGCACAAAACCTATGTGCTTGGCTCCATACTGTCCATGCTAATCTACTATTTATACCCTCTTCTGCTGCTCATCAGGGGTGGTCTTAGTGATTCTGGAGCCCTGGTCAAGGATACGGCCCCACCACCAGCCAACAGGGCTGGCCACCTGGCCCCACTGCTGGCCTCCTGGTCCATCACCGGTGGGCTGGTGGTGGCCGCAGCAAGGCCAGCAGAGGCCCTGGCAGTGGGAGCCCTCGCCCAGCATGGGGCCCTGAGCAAATGACTGCCCTGACCCCCACACCCTGGACCACCTATGCTGCTCATAGATCTACCATGCATGGCTATGTCCACACTTAGAGTGTTAAATCAATTTAACTTAAATCAACATAACTGAATCGAAATAACAATTATTAAATTAATTTAAGTTAAACCGACTTAACAGGTCTCCACTAGAAGACCAAATCAAGCTAGCACGTCCATGGACAGGACTTGCTCATTCGATTTAGGAGAGGGACACCATGGGAGGTGTGGCAAGATGACCCCCTAGAAGGGCCATGCCCCCACCCAATATATAGGAAAAGTACAGCATCCTGGAAAGGAGAAGAGCAAAAGTGTTAAACTGAAATAATAGTTAAACTGAAATAGCTTCATCCACACAGTGTAATTTTGAAATAAGTTTCAATTTAACCATCATTTTGATATAATACTAGGTTTTATTATATTGAAATGACTTTCCTTATTGCAAAATAAGGGAGCTCCTTATCCCGATATAAGGGAGTGTAGTGTGGAGCTGCAATCTTTTAAATCGAAATAATCTTCATTATTTCGATTTAGAAAAGACTGTGTGTGGACATACCCCATGTGTGTACCTGAGCACACCCCTGCCTCGTAGCATATGAGTCAGGATATGCAGTGACTGCAGTAAGTCCAGTTCCCTTGTTCACTCATATGCGGCATAGCTCTCTATTCATCTCTAAGTCCTTGACCGCTGAGTTTCTTCCCTTGCACAAAAGCCAAACAGTGAATGGATTGAGCAGGGCCCCTGCCAAGGCTGTTATTAAATATCAGCCCTCTGCACCTGCACCTGCAGTCTGGCTTTAAAAGCTTCATTATTACAGACACATCTCTGGTCTCATTTTAAGAAACTTCAGTCAAATGTCCCACTTCACTTCTAGTGACAATCACAACACCTTCTAGACCAACGTGCTCCTTGCAATTATACTACAATTTTTGTGGCTCCCAGAGCACCCAATATATAATAAAGAATGACAATATGGCAAAGTATAATTAACCCTAATACACTTCCCAGAAACCGTTTTTTTTTTTTAAACCTTCCACCCTCAAGGGCAAAAAAATGTACAGAAGAACAGAGAGGAGTATAGTGAACTTTTCACATTTCCAAAGCTTCTGTCTTAGAAATTATGTTGGAGAGACAGGGTAAGTTGGTCATATTTTTTATTGCATGAACTTCTGTTGGTGAGAGAGACAAACTTTTGAGCTACACAGAACTTGTCTTTGGGTCTGGGAAAGACAGTGTCACTGCTAAATACGAAACGGAATAGACAATTCAGCGTAAGTTGTTAGCACATATTCTAAGGGACTCATGGTGAGGTTGCCTCGTCATACCCCTGCAGTCTTAGGACAAAAAAGGGGGTGTTAATGGGTAACAGATTGTTGGAAGAGTTATACAAGTGCTTGCTTCTTTCTGAAGCTGCTGATGGCTCCTTCACTGTATTCTAGATCTATGCTACCAGGGCATAGCCAGCACTGTGGTTGCAGTGGTGAAGCTCACGCCACTGCCAGGCAGCCTAGTGGGCAGGCCTGCTGGACAAGTAGGTGGGCCCAGGCCCACCCATAACTACAGCCCTGCTCTTCTATTCATAGTCTAGCTATTGTACTCAGGTACAATTTCAGGACACGACACTATCACTTTAAATGCTTGGCAGTTTTCCTGATCATGTTTGCATCCTAGGGGCTCTGTAAGAAACCATCAGAACTGGGCCAAGCAGCAAATTGCAATCAACCAGCCAGCCTAACATAAGGTGGAAAGAGCTAGGCTTCTGTTTATAAAGAGCAGCCTGGTTTGTCTCTATTTTTTAGTTCTTGTCTGTTATTCATTCTGAATTCTAGATGAATAAAGCAGAGTAACACTGAAACCTTTCAGCAAGACTATTGTTTATCTAATTTCTCTAGGCAAATGCTGTGAACGCAACACTCTGAGCCTCTGATGTGTGCCTTACTCTCTTCATGTTAATTAAGGTGATGTGCCTGTCTGATCCACAGACCTCAGTGATTCCAACTCAGCCAGTAACAAATAAATTAGAATACCTCCACTTATGTCAACCTGGGCATATTTTATTTTGTGAATCATCTCATTGATTTCAGGACTAAGGTACTGGTCAATGAGAGTAAGGGCATCCGAATGTGGGCCACAGTGTGAAGGGAAGATTAACGGCCATTTAAATCAAAGAGATATATTGCCTCTATAATTTGAATAGCAGGGAACTGGTAAACTTTAGAACCCAGCAATTTGTCTGGAGTCAATCAGTGCTGCATCTCAGTGAAGCAAGAAGAAGTGAGTAACCAACTTTGTTTTTGCAGATTGTCCTGCAAAATCTCATGGCCCAAGAGTCGTTACTGTCCACTTCATTTTTTGTTTGTTCTTAAAATGTCAAGATAATGCCCCTCCGCCCCGAAATTTAAAACAACAGCTCCATTCTTTGCCGCTAGCTAAAGCCAGGTACATACCAAAAAGAAAGCTATCCATTCCCTTGTGCTTTAAGTAATAGGAATAGCAGGCAACACATTGCTGAGCACATCTTTACCCAATAACAGGGATCTGCTGATGTAGAATAGATCACCAGACTCTGCAGCTCACAGCAGCAGAGGGCTCTAAAACCAGTGCTGGCCCAGTGCACCTTCATTTCGCTTCGCTAAAGCGACAAATTCATTTTCCATGAAGTCTAAACTAGGCCAGTTTTCAGTCTGGCTTGCACATTGCTGAAAACAACCTGCAAAAAACAGGTGGCAGTCTCCTTTCACACATGCCAAAAAGGAGATAAAAATAGGTCTGCCTTGCCACAGAAAACACAGTCAAATACTATTTTTCCATGTGCTAAAATAAACTTTAGAGGTAAGAGCATTTACAGGTCTCCATTATCATGTGCTGCAAACCAGGAACTACTGGCCATTCATTAACGTTAACATGACATCAATCAGTTGGATACCTCTCTTGTGCACATTAATCAAAGTCGAAAACTGAGCGTTCACCTTGCAGATCACACACATTTGCTAGTCATCAGCTGCCACTGGCACATAGCCCATTCTCTTCTAAATGTCTACAGCAGAGTTTTGCTTGCTGAAAAATTCTCATTGTGAATGCCCTGTCATGGAGCCCTTTCTTCTCATACCACCTCAGAAGTTGCACATGCATCCTTCAAGTTCTGGCTTGCAGATAGTGACTCTGCGTAAGAGAATTGCTTCCATTTATTTTGAAGACCATTTCAAATTCTGAATTTCAGATGGAAAATCCAGTCCTTTGTAATTGAGAGAGAGATAAGGAACAAAAGGATGTCTTAAGTGAAGAGCTAAATGTGAGGACCCTAATTAAACAGCACCATCAAGTCTAAACGGGATGTCATTCTAGTTAGAATGATAGAAGAGTTCAAAAGGGGCAGTCGTGTTAGTCTAGTTCATTAAAACAAACAAGGAGTCCTGTGGCGCTTATAGCCTAATAAATTTATTTATTGCACAAGCTTTCATAGGAGAAATCCCACTTTAGCATCTGACAAAGTGGGATTTTCTCCCATGGAAGCTCATGCAATAAATAAATTTGTTAGTCTTTAAGTGCCACAGGACTCCTTGTTTGTTTTAATGATAGAAAAGTAATTTTTACTTTATGCAAGGGAAACACACTGACCCCACTCTGGTCTCTCTCAGATTGATTCAAGTCTGGAGTAACGCCACTGATATTACTGAAATTAAATTGGTATAAAAAAGTGACACACACAGGAACAAACCCAATTCATGCACATTAAAAAAAAAACCAAAAACTTGTTGTCCTTTGCAAACAGCATGAATGGTCAAATATTCAACCATTCTCTAAAATGCATATTCATTCAGTTTATGACTGCATTCACAAAAGAGGGCATTCACCAAATAGCATGTGCATCAACTGTATATCTACATGCAAAACAAGTAAGCAGATGCAAAAGTCAGTGGCCCATCTATCCATGAATATGAAAGTGCAAATTTGAAGGTAAGGGTTGAAAAACTGATTTTAAAAAAGTTTCCAATAAGTGAGAATTTATAATATTTCATTGTTTGCTCTCATCCCAAATTGAGACAAAAAGTCAAAATATTTAAATTTTTCACACCATCTTTTTTTTTCTTTGAACAGTTTTGATTTGGAAAGGTTGAAGCACCTTGTTTCAACGTTTTTGATTAAAACTATACATTTAAAAACATCCTTCAGTAAAAATGTTTGAGTTTAGTTTGACAAACCAAATCAAAATAGTTCGTCTTGCTTCAGTTACACATTAAATCACATCTGCTTGAGCCACTGTTCTGACTTAAGCAGTTGTCATTTTGGATGACTCGTGCCCCCATTCTCCCTGACTTTCCAGTTGGTCAGCATCTTCTATGAAGCACTGTCTCACGAGATTTTCAGGAAACCTCATGGTGGTTCAGGTGGACTCAAATTAATGTTGAACTAACCCACCATGAAACAAAATTATTTCATTTATTAGATTTTCCCAATGGAAAGAAAAATCTTTTAGACAATCTGACATTTTCTCACAGAAAATTCTGACATTGAGGAAACCACACATTTTCCACATTTTCAAGGAAAATTCCCAATGGGCTCTAGCCTCCTCCTGCTCCTTGGACTGAAAAGCATTGTTTTGACAAATTGTAATAATTTAGTGTGATCGAAAGGATGCAATCCTAAATAAACTAAGCTCTACAGGGAATAGCTACAGAAACAATGATTATATTGTACATTAAAATGTTATGTCCTGTACGAGGCTTGTTTTATCTTCAAAACAGGAGAATTAGGGGGCATTTGACAGCATCCTTTACCTGAAAGGGATTTCCAGAGCAGATGGAGCTACGCTGTTCTCAGTGGTGACAAATTCCAAAGGGGCATCCGTGTTAGTCTAGTTCAGCAAAACAAACAAGGACTTTGGTGCCACTTTTAAAGAATACCAAATTTATTTATCACATGAGTTTTCTGGGAGAAAATCCCCCTTTGTCTGGCACTTTAAGACAGACGAAGTAGGATTTTTCCCCCACAAAAGCTCTTGTGATAAATAAATTTGGTAGTCTTTAAAACCGCCACCAGACTCTGTTTGTCTGTCAGTGGTGACAACTGACAGAACTAGGCGCAATGGTCTCAAGTTGCAGAGGGGGAGGATATAGGGAAACACCGTCACTAGGAGGGTGGTGAAGCACTGGACTGGGTTACCTAGGGAGGTGGTGGAGTCTCCATCCTTGGAGGTTTTTAAAGCCCATCCTTGGCTGGGATGATTTAGTTGGGTTTGGTCCTGCTTTGACCAGGGTTTAGGACTAGATGCCCTCTTGAGGACCCTTCCAACCCTAAACTCCACTTTGGCCACCCTAATTGCACATGGGAAACTTTGAAAGTAGAGAATGTTCCATGTTCCTATCAGAAAAATAATCAACAGCTGGACACAATTATTAACCATTAATAATGGTGCTAAATTCAGAGAGCACTTGTTGCCTTATTTTGGTTCACTCTTAAAAACAATCATGTGTATTACACAGATCTCTCTGAAGCTCACTTTATTCTCTGAAATGTCTAATATCCATCTTTGTGGAAGGCCAAAACTGAAAGCACAGGGTTAGGCAAGTGGTTTGTGCACTGTTGTTCCTGGTCCTGCTGGATATTATTTTATGAACATTCATTTACTAGCTTTCAATGCCATGACTCTCCGAACACTCTCTATTAGACCACGTGCAGTAACATTTTGGCTTTGTATAGACAAGTTCAGGAAGAGAGCCTCACTTTGAGCAGCACAGACTGGGCTAGGCTCAGTGTTGTATGATGTTACATTTTCACCTTTATTCATTATTTGTTCATCACTGATTTGGCACAGTTCACAGTCATGCATAAGAGATGGTGTGTGCATAACTGTGCTTACCAGTGGTGTGGGCATATTTGTGCTCACATGCCAGGAAATTATCTTTCAGGAGATTCTGAAATTTTAGTCCCCTGCTGGCTTCTAAGAGTGAGCCAAGCACAAATAAACCAGTAGCACAAAACAGTGAGCAATAGGTCCATATTTGTGAACCAGAACATAAAGCTGGTATGTCCTATTTTAAATAGAGAGTGAATGTTTTTCAGATAAAATAAGTACCATCTCAAGCAAAGCCCTGTGAGAGTTTCAGAAAAGATTTATTTATCATTGTTGTGCACCCCCAATCATCTTTGTTCTGCCTGAATTGGTTGCAATATTTTAACTACAAGCAGGAAGTACATGATAAGCATTGCAAGAAACCCTCCTATCCTGAGGTTTCAAACCTGATTTTGCAAACACAAGGGGTATGTCTACACTGGGGGCTCTGTTAAGTTGACTTAACAAGGTCACCTTTAAGTTGACGTTTTTTAAGTCAACTTAGAGAGGCCACACTGAAAACTCCTGTCAACTGCCTGCATCCACACTGGCAGGTCCTAGGTTGATGGAATAGTGGTGCGTTGTGGGTAGCTGTCCCACATTGCACTGGAGAAGTGCTTCCTAAGGCCAGTTAGGTCAACTTAAGGGCTTTCCCTGTCTACATTGGCTTAAGTTGACTTAAGCGTTAAGTCAACCTTAAGAGGTAGTGTTATTAAGTCATCTTAAGGAAGTGCTTAAGTTGACTTAATAAAAGCCCAGTGTGGCCACAGTGGTCTGTAGGTTGACTAAAACTTCATTAAGTTGACCTAAGACTCCAGTGTAGATGTACGCAAGGAGACTGGATGGGTTAACTACGGTTTGCATTAACCTCTGCACGTGCGCTTGCCTCGCCACGCTAAACACTTTGGAATTTTAGACCAATCAGGCCTGATGATGTCCCAATACTGTGAAAGAGGAATGGGTGGTATTACTGTGAGGCTGTCAGAAATAGGTAGGCACAGACCTCCACCACTGCACTACAAAAACAGGTAAATCAGAGCCCAGAAAATAGGTGTGTAGCTTCTCATCAGATATAAATCAGCACAGCCCTCTTGAAGTCAATGGTGTTTCAGGGATTTACAACAGCAAAGGATCCAAACTATGGAGGTTCAGTTCAGAGGAAATCTGAATGCTTCATGGATAATGCTTTAGGCTTTTCAAATGATTGAATCAAGCATTGTTAAAATATACACTGCACTGAAAAACAGCTGTGTGAATCATTGACATTTTTCATTGGTTCCTATAGATCCAAAAATATGCACACATGCTATATAATTAGTGAAGCCTAGAAAAGCGGTTTTAAAATAATTGAATAAATATTAAGGACTGAATGATCCCCTTATAAGGGCAAGAACTCTGTCCTAAGGTGTTTGCAGTTTAAATTCACATACAAGATGCCTTGAAACTGTCCTGTTGCCAGTGAATCTAAGTGGAGTTCCATGAACTCTATTTGAATAGACACGCATTTCTGGGCCTGAGTAAGACATCAGACACAGCTTACAAAAGGAAAAGAAGTAACCAGGACAGACAGAAAAGTGATGATACACAGATGGAAACCTAGTTTAAACAAACAGACATAGGTTTGTGCTGCGAGTGTTCTCTGGACAGGTATTAAGTGTGTATCTAAAATGTGACTTTGTATTTATGGTGAGATGAACTCAGTTTTTGTTGATGTAATGTAAGCTGCCGTAGTACTGTCCTACAGTGTTCAGAGACCCTTTTCAATTCTCCCTAGTTATTTAGGACAATGGTTTGCTATGCTTTCTATCTGAGAAGTACTGAAAGTCTCTCTCCATTACAACTCCCACAATCTTTTGCTGCTGTATTGTCAGTGGCGTCTGTCCCAGTATGAAAGGATGGGCAGAGGCTTTAAGCTCCCTTCCTCCTCCCCACACCAGCTGGGCACCTATGCAGAAACCACTTACATCCCAGTGCACAGTGTACAAATACCACATAACTATTATAGAATAAAGAGTATCTGTTTCAGTACCTGAGACTAGGCACCAGCATGCCAACCTACCAGGATGGAATATTCTTGCAGTTTCTCTGACCTGGTCAAAAGCTAAGAAGAACAAATTTCTGAGATAAAGGGTGAAATTCTCCACTCACAGCACTCTGGCCCCTTTACACTAAGTAATATGGCCAGAGCAGCATAAAAGGCTCTACAAATCCCATCTGAGGTAGGATTACCTTAGCATGAGTTTACAGAGGCCTCCTTAAGACTGATCTCAGACGCCCCCTCAAAAGTGGTGGAAGAAGAGGCATGGGGGAGTGGACCACGACATGCAGTGTTGCAAAGGTTCTGGATAGTACTGTATCCGATAGATCAGACCTGGGAGATAATGCACAGGTCTGTCTATGTTACACCGGTACCTTCTTCACTTCCCCTCCACCACCTGAGCACTCAAGAGCCATGAAGGTATAAAGATGGCTTTAAGTGATTTCTCCCACCCCTAGGATGTGAATTCTGTACTCCTCCTCCCAGAGATGCAGTCCAGAATCTCACATCAGCTTTCTCCAGCCCAAGGGTCTCAAACTCATGAGAGCGACACAAGGACTAGTACAGGACCACATGAGGACTAGTACATTAGGCCAAGGTCTGCACCACTGAAACCTTTTCATACAACAATATTGCAGTCCCAGGATATTAGAGAGGCAAGGTGGGCAAGATAGTATCTTGTATTGGACTGAATTCTGTTGGTCAGAGAGCCAAGCTTTTGAGATACATGGAGCTAGCCCCCCCCTCCTTTTCATCTTATACCTGCCGAGGTGTTAACAGGACTTCCATCTTGAACACTTCCTCAGAAGATGGGCTAACTAGTTATGCCAAACAATCTCTTGTAACTTGCATTTTGCTGTGACGCCAGCAGGTCCATTCCCAGACCTGAAGATCTGCATGTGCACTAAATTAAGTAGTGTTAGTTCAAGAATACTCTCTTATGTTTAATCCTAGAGATCTCTTTTCCTGTCCACTGTGACCTGTTCCCCCCTACCTAAAGCACCACATTAGACTTTCATTATTCATCAGTTGTACAATGCTGGAGTTTTGTACCATAACTGCTAGATACATGAGTGAGCAATCATCGTACAAGGGGAAAAGGACTGTGGTGGCAGAGGCTTCCACAATGTGAACAGGTAACCCAATCCCTGACAAGGTTATCCAGGCCACTTCGCTACATCTACAGAGTTCTGTTTAAAAAGGCCTAGTCAACATTGAAAATTTCATCCAAATAAATGATCACTTTTATGCTTTTTTCAAGATTATGATTTTTGTTAACTATAACTGTAGTCACGGTGTTCGGTTTACCTAGTAATTGTGTTAATTACTGTAGCAACTTCAAAGGAACTGGCTTTTGTCTGGGAATGTCTGTATTCTTTTTTTTAAGGAAATGAATTAAGAGTGTAACCTCACCTTATGGAGATTTTACCCCATCTACATGGAATCTTGTAAACTCTGGCCAGCATCACATGGAGCTTTATGCACTGGGACTCAGTTTCCCCATTCATCATAATCATCATAAAATAAGTCAGAAGTTTGATGTTCACTCCCTTTCTCAGTTGACCCAATCTAGGTGACATAAGTTGGAGAACCAGCCCTCAGACTTACTTTTCCACTGTAGAAATCAGTAGTAGCTAGGAGAAATGGGCACCATTTAGCTTAAGAAACAACTTTTTAAGAACTAGTGCACACTTCATATATGAAAATCCTATATTTACAGGGGTAGGGGCATACAACTATATATAAAAAATTATTTCATTGCAAAGACTTATGGACATAACACTGTATACAATAAGGAGGCTTCAAAGCATGACTAGAGTTGCTCAAAATATTCCAGATTTCAAGTTGTTAAATAATATTTATCCATTTTTGACAAAAATGTTTGTTCAAAGACCTACAGATCTGGGGTAATGGTTTTGCATGGATGAAACACTTCAATGAAATGTTGACATTTCAAGACAAGTGGAAGAACATTTTGCCCGCTAAAAGTTTTTCCTTTTTTTTTAAACCAGCTCTAACAATGGCTTAGATATCAAAACTTCATGAATTTGGTCATGCCTGGTTTTCTCTCCCTCCGATATCCAAAAGTGAAGATGAGACTTTGTAGTCATATTGCTTCCCAAAGTCATAATTCATGCAATATTCAAAAGCTAAAAGAATAATATACCCCTTTTGGTGCAAACACTTGTACTTGCGAGAGTCAAACTAGAGTTGAATGACAAATGGTTTTCGTCTCCAGGAAAACATGCAAGACTTTGAAAATGATCCAATCCTGAATCAGGACAAAAAGTCAAAACCTTCAAAAAGTTTTGCAAGCTGAGAAACCAGAAAAAACGAAATCAGGTCAAGTTAAGGCATTTTGCATTCAAACAATTTGCTACAATTTGACTACCTTTTGAAACAAAAAAAAAAAATCATTTTGAAGTGGGAAACAAATTTCTTGCTTAGAAAAATGTCAAAACAGGATATTTCAACCCTTTTTTCCACCTTTTCTTTTTAAAATAAAGAAATCTGTCCAAACCAACCCATTTTCCTCATATAGCTAAATTTTCCCCTTGGAAAAATGTCTCACTGAAAAATCCTGGCCAGATCTTCTTAAAACATGCTTCCTGGGTGCTCTTGACTCCATTCAGAAGGGCCAGCTCCAGTCTTTAAAGAAATTAAGCTCCCAAAGACCTTAAATCCCATTTAAATCCTCAAAATGAATAGAACTTAAATGGTGCATAAGCCCTGTGCTGGCTCACTGCAAAGGGCAGAATTCCACTGGTGATCAGCATTTGGGAGACTAAAATTTCATGTCTGGAATATTCGGAAGCAGAAATGGGCCAAATTTGTTTTACAGGGACAGTCTTAAGTAGTTGAATCTGTTTAGCTGATCAGAAAGCGAAGCGATTACAGGATATACAGCAAGTGCCTGTACAGAGGAAATAACCAGGTACTAACAGGCGCTTCAAGCTAGCAGAGAAAGACAAACTTGCAAGTCACAGGTGGGAGAATTCAAATAATAAATAAAGCATCAATGTTTAGCAGTGGGCAGAGTTAATCTATGAATCAAATTGTCAAGGGAAGTGGTGGAATCTCCATCTCTTCATGTCTACAAGTCAAAACTACTTGCTTTTCTGGTCAGTCCGTCAAACACATGACCGGACTCAGTGCAGGAGTAACTGGATGAAATTCTATGGCCTGTCTAGGTGACCTGTTGGTCCCTTCTGGCCTTAAAGTCTCCAAATCTTTGAAAAGCAAAATTCATTTCTGTCTGACCAGCGCCAGTGAGTGACTAATGAAGTACAGTTTTGTCTGTCAAGGCTGCTGTTTTCCTAACTACTTTAGTTGGCCTTGCAGTCTTTCAATAGCTTGCTTCAGTTTCAGAAATGAAAGCAGCCACCTAAAAATGGCACCTCCCTTCATGCGCCTCACACCTTCCCCAGAAAAATCAATCAATCGCCATTCTAGCAAGTCTGACAAAGTGGGATTTTCTCCCATGAAAACTTATGCAATAAATCAATCAATCAGTTAGTCTTTAGGTGCCACAGGACTCCTTGTCTGTTTTGCTGAACTAGACTAACATGGCTACCCCTTCGGAATTTGGCATTCTAGCAAGGGTTAGTCTCCAATAGGCAGAAAATTGGGGTGGAGGGGAAGGGCCATGTTCCAGTAGGTTAATCTATTTTATCAAAAGGTTTTGTTGTATCATGGGACTAACTGGTTGCCAATTCAGGCATCAGAGCTGTCAAGAAGCATGATTCACTCTGAGGGAATGCCACAATGCAACAAAGGAGAAGCTTCCAGTTCTGAACTCCCCAGAAATAACACCTGCTGGACTTCTATTGTAGCTCCCATTCAAGGATCTCAGAATACTTTTCCAGCATGAATGAACCGAGTCTCACAATCCCTTACATGAGGGGGAAGAACTGCATTATTGCCTTCCCGGTATAGATTTGAAACTGAAGTGCAGAGGCCTCAAGGGTCTCATGGACCACCATAAGGAATGGGTGCATTGCTGTGAGGACATTGAGGAGCCATAACTCATTCCCTGTTCTCCACTTGCTCAAAGAAGCAGAGGGTAGGAGTAATTTGCAGCTCTCCTATACTCCCCCGTGCTGGTACTGCTGTTATTTGGGGCTGGGGGGTTTTAACGGTCCAGGGACGGGGAGTGAACAAGTGCTGCAGAAATTTGCTGAATATTTGTCAGTGTTGCAGATATAAGGAAGGTTTGGTGTTACACTGGGAAGATATTAGTCTGTAAGGAGTTTCTTTTTATACTTTTGACAGAAAGATGTTCTGTGAGGATGCAAAGCCTGTTCTGTGGACCTACATTAAATGAAAAAACAGAGTAACCTGGGGCACAGGGTGTAGCCACCTGATATGGCTATCACCAAACTCCCGTGAGACCTTGGGTGAGCCCCTTCTTTCTGTGCTCCCCCCCCCCGCCTTAGCCCATCTTGTCTAAGCTCATCAGTCAGGACCCATGTGTCACCATAGTGCCAAACCCAGCAGGGCCTCCCTAAGTGGTGCTGTTGGTAATACTGCTAAAAATAGGTAAGTGCCCCCCACCTGATAACGTAACATTTCCATGCAGTCATGAGCTTGTGTGGGAAAGGGGAGAGTCCTATTTTGCCAGCTTCAGCTGGTTTTCAACAAAGTTTGTGTTTAACACCAGGACAAAACGCTCCCATTGTGTTTCAGAGTTCCCCAGCAGTCCCACTCAGCTGAGCTACTCCTCTGAATACCAGGACCTCTTCCTGTAACCCAATGAAAGGCTCACACGGAGAGATCTGTGCGTGCCCCAATCTCTTTGCATTATGTGACAGTCCCCTATACCGTCACTCACTTCAGCAGCTTTTCGTTTCATGTTTGCTCAGTTCTGTGTTGTGACCATGGGTCTACCAGTAAAACGGATTACTGTAATTAGTAGGGAATGAAGTCTAAGGTTTTAAAAGCCAGCTAGGAGCTGTGAATGGTGAACTCACATTTCCTTAAAAGGGACCTGGCCACACAACTGTCTGAGGCAGTTTTGAGATCATGAGCCTGAGGACTCAAGTGACACACCTGTCACGGATACTTAGGGCTAGTCTTCTGACAGCAGCAAACTTGCAGCCAGCAGAGAGATACACAAGTACTTTGCACATCTCCTTTTGACAGCTGCCAAAATCCTGTCACAGTGCAGACCTGCCCCTAGTCACCAACGGCTGGGAAGCTACATATTTGGATGTCAGCATGTTTGGCAGCAAAACCGTGGTCATCAGTTCAATGCATGGCCAGGAGTGCTAGCACTGAGTTTCTGGCATTTATTTAAACTTCATATCAAGCGAATTGTAGACCAGTGGTTTCCCACAAACGCTATCTTCCCACATAGTACAGAACACCTCCAATTCAACAGACTGGTGATAACTAATTTTACTTCAATGCCACCCATGCGTTCCCGTGAGCCAAGGGAAATCCTAACGGCCCTGGTTATGCTGGATTCCCAAGCTCTTTGCCCCACCAGAGCACAGCAAAGCAGGGAGAACATAGGAGAGGGTGAAAGTCAGAATACAATAAGATTAACGCATCCAAATTCCTAAATCATAGCTAAGTGCTAAAAGGCAGTGAAGTGGTTTTGGCCAGTTCTCCTCTTCACACTCTCTTGCACCTTCTATTTCTTCAGAACCGTAGGATACTCTGTCTCCTCCTTTCCAGACACGTCTTTTACTCCCACGGCACTTTGCCTTCTGCCTCCAGCATTACTTTACCCCTCTCAGATGCCTTCCTCATTCATCTGTGCAGCCCAACCAGGCATTATCTGAGACGAAACTATCCAAGGCATGTGCTTCTGATCCAAATGTCTTCTCTTGCTCACACTGGGTAGGAAAGCTGGGTGGCGTTGAACACAGGTGGCCTGTGCTTTGCATGACGCTTAGGAAAGAACAATCCATTGCACACATACAAAATGGGCAATGACTGCCTAGGAAGGAGTACCGCGGAAAGTGATCTGGGTGTCAGAGGACCACAAGCTAAGTATGAGTCAACAGTGTAACGCTGTTTGGGTCGGGGAGGAGGAATAAAGCAAACGCCAGTCCAAAATGAACCTCCTTTTAAAATTTACTCACTGCTAAACATAGTGTCCTCACAGTCATCAATTTGGTGGTGCCAAGTTTGAGACACTGTGTTGGGGTCTAGGTTTTAAAGATTGGGTAATCAGCATTTTCTGAAGAAAAAAACCCCCTGTTTTAAGGCGTCTCAGCTTGATCAAGCAAAATCTAACTCACTCCAAATCACTAGCTATTTTTTCAAATTTTAAGCCAGTTGCTTCTTCTTTTGGTGCATAAGTTTTGCCATACCACTGTGTTTTGAATTAATTTTCAACCAAAACTTTCTTTCATTTTAGGTGGCAGACAAAATGTCAGGGACATCTAAACATTTTTCACCACTCATTCTCCCAACTACTCCAAAGGTTCCCATACTCAGAAGTGACATTTGTCCTGTTCTACTTTGCAGCTCATTTTAATAGCAGGAGTTAGCCCATTCCAGATGATGAAAGAGTGTGTGGGTGGATGGCTGTGCTCCAGCAGTTTAATCTGTTTTATCAAGACGTTTCTGTTACATCAAGGATTCCCTCCGGATCTTATAAAGAGCATGACAACATACCATATCATTATTATGCTTTGTACTGCATGCAGTTATTATCTGAGCCAAATTCATAAGTGTTGTGTAAATTAAACTGGGTTACAGCTATCCACTCTACCAATATCTAAAGGGATTTTAAGTTGCTACCCTGAGAAGCCGAAAGAAGATATATGCTAATTTAGAGTAATTTGCACATTCCAAGTTTGGAGCCAGTAAGTAGCTCGAAGGGAATGAATAGAAATGGATCCAACTTAAACTGTTACAGAATCATAGAGAATTAGGGCCGGAAAGGACCTCGGGGGGTCATCAAATCCAAGTCCCTGCTCAAAAGCCGAAGTAAATCATCCCAGCTAGGGCTTTGTCAAGCTGAGCCTTCAAAATCCTGGAAAGATGGATATTATACCCCCTTCCTAAGTACCATTCCAATGCTTCAACCTCCTAGTGTCAAAGTTTTTGCTAATATCTAACTGAGACCCACCCCACTGCAACTTGAGACCAATGTTCCTTGCTCTGTCAGCTACCACCACTGACAACAGCCTAATTCCATCCTCTCCAGAGCCCCCTTTCAAGTAGTTAAAGGCTGCTTCCCAAATCTGCCCCTCAGTCTTCTCTTCTATGTCTGAAGTTGGCCCTCTGAATCAAAAGGAGTTGATGTAAGTCTTGGAAGAGTTTAAGACATATATTGATAGAAATGGGGAGGGGGATGAAAAGTTTAAACTACATTCATCTAGATTCCTGCTGAACTTCAACATGCTTAAACTCACCTCTGAATTTGGCCCTTGGAATACAGCCTACTACCTTGCATTTCATAACCTTGTTGCAACAGGATGAAAAAGAATTGTTTAAGAGACTTAGCTGCAGGACATAAACAATATTGGCTGTTTGGATGAACAGAAGTGCTTAATAACTTTCCCAAATACAAACCAACCATGAAAACATATACAAATCCTTTTGCTATACATGAAACAAATTTACAGAACACTAAGCTGCAGTAGTCTTGAACACACCAGCTGAAGTCATACTTCTGATTATAATAGCACTTAGTGGTCCAACCAAGATGGGAGCATCACTGTGCTAAACAATATACATAGTCAGTAAGAGAGAGCTCCTGCCAGGAAGAGCTTGAAATCAAGCTAGATGGGGCAGGGATGGAGTGGGGATAGGAAATATTATTATGTGCCTTACACAAAGGCTGTGGCAGAAACAACAATAGAACCTAGTTCTACTGAAGCCTTGATCAGTGTATTGCAGGGGTGGACAAAACTGGCTTACAGCTAGGTGCCAACAGTTTTACTTTTGGTCACCAGAGGATGCGCCTTCATTACATTTCTGCAGTGGAGGTAGGCCATGGTCACCATCATGACCGGAAATAGATTTGTCAAAGCCTGGTGTATTAGCCCAGACCTCCTACTCTTCATGTCATACAGTGTATTATTACACTTCCCTGCCCATAGCTTGACCCCTCCTTCTTCATACTATCATTAGAGAGTGAAGCCATCTGGGAAAGGCTGAAGAGGTGCTGCTCATAAAAGGACATTCTGCAGGGAAGTGACAGCTTGGATTATCAATGAAAAACGGTCTAGAAGACAGATTATTGCAACAGCAGTGCCAAGAGGGGCAGTGAAAGCCAGGACCAGAATGTGGTATCACCAGTGGGAAATTGGAGACAGCACGATAAAAGCAGGAGAATGTATTTAAAGGGAGTCCACAGAAAGCATCACACTAAGTGATGAATGTCACATAAAGAAAAGCAGGTGTCTTTTGAATGATAGTGCTATAACTGTGTCTTTGCATTTTCTGACTGCTCTAACCATTGGGTAATCTTGCATTGGCAATCTTTGTGCTCAGCAGTTCTGAAAATGAGGCTACCTTTGCTAAAAAGAGTAAATAGCACTATTTTGGAAAATATTGGCTTAGGTAATCTGCCCTTGACTCCTCATCTTGGTAAACCGGGCTCAGCTTTGCCCTTTTTATGAGACAAATTCTCAGGAACAGCACTAGGGTTTCTGGCACCTCCTGCAGCGCAGCAGACGCCCGGGCAGATGAGTGACGTCACAATGCAGCGCAATGGTGCAGTCCCCATTTTGGTGCCCCTCAAACGTCGGTGACCCTGCAACGCTTACCGTGTTTACTGTGTTGCGCCAGCCCTGCAAACTCTTCCGTAAAACAAAAGGTGTTGAGGCTCAAGTAAAATTACTTTTAGCAACGCTTAAACTAGGCCATTACTGTGGCAGTTATTTTTATCAACATCACAATTTTAAATTTGAGTTGTTCTAAACAGTAGCTAGTTAGTGGTAAAAGATGAGAGGAGGTTAATGGGTCAGGGATTTTTCTCTCTTTGTGTTTACAAGATGGATTTTAAAAAGTTTGCCTTAGTTTATACTTTAATACCACTGTCTGAAATGTCAAATGTTGTTACAGAAGAGCTGGGAGCAACATTTCCATTATAAACCTTTTTGAGGGTTTTATACAAGTTGTCTATTTTATTTTGCTCTGGGATAAAATTCAGCCTTTCAGTTCTCCTTTTGGGAGCAGATTTGCTTTGTTTTCTTTAAAGGGTGTGATTGTTTCATTGTTTTTTTGTTTGAAGATGTCCAGTGATAACAGTCTCTAACTTGTGTTCTTAGATTTTAATGGCCTTAGAAGGAACATTAGAATCATCTAGTTTGACCTCCTCAAAAACACAAGCCAGGGATTTTCCAAGGAAGCCCAGCAACAATATTGGCACCCCTCACATAATATCTGGACAGCCCTGATTGTCCAACAGTAGCTTTGTTTTAATCTGGTGGGCAGGTTTCTTTTGAAAATTGAACCATTGTTGGGAAGTTCCAGCCCGGTAGCCGTGTTAGTCTATTTCAGCAAAATAAACAAGGAGCACTGTGGCACTGTTAAAGGCTAAAATTTATCTATCTCATGAACCTTCATAGGAGAAAATCCCACTTTGTCAGATGCTTAAAAATGAAAAAACCCCACACACCACACAGATGGAAAATTATCCTTATGCAATACTAGTACAATTTCAAAATAAAAGTAAGCCGCGTGGCATTTCCACGACAATTTGCACTGCATATATAACATATAACACGCAATGCAATCTATAGGTCAGGGTTGGAAAGGGTCTGGTACACCTCAAGAGGCCCACCACTCAACAGAATTTCTTTCGGGTCTTCCCACACAGATGTCCCTTAAAAAAAAAACCAGTGCTGCATAGCAAGAGTCTCCAAGTATTTTGTAAAGTCCATGTGCAACAAAACAAATTCCTACCCCAGAGCAGTATTAAATTAGTCCCTTTAATTTAGATTTATAGTCTTAAAGGCCAGACAGTACTATTATGATCATTTGACCTGACTTTCTGCATAACCCAACTCATAAATGTGGCTCCTCCATCTACCCCACCAATATTTAGTTGAAGGGAAAAAAAATGCAAGGATCCTGGCTCTCTGGTCTACCTCCCAGAGATACTCTGAAGAACACCAAATCTGAACACACCCGTCCTTTGTGGAGAGTGCATGGAACCATTTGATATCATGACTACGTGTGTCTCCATAATGTGAACCAGAGCAACCCTGAACTTCAAATCTGAGCTCAAATGCAAACTTGAAAGTTGTTTTATTCTGTGAAGTGCTACATTATACCAGGAGGAACTGGGATTTGAATGAGGAACATGGAGTGCCAAATATAATTGGATGTCAGTTTTCAGTTCAAGGCGAGAACTTAGAAGTCCAGATTTAGATGAGCAAGATCCAAGGGCTTGAGTCACCACTGCCCTGCACCTTGTGCAAAGGATTTACACCCATGCAAATTGATGGACACATGCTACCATCCTGACTCGGTGGCTGACACACTGAAGTAACAATGACTGACCAATCAGAGCTTTGCAGGACAGTTTTCCATAGAGGAGAAAGTGCTGAGGAGTCTAGCTTTGTTTTCAGTGTAACTTGCTTATTTGGACTTCACACATCTGTCCCTAAACAGTGTTGGTCACAGACAATACTTCTGTCCAGACATTGCAGCCTGAACACCAATGCAAGGTTCCTAAGAAACAGCTCTGCATCAAGAATTGACACAAGATAGGACAGGACAGTTAGCTCACCATAATCTATTTTAATAGTTCCCTGCCCCCTTAAACCAGACACGTGGATCTCCAAACTAACATCCTTATCCTATTTTTTCAAAGGCCAAACATTTAGCATACACTAAAATGAACTTTTTAAGACTATGTGTAACAGTGCCCTCTGGTGAGTCTCACCATAACCATGTTGTGCAAACGTGCCCATAAGAGAAAGAAAAAAAGAAAGAAGGGTAAGAAGAAGGTGATCCTAGCTGGGAGAAGAGGAGTCCAGTGTAAGTCACAAGCCATTTCAAGTCCTAAAAAACTATGCTGACTGCATAGCTAGCACACGAGTAATCAATTATTTATTGGCAATGTCCAAATTTCTTGGAGAAGGTATAGCCAAGGTTAAGACTTCTGAGAAAATAATAATGAAAAAAGATAATTAATAAAGATTTCAGGATCCATTCAAAAGCATCTGGAGGTCTGAATTTGATCCACCATCCACCTGTTGATTACCCCTGAGCTAATAAATTTGTAGTTCCAATACTAAGCAGGGACTTGGTGTCTCTAGGGATTGGGAACAGGGAAGGCCTAATTTATCACTGTTGGAGTTGCTTTGTTGACGTGTAGTGACTGGGGCAGATGACATTAGGGCATCAGAGCTCTCTCCAGCCTCACTGTTATAAAAAGTTATGTAAATATTCAATGGCAGACAGAAGAACCCAGATGTTTCACTTCTCAGTCCTCTGTCTAACCACAAAACTTTCTGGGTTGCCTTAGCCAATTTATTCAATTAAATTTAACCAATTTAACCTTGCCCGGTCTGCTCGGACTGCCAATGTTGCCAATTAAAGATTTAAGGTCTTTAAAGACCTTAAAAACACATTAATTGAAGGCATTTTTGGTGATATGGTGACATATAGTAGGCACTCAGTTGATACCAAAACCCAGAGGACTTTTTGATAGTAGTTGGCAATTTTATCTTCTACTGAATCTGCTGGATTGTGTCTGCACATTTCCATTTCAAATGGTAAAGGAAGAGTAACCTGAACCCCCACCTCAAGACATCTAAGAATATGGAATTTTGTTTTATTTTAGTCATCCCACGACCTTGGCATCTAATGCCACAATAAGTAACGGGGACAGATAGTTACTGCCCTTCTCATCTCTATACAGGGACAACTTTTAGAAAGCTATGCAGTCTCCAGGTGGTGAATTGAAAACAATCTGCCCCTACCAGGGCTATGTAGAATACACTAGGAAGCAGTGTATTGCTTCTTGTCTCACCCTTGGCACTGTAAAATTCACTTGATCACTGGATATGTAGGTCAGGATGAGAAGCTGAAATCTCAAAAAAAAAATTTTCAAACTGAAAAATAAAATAAATAATTAGGTTCAGATTAGTTAACACATTTCATCTGAATGCATTTCTGTTTTGGTCTCTTTTTCCCCCATAAGAAATACTTCTGGGGGAGGGGAGGGAAGGTTTACTTTCCAAAAGAAAAGGTCATTTCCAATGGGGAAACCCAGAATATTTGGTTTCATAAACATCCACATGAAACTTTTCAACAATTTCAGATACCATTTTTCAACTTTGTTTTCAGTTAAAAGACTAGTGGACTCTGAATCTGTCTTGCGAACAGTTTCAGGTTTGGTGCATAAGTATTTCAAAGGAAAAAATATTGACCAAAAAATCCCTACCAGCTCTAGCTGTGATTTCTGGGTGAAGACTTGGGTTTTCAAAACATGCTCACTTCTCCATGTGGTGATGAACAGCAACCACTCACCCCTTTTCCTATGGTCCAGTGCCCCCTCCTTTTTACTTTTTCACCTATGAGTCTCCTCCAGTGCAGCTCTTCCCTTCCTACTCCCCTTGGCTAGGCCACGTCATGTACCTCTTTCAAATAAACATTCCCCAAGAAACAATGCTGCACACGCACACCATGAATAGAAGAAACGGAAACACTAAATATCCTCAAAGCCTCTAGGATGTGCGCAACACCATGACATTCACCAAATCTTCTTTCCTTTCCCCCTATAAGGATTTATCATAACTCACAGAGCTACATCTTAACTTCAGGACTAACCCTACAGAGTTTTGCCTAGGGAGACCACTGCAGGTGCCAATTGCTCATTGAACATCAGGGTCTTAAGATTTTTTGGGGCAACGTATTTGTGGGCCTCACGCACATTCATGGTGCTAAAAAACCACACACCACAATGGCCAAGTGCTGGCTGTAATGACCACAACTATTGATTCTGACTTTTATATTGCAGTTATTATTTTTTATAACAGAGACCCCAGTATGCCCAATGCTCTATGTATTCATAGCAGGAGATGGCCCCAGCCCCAAAAAGTTTACAATGTCAATAAATGCGGCAGACATAGAATTAAGAGGAAATAGATGAAGTGACTTGCTAAAGGTCGTATATGAAGTTTGCAGCCAAAGGAGGACTAAAAACTGGGGCTTAACATTCACCCTAGGCGTTCCCCTCCCATAGGAGTCCATTGGCATAGTCTCTGAACTCTGGTAATGATATTTTTCTCTGTTCACAGGATGTGGTTACTCAGCCCTCATCACCTGATTTTTGGAACCCATCTACTCACTCTCATCTCTCATATTTGGCAAAAGGAAGCATAGCTGAAAGGGAATTTTTTGCATTCTTCCTGGCTCAGCACAGGATGTATACATGTTTTTGTATTTTGCTCATATAGACCTCCTGATGCTAACATAAAAATCAGAGTCTACAATCTCTTATTAACCGTATTTAGCAAAACCTCAAGCATTTCCTCCATTTGCAATCTGGCTGGGCTTCAGCCCTGAAGCAAATATCAGGTGGTTGTGGTCTAAACATTAACTGAGGAGTGATTTGAATTACAAACCAAACAGACTGTAAATGAAATCTTAAGGTGCAGTCAGAATAGAGAGTCTGGGAACATGGTTTTGTTCTCATGAGCCTGTAAACGTACTCTTGAAATGCTCCTCAGGCATTCCAAAAATGGATCATTATTCACAGAGAGGAAGTGCAGGTGTTACATTAAAGAGCTGCAAAGGGAACCATTTGGTACCAACAATATAGATTTATTACTCGCATTCTTGAAATTTTTGTGATTAAAAACACATCATACTTTGATTTCTTAACCACCTCCTGTGTTTTGCTTCCAGATTTTTGACAGCTATTTAATTATGACATTTTGAACTGATTTGCCAGAGTCTACTCCATATGCATTTTTTATGCTTCAGTTACAAAAAAATATTCAGTCACTCTTAAAACTATGGATTTAGACATGAGCTGCGCCTTAATTAATCATGTCCTGCAATAATACAGAAGCCTCACCTGTTACAAAGGAACTAACAAATTAGTGCTTTGAAAACCCAGGGAAAAAAATTAAGCTCTTAGTTAAAATTTTCAAGGGATGTGAAGTGCAGAGGAAACCTACAGGAAGGGGGGGGAAAGGCATGTAATTTTATGCATACAGCTAACATATATGGGATTGTGTTAAACCAGAGGTGAAAGGTAACGATGTAGGTCTTTAAATCATTATGAGCTAAGAAAAGTTTTCAATGAGAAGTGATTTGTAGGTAACAAACCATCCGATGGCCTCTAAATTAAGTAAAATTTGTTAATTTTTTTAGAAAGTAAACAGCACTGACACTAGAAAACAAATAGGTCAGATCATCAGTCACAGAAGGTTTAAGGGTCACCATTGTATCACTATCATCAGTACAATACTGTAGACTGAAGTCAATGAGACCACACCTGTGTCTGAAGTCAGGCCCTGCTCCAATACCCTCCTGATTAAGGGTCATTGGGATCAACTAGAGCAGGGGTCTCAAACCTGTGGCCCGTGAACCACATGTGGCCCCTACAGCTATTTGCTGGGGCCTGCAATGACACTATTGTTACCAATATTTGCAATGTTGTTGTATGAAAAAGTCTCAGCGGTTCAGCTCTCAGGCTGACGTACTAGTCCTTGTGTAGCCCTGTCCTAGTCCTCATGTGGCCCTCATGATGATTTGAGTTTGGGACCCATGAACTAGAGTTAAGTACATGTTTGATGCTGAACTGGGACCTTACACATTTCCTTGCCTGTGCAGTTATAGCATACTTGCACAGCTTTGGCAACAAGAGATAAATAGAGTCTGCAATTCACCATAACTCAAGTTGTCTCTGGTGCTTGGGGAAATATGCAAGGGAGGGAAATAGGAACTCATCCCCTATACCTGACAAAGAGAGGACCGGTTAGCTTAGCTGCTTTGCAAAGCACTAATAACATAAAGTCATGAGTGTAAACCCTGTGCAGCTCTCTATTTTAACCGGTGGTCAGCAAGATGATCACAATGGTCCTTCTAGCTTCTCAGTGTACAACTCATGCTCCCCAGTCAGTGGAATACAAGGATTGCTCCCTCTGCGCACCTTCTGGTATCTATTATCAGGGCAAAAACAGGAAGCGAACGGAAAGCCAAGATCCTTATTTCCGAGCCACCACACCCACGCACAGAAGAGTTAGGAGTGCAGGAAGGGGTTGCATTTCAGCAACTCCATGCTGGCGCCTACTCAAGACAGTGGCTATCAGGTACTGCCTGCCTTCAGAGCCTTTGTTCTAATCCACATTGATGTACATCAATCCTGCTGTCTTTGTGGTTGCCCCCCCACAACACAGGAACTATTTCCTGCTGAAAATGGGAGCGGATACAATGATCCCTCTTTGAATGGATCCACTTCTCTTCCCCTCTCGCTTCCTGTCCAGTGTCTAATACCATACTCCAGTGTTTCCCAACCAGTATGCCATGGCACACAGTGGTGCCATCAGGCCTGAGCAGATGTGCACGGAATTTTTTGGAAAATCTACAAAGAGTTCTGGATTAGCTCATGAATATTCATGAGCTCATTTAGAAACTATACTGTGGTGGGCCTCCAAATAATTAAAGGTAGTGTAAGGTGTGCTATGGCCAAGGAAAGGTCGGGAACCACTGCCATACCCACGTGTTGCCGGTTCTTAGACAATCATTTTATTTTCAAAGACATGCTACAGTGTTTAAGTAAATCTGCATCTGAAAGCTGCTAACCAAGAGGGATTTTCTACAGCCGCATGAGAGTTGACTTAGATTGCCCCACAGATACTTTTCATGGCCAAAGTCAACATAAAGTAGTTTGGTTTAAGACTCACAGGGGTTGACTGAAGCTTGTCGACACACACACAAAAAAATAAAAATAATAAAACAAATGCACTCTGAAGGCAGATAATCAACCCGTTCTTGGACTGCTTTGTTCATAGGATCTGATCCAAGGCCCACTGAAGAGAAAAACTGCCACTGATTTCAATGAGCTTCAGATCAGTTCCTTCATGGAGGCTTTTGGTGCCTTGTGCCATAAGCAAACAATGACTTTAGCCTGCTGCAATATATGAGGATTCTTCCAACAAACGGCTCTCTTTCTGGATTTGTTTGGAGGATGGGAGTCTGACCAGAATAAAGGCAGGCAAGTACTACATAATTCAGAGCAGTGATTTCCTTTATCCATCTTCACACCCTTTTATTTATTTGTCATCTGTCAGCATTGCCACAAATGAGGTTCAGTTCACAGAAGGACTCGCAGAATGGCTCCAAGGAGGCAGCCATGTTAGCTTTGTTCATCAAAACAAATGAGGAGTCTGGTGGCACTTTTAAAGACTAAAATTTATTTTTTGCATGAGCCTTCGTGGGCGAAGTCCCACTTTGTCAGATGCCAGAGTGAAGAAAACTTGCATTGAAAAGGTTTTTTCCAGTCTGGCATTAGACGAAATAGGATTTTGCCCACAAAAGCTCATGCAAAAAATAAATTTTTTAATCTTTAGAAGTGCCACAGAATTCCTAGTCTGATTTGCAGAATGGCTTTTCTTTCAGACAATTTTAGTCTCGTAGGAAAAAAAAAAAAACCATTAATGCACTAGAGAATTCACTGCTGGGGTAACGTGCCTGTGACTGCAATCATGGGATGTGACTGTAGCTTGTGTGGACATACCCCAACTAAATTTAATCTAGCCAGTGTGGGCAACCACACAGTGACATTGCAACAGTGCACACCTCAGCGTGGACTCGTCCTGCAAACAAACAATGACCAAGGGTTCGGGGTGAGCTTGTACAGCCTAGGCTGCATCTTGCTTTCGTTCCACTTCACTCAGGACTCAAGATAGCTCGGGTGTCTATTTCAGCTACAATTCCACCCCACCATTTGCAACCCATTGCTTGTCATTCTCCTGTTTAACCTGCCTTAGTTAAGCAGGAAGGACAACACTATGTTATCTAGTCGCAGACATAACTTTTGCTGTTTATAACAATTTTTACCTATAGGTCTTAAGGCCCTATTCAAAGCAGGGGGAAGTGCCATGCACATCATTTTACAGATATGAAAACAGAGGCACAGAGAAGTCAAATAACTTGCTGGGCTCACCCAGCATGTCATTAGCAGAGAACCCAGATGTCCCTGGTTTGACTGTCTAATGTGATACCCAACAAAAATGCTCTCTCTACAACCCTGCTGTCCTTAACACACCGCAGATGTGGTGAGAGTTCAAAGAGCATTGAGCGTTGACCTAGCCCAGAGCCCTGGGAAGTCACAGGCAAAACTCAGAGCAAAGAAAAGGCCAAGTTGAGTGCTTTTAAAAATCCAACTCTTGCAGGAGTCTCCCACCAGAGTCAATATCTGAGAGTCAGTTTGTGGCAGCATGTCTTCTTGCGCAAATGTAAGCCAGATGAGTATGTACATCAGACAGATGGTCACTGGCATCCCAGGCGGTGTGGTGCTCCCCTTTTCAACTGTCCATAAAATACTGCTTTAGAGAGTCACGTAAAGAAGGTGACCAGCCCACTAATGTTGTACCTGTACGATTAGGGATTTGAGGCTATTGGTACAGTGCTGGTCCAGGACTTTGATGTTTGGTATCCTGTCCAGTCACTTGATGTTACAGATGAGACTCATACAGTTAAACTATTTCCACAAATCTGTTAGTGTCCATTTTTCATAGTCACAGCAAAGAGTGACTAACATGACTGCACAATGGATACCGATTTCGGTGTAAAGTAAAACAACTGTCACATTTCACAGGTGGCAACAAGTTGACCAGAGGCAGAAGTGGGTTTAGAAACGTTCTGCATGCTTTTCTCCTCAATCAAGCATTATTGAATTATAAGTTGTCAACACAGTAAAAGTTTTCCATGTTAGTAATGACCGTTCAGAGCCACTATTCAGACTGGCCACTAGGGGTCATAGAGCAAGGAGGTAAGAGTCTGTGTAAAGAAGAAATAGGTGTCTTATTCACCCTCACCCCAGAGAGCTGGACCTTGTTATCTCTACACTCTTCCCATCCAATTTACCACATTACTTATTCTATATGCAACTGTGCTCAAGTAAATCAGAGCACAGATTAATTCCAAAGTCAGGCTAATCCTCAAGGAGGTAGGATGTATCAGAAATTTCAAAAGCGATAGCCATGTTAGTCTAGTCCAGTAAAAAAACAACAAGGAGTTGTGTGGCACTTTAAGACTAACAGATTTAGTTTTTGCATGAGCTTTTGTGGGAGAACATCCCACTTCCTCAGATGCTTCGAAGATGAGTGAACTTACAGAAAGGAATGAAACTAAATGTAAGGGGGTGTAAAACATAGGATCAGGTCATACAGTAACAGCAAATCACAGCAGCTGTTAGGTTTAAACCCTGGGAAGCTTGAAGTCAAATTAGGTAATTAGGTAATTTGACTTCAGGGTTCCCAGGGTTTAAACCTAACAACTGCTCTGATTTGCTGTTACTGTATGACCTGATCCTATGTTTTAGACCCCCTTGCATTTAGTTTCATTCCTTTCTGTAAGTTCACCCATCTTCGAAGCATCTGAGGAAGTGGGATCTGCTCCCACAAAAGCTCATGCAAAAAATAAATCTGTTAGTCTTAAAGTGCCACACAACTCGTTGTTGTTGTATTAGAAATGCTTTTGGTGAGTCTTCCAAAGGGGTATCCATTATTAGTCTCACTCAGCAAAACAAGCAAGGAGTTTTATGGCACTTTTAAAGTGTAACAAATTAGTTTATTGCACGAGCTTTTGTGGGTGAAGTCCCACATAGTCAGATGCCAGAGTAGAGAAAATTTACATTAAAAAATTACAGTGTCGTAGGGGATCCTGTGACTACATTTCACTGCATAATGTCCGATTCCTTCAACAAATGAAATAAGTTGTATAGAGTCAAACAGAATCATATCAGAAAGTGGTGAAGCCGAGAGAGCTGAAAAATCACTGCTAGTAAAGAAAAAGAAAAGAGGAGTCCTGCAGCATTTCTAAAGTCTAGTGTTTGTAGTGGGAAAGGCAGTTCATGTTCTTATTCAGACCAAGGTAGTGCATATTTATTTATCTGGAGTTTCCATTTCAAGCTAACTTTCTGGTTATACTAGCAAGGTGTATTCTGATATGCAGAAGTATGACGTATGCAGCACCACCCCCCACAGTTTCTATGTTACTATTAACCTAATTTCTAGTGCCCTGGCAGTAACTGGCTTTCTATTCAATTTGTCATTGGCACTTAGATGAGTGTGTAAGCTTTTAAATGCTGGCTGGATTTTTTTCTGCTTGAATCCAGGTGCTAGCAACAGGATGCAATTTGACCACCAACATCAAAGATTTAACACTGAAAAAACATTTTAAACCATGGCAATAACAAGTTTAGATAAGATTTTTCCTTCCAGATTATTTCAGTTTTGGCATTGCGGCTAATCTCTGGCCCCATGCTGACTTCACTGTAACTCAGAATAGTTCATAATTATTTCACTGATCATTATCCAGGTACAATTATTTTTAGTTTTGCCTCAACCTGTACAATTATTCTTATTGCATCTAAATGTTGAGAGCAGGGTCAGTATGCTAGGCTCATAGTAAGAGACAGTCGTTTTCACCCAAACATAAGATGCAAGTTATTAGAGAAACTACTCCTCAATTTATTTGCAACTTCTGTACTGTACTTTTGCATATTACATGAATCTAAACAAAAGCTTTGGAAAAGGTTTAATTACCTTTGTTTGCTTAATTAAGGTATATAAATATATTAATTAGGAACAGTTTCATTAAGTGGCTATTTTTCATTCCTGCAAGATTCACTCTAGATGTTGTATTTTGTAATCAGGTCCCAAATGCTAAGTAGTCTCAGAATGGATTTCATTCTGCAATTATGCAAAGTTCAGGAGTTTCAGTTCGCAGGGACCATATAGGGTGACCAGATGTCCTAATTTTACACAGACAGTTCTGATATTTAGGGTTTGGTGTCTTAACCCTCCACGCTCTATTCCAATTTTTCACACATGCAGTGTCTGGTCACCAGACAGATGCGTTCTTCAGTTTCATGCTACAATAGTTCTAAATCCCCAAATTTCCTTCACACATCAGGTTGAAGGAACCTTAAAACAAAACTCAATTTCACAGTTAACCTGCTTTTGCACCAATCCTCTAAAAAAAACCAGGGGATTTTTCATGATTTTCGGCTAGCTCTGTGTTCACTAGCAAAACTCATGCACTTTAACAAAGCTTGTCACGCACTTGGCATCAGGTTTGGTTGTAAACTTTCAACTGGCCAAACAAGATCCAACTGGTTGGAGTTATGATGTGATCATTTTACAAAGGTTGTTTTTTTTTTTTAAATTAAAGTCAGACCTAATTTTTACATGCACCCGGGGTGGAGGTCAAGGAGAAGCCATACACAGGAACCAGTGAAAATGAGGATATACAGCATGAGAAAGGATAAAGTCTGAAGTTGTTCTCTACTTTCCAGTTTAACTCAAAGAACAACAAGTAAGTGCTGAAGCTATTTTGGATTGGCCTGAAAAGATAATATTGTGAAAAAGTTTGTTTTTATTCCTATTTTCTTCTAAATCTAAAGTAAAAATCCAAATGTTAACATTAGCTGTAGTTTACTGCATGCACACTATAGACTAGATCAATTGCAAAACCACCCCTAGTAGGACTTTTGGCTCAGGTGCCTAGGTGAAAGAAGGTTTATTCCCTCCATGAGGAAAGTGGATACAGTGCAAGAACAAAGAGGAAAAGCAAGAATAGGCAGGAAATGGGTGGAACGTTTATTCCATACGCCTCCCCTTCTGCCCTCACTTGCTGGCCCGAATGACTGAATGAGCCTAGGAGATGGCTTGATTAACTACTGATGGCCTATACTCACAAATTACTACATCCTCTGCTAGGTGGAAGAAGGGAGGAATCAAGACATATTGGCACGCAACAACTGTGCCTAAAGTCCTGCACTATTCCATCCCTGTGGCATCCAGCTTGATCTTGGGTAAACTCTGATACCCCATGGGATTCAATAAGAATCCCATAAACAGGACTTTGCTGCTGATTATTTAGATAGAATTGAGTATTTCCCCTCAATACCTTAACTTTTTACACTTCAATGGAGGTTAGGTCAGTGCAAAAAGCAGGGCAGTTATTTAAAAAAAAAATAATCTCAAGTGGTGTCCCCCCCCCACACACACACTTACTTTTTTCCAGTCAGATAGCATGGCCAAAGTGTTACAGAAATACAGGTGCTTAGCTGGAGCCAGTCAGAATTTCCAACTGACAGGTTCCATTTTCCAGCTGGAAAATCCTTTTGGTTTCAGTCTCTATTCAAGGGGGAAAAAAAAACCCTATTGGGAAATTAAAGTAAAACCCTGTTGGTTAGGCCCTGCTGCTCAGTGGAAAAAACAGAAGAGTTTGAACAGAGCAGACATAAGAGCATTGGAAAGAGATAACACTACAGCTATTCAGATACTAGCAGTCTTGGGGAACTACCACAGCCTGGAGAGCTTAAGTTGTTTCAGGTGAATGGCTGCGGCTGGCTGTGCGTGAGATTTTGCTGTCAACATTATGGGCCTGGTCCAGCAATGTATGAGCCTTGGCCAGCTCCTAATGAAGACACAGAAAGGCTGCCACGAGCACTGGGTCAGCAGCCAAAACCCCCGAGGATATCGTGCAAGGAAATATGCACAAGGTCTTCCAGGATGAGCCCCCAGAGTGAGATCACAAGGTCTGGCTTATGGCCCCATGAAAGTCCTCGGTGATTTGCAAGACAACCTGCAAGTGGACCAGCTGCACAGCAGCCTTGATTGCTAGCTGAAGGAGAAGCTAAAGCTACAGGAATCTGCTGGAACAGTGGCTAAAAAAACAGCCATGCCATGTTTGGAGTGGCAAAGGCCACTATTTCAGTAGCAACTTCAGAAAGGCCCCGTAGTCCTGAATTTCATCCACACATCCCTCAGCTGGCAGTCAGCTTTCTGTTCTACAACATAACTTGGGCTGGGCACAAGAGCTGTGAATTTCACTCTAAAAGCCTGACCCAGCCTCCATTCATGTCAACGGGAGCCTTCCCATTTACTTCAAAGGCCTTGGAAAGGGATGCGGAACATGTAACATTGAATACAAGGATGCTTGTTTTCACACTTATTGTCATTAATACATCAGCAAGCCAAGGCTGTAAAAATTTAATGCAAGGTGATGGACAGTCCTATTTTTTTTTCTTATGGTTACAAATGCATTCCCTTCTATTTCATTTTCCTACTGCCTGCTCAGATTTCATATGCGTTTAACTATTCTATGAGGGGTGAATTTTTAGTGACCCAGTTATAGCAGTAAAGCCTGTAGTGTGGATTCAGTTAGATCAATATGAAGGGACTACACAGTGTTACCGGTTATTCCCCTGCTTTATAAAGGAACTCCTCAGTGCAACAAAAATAAAATCCTACTTACAGGGCTGCAGGCTGAGAACCTGCTGCATCACAGATGGACGAGGGAAAAAGAATTCACTAGCTAAATAGGGAATAAGGTGGGGTGGCAACTGGTTCCAACCGATGAATACTCTTAGTAACAGTTAACCATTTCATCAATGTAAACAGGAGAGGACTTGGTTTCCTGGAAATGCATGAAATGAGGGTGCAATTTATAGCAGCGGTTCTCAACAACCGTCTGAGGACACATTATTGTGTCTTCACACAGGCTATGTCTACACTAGCAAATTAGTCCCGATTAAGGAGGCTTAATCTTCACTAATTAGATCCCTGTCTACACTAGGCTTTGCCTAGTTCAAACTAAAAACTAAGTGCTAAGTTCAAACTAACTGTTCAAACTTACTAGTTTAAACTAACTAAATTTTTTACTTTGAACCAGGCAAAGCCTAGTGTAGACAGAGACCAAATTAGTCCAGATTAAGCCTCCTTGATCCAAACTAATTTGCTAGTGTAGACATAGCCTTAGATACTTGAAAACTGTCGTCATGTTCCCCTTGAGCCTCCTCTTTGACAGAGCTGTGTTTGTTTAGTCTGGAAATCTGCCCCCAATAAGTCAAGTGTTCCAGACCTCTAATCATTCATGTTGCTCTTCTCTGGACTTTCTCCAATTTGTCCACACTGTTTCTAAAATGAGACCGCCAGAATGGGACACAATACTCCACTTGAGGCCTAATCAAGGCAGATTAGAGAGGAAGAATTACTTCTCATGTTCTTGGATACAGAGACTCAACATTACAAAAAGACCACATCCCTTCTAAGTTTATAACTTGGGGGAGGTCGATCTCAAAACAACAAAATATAGACAGCTGTCACCCAGCATCCGTTGTGGAAGTAAACTGTGCTGTTACAGTTATGTTCATACTAGAGTGGTGGCATCACTAGCACAGGATGAGTTAAGGCAGTACAGCTTTGATATGTAGCTAAAAACTTAAAACGTTACTTTTCGTATAATGAAGGAAAGGGCAGCTTATTTACAGTTCAGTCAATTAAAGACTATGTGTTTGTCTTACAGAAGTGAACGTGGCAGTTTACACAGGATGTTGCCATCTGGGCAACAGACTCACTGCTTCTTTTTGGACCCATTGTATATTTAACCATATTATGAAGAACTAAACCTTGCCATGGTGTTGAAGCCACCTGCTGCAGATGTGCAAAATGTGAGAACAGCCACCTCAGCCCTCTCCCCATATGAGTTACTTTGGACTTAAAACATTCTGGCAGCCCTTTTTAGGTCTGTGACAAATTTATAAAAATTTGTTTTATTAACCACATTACTAGTGTTGCTGAATGAACTATTGATTTATTTAGATTTGCTGGAGCAAGTTTTCAAAGGTAGGTTTGGCTACAAAACACGGTATAACCTCGATAAATAAATAACTTGTCAGGAAGTGGGGGAAGCTGTCACTGGCCAGGTGCTGATATTTAACAAAATAAGATTAATTGCTCTCAAGCAGAAAAAGAACCTTAACTCATGTGGAATCTGGGCACGTAAGACCATATGGAATGAACACTGTGTTCCCACCATTACAAAAAGAATTTTATGATTCCAGGTGAACATTTAGAGAATAGGATGCGAAAACTGATGCACAGGGTCCTTAATGTGGTTTAAGAGACCACCCTGATGCCAGTCGCGTATGCCAGTGAAGGGTCACATATTCTTAATACCCAGCTCAAAGAATTACGGCCCAGACCCTCAAAAGTATTTAGACACTTAACTTGGAATAGTTCTTTGCTCTGTATTTCACTCCATGGCTACTTTCGGCAGCTTCCGGCTTAGCTTGCTATTTCTAAGGGCAGGTCTACACTGCCTGCTGGTTTTGGTGGCAGTTGAAGGGAGATACACAAGTTTCTTAAAATAACTTGCGTCTTTCAGTTCAACTGCCCTACAGCCAGCGCATTCACTGTGCTGAGTTTAACGGACGGGTCTCCCTTCGACGCAGTGCTACTCCATTTTCCAAAGAGGTCGTTCAGAGATCAGCTTCCCAATAGATTGAGTGGGTCTTCACATACCCTATCAGTCAATTGCGAAGGTTCAGTTGATGTAAGCCATCTTGCTATGTAAGACTAGCCTGCAGACTTGCTTTCCTATGTGCCTAACACTGTCCACATATCAACTGCCCAAAGCTGCCACGCAGAAATGAAAATTCCCCTGGATGGCAGGACATTTTAGGGATGAGGCATTACAATGCCTAAGTGCTTCTGCAAATCTGGCCTTACATCACATTCACCAAAAAGGCAATTTTTCTAGGATAAATTCTCTTTTAAATATACACAGTTATGGCATCGGTGAGATTTTTAAAACAGCACCTGAATGATGAGCGACTTTGTACTCCAAAATCATGGGAGGGCCATTGCAGCTATGCTTCACCTCATGTATATTTTCTTATGACTAGGAATGTGACCCATGAAAGTAAAAACTAAAAACATGGTAGCCCTGCAAGGAACAGGTTTTCACCACCTCTAAACAGAAGATTCCCATCTTGCTTTACCATGTTGCTCCATTTGATTGCTCAAATCCAATGATCATCATTATTATTTACGCTGCAGCAGTACCTACAGACCTCAACCAAGACCAGGGCCTCAGTGTGCTAGGTGCTGTACAAACGATGAGGCCATCCCTTTCCTGAAGAGCTTGTGGTCCTACTACCCAAGTCAAGCAGGGGATGGGAAAAAATAATATCTTTATGTTACAGAGGGGAGAACCAAGGAATAAAGGAGGAGGCAAAGCATGGGTGGACCAGTGGGGTCATGCGTTCCCCTCCCTCACAGAGTTACTGCTTGGATTGTTTTGAGCATGTTCATAGAGACTGAGCATGCTCAGTCAAATCTACCACCACCTCGCCACCCACTGTCAGTAAGCATGGGTCATTCCTAGGTAAAGAGCTAGAGTTTTAGAACATATTTCACGTGCCTAAAGATGCAGTTAGGTATCTAATGGGATTTCAAGATACTCCCTTGGGAATTAGGCACCAAGATATTTTTTGAAAAACCTCACTAGGGCGTTTAAGTACCTGAAAAAAAATCTTTTCAGATTTGGCTGAGGTCACACACTGTTTGCAGCAGTGGTAAGAACTGAGCCTAGTGCAATGCCTTCAGCACCAGCCCATCTTTCCTCAGAGCAGCATTCAAATTCTCAGGGACTTCATTTCCTTTGATTTAAGTGCCTCCTCCTGCTGCTCAGAAGGCCTCCCTGCCTGGAGCTTGTGAGCAAGAGATGAAGAATCACAGGCAATATTTTTTAAACCCTTTGCTTTAATCTAGAGGTTCTCAAACCGGAGGTTGCAACTTCCGGGGGCGGGGGGGGGGGCATGAGGTTGAGTGAGTATATACACAGAGCAGAGTACTTGCTATACAATATATACCATTAAAAAAAAGTCTAGTAATTTAACAGAGACATGCGTGATTTACTTTCTAAAGTATTGTAAATGAATAATGTAAGGATCATTGTGCCACAGCAAAATAGATAACTGGATTATCACTGCACTGATCTGGGGTTTAGCCAGAAATGCAGATGAGCAAAAAAAGAATAACTCATAATTCAGTGACTACCCTAAAATTTGCCTTGTCCCTCCCTTACCCTCCAAGTCAGATGTCACACATCAGTGCCGCTCTTTCTTCTGCACTGCTGCTGGTGATGGTGCTGTCTTCTGACTGGGACGCCCTGTCCAGCTAACTGTCACCCATCTCTGGCCACCCAGCCCTGAAGGTTATACTGTTGCTCGCAGCAGCCATGCAGAAATAAGCACCCACCTGGCACCATCAGGCAGCTGTGAAAAGTAATATTGACAGTGTTTCTTTGTATGCCCCTGTTAAATGGTAGCTATTGGAAAAATAAATATAATTTACTAGAAAGGTGGTTTGTTCTTAATTTAAAAGCTGTAGGAAAAGACTAATTCTTTTGAAGAAACAGGGTCACATGTTTAGCATTTAAAATAGCATTTTTTAAAGTGTTTTTAACTGACAAGGAGTATGGCCCACTTAGTTGGTTGCTGTCTGAGAGGTGCCAGTGGTACAAAATACGCCTGTCCTCTGCTGTGCCTCACTTAGTATATGGCACAGGAGCAGGTTACTGCAGCTGTTCTCTGCTGGCTTATCCTAGCAAGCAACAGGGAGCCGAGCTTGGCAAATCCTGGGCTCAGAAGAAATCCAGTGCTGGATCTAGTTAGAATTAAGAATAAGGTGAGCTACGAGCACAAGGCTCTTCATCCTGGGAGCAGCAAAGGTTAAGAGTGAGTAGATGATGTTAGAACATCTGCCACTTGTCATAGCAGGTGCAGGGCATTTACCATTGTGAACTTCTGGCCTCATTGACCTCAGTAGCAAAACTCCTATTTACTCAGACAATATGTACACCACACCCTCATTGGTACCACTATGTTGCTCACCGGTGTGGATTTTTCACACCCCTGAGCAACATCATTAGATCAACCTAATGCCCCCTGTAGACTATGCTATGTCAATGGGAGAGCTTCTCCCACCACCAGAGCTACTGCCTCTTATCTACATCAATGGGAGAAGTTCTCGCTTTGGCATAACGTGTTTTCATAAAAATGCTACAGTTGTGCTAGTCTACTTGAGAAGAAGCCCTTATTGGAGCTTTTATATTCCATGTATGGGTTAGGACCCAGTCTGCACCTAGATTGGGTCAACCTAGGTATGGCTGTGATAAATTTTACCCCCTGAGCACTATTGTTAGGTCAATCTAACCTCCAGTCTATAGGCAGGTAGGTCAATGGAAGGAGTCATCTGTCAACCCAACTACACCTTTTTGGAGAGGTGGATTAATTATAGCAAGGGCTCTTTCCAACCATGGACGAATCATCTCCACTCCAGGGTCCATGTTATAGCACTTTAGCTATTCTGCTATAATGCCATAGTCTCTTGAATACTGAGCCAAGAGAGGAAGAGATCAAAACAGGCAGTACAATCAGCTCCAGAACTGGGAGAATGTGCCTCTCCACCAACCCACACAGACAAAGAGCCTAGCCACTTACCTAGTTAAAATCTTCCTCCATATTCCCAATTGGAATTCAGTCCCCTATATTTCCCACCCACTTTTGGGCAACAGTGATTCTGGATCTGGCTCAAGTTTGTTCAGTACTTTGAGCAGGGGTTGGAACAGATGACCTGAGGTTCCTTCAAAACCTGATCTTCTATTATTCCTTTCTTGCATGGTGTCCCTCCTAGCTCCCATCCTGAGGCATCCCCAGTCAGCTGTCCTGTCCCTCTTCAACTTTGTACTGATTTTTAGCAGTTTCATTAAGCAAGGACCTGCTCACTTTAAGTCCCTTTGTCTCGAGTTACAGGCACCCAACACTCCCTTGTCTTCTCCCTCTCAACCTGCTCCTTCTGGAACGGGCAGCACTTCCTCTGGATGAAGTTTTAAAGGAGTTGTGCCTTCTGAATGCCAAGGAATTACAGTAGGTCTGCTGCATGCCCCTCAGGGTGAAGGCTAAAATAAGATGGAAGATACTAAAATCAGAAAGGGGACAGAACTATAGGCAAAGACTAAACTGAGAGAGCATTCATCACCAAAAAGCTGTTGCTTAAGTAGTGTCAGCTGAGTTAGGCAGCATAGGAAAAATAGTAGGCACTGGAACACAGAAAGTGAGAAAGATCTCAGAACAAAAGTTCAAGCTCAAAATGTCCCTAGTGTCATTTTTAGGCCACAGTGCAAGGCTGAATTATAAAGGCCCTTTCCAACCTTACCAAAAAGTCTTTACATTTTACCTGTATTATATGAACCCAAGTAGTCTTACTAAAACCTTCAGAATCTCATACAAAAGCTTCTGTGTTACTCCAATGGTTACTACAGACCTGCTCAGTGGCAAGGTACAACTACACAGAGAAAAGCAGGGAGGGAACTCTTTCTCTGGCCTTCTCTGAAGGAGCAGATAAGATGTGTCCTGGCTGGAAGGATCTTGCTAGGCCCACCTCTGCAAATTGAAACTCCTGAAGAGAAAGACTGTTCTCAAACTAGAATGCCAGAGATCAGAGCTCTGGAGCCGTAGTTTCAATCCGTATCTTGGCTTCAATGGGCTTTGGATGAGATTCACAGTGAGCACCCATCTTTAACATCTGTCACAATTATTCAGGTTATCAATAACATCAGCTGCTAAGCTGCCATGCCTTTTATTGATACCAAGGGCTATCTTCGATAGAATTGCCACTTTACTTAAGCCTGTGGACTGGGCTCTAAACATTTAACCTCTTTGCCAATTTCAGCTTAGGTTGTAGGGTCTGTTTAACAATTTTGTTTGAAAAAGCTGGATTCAAGATCCTGACTCAGCAAAACCAAGGTTTTAGCACAGAAGCAATCTTGCTGAAATAACTAATTCCATTAGATGACTTACATTTATGCAAAGGCTTAAGCACTCTGTGGAACTCCAGCATAAGGACTATATCTTTCCATCATTATCATCCAGGATGAAGTAAATGTCCCACTGAAATCATAAGTTATTTTGCACCCCTGGAGACTGAAAGATCCTCGATGTTTGTTCTATTCAGCCATGCCAACAGGGTTTTAGTTTTACCATATTTAGTTTTCCAGAAGAATGATTTTGCTAACTGAATGGCTAAAGCACTTTATCATATTGTATTGTCATAAATAGAAAGGAAGAAAAAAATTCCCCCTTTCTGTATGATGCAACCCCTTTTTAATCAAATCACATAGGCCTTCATTCAACAAAGCACTTAAGCATGTGCTTAACTTTAAGCACACAAATATGCCCACTAACTTCAAAGCTCAAAAGTTAATCATGTTGATTCAGAAAATCACACATAAATTTCAGGATAAGAGTTCATTCTGGGCCAAAAGTGGCCAAGACAATCTAAATCTGGAAGCAAATTTTGGTAAGAGATTTGAGAATTAAGAAAAGGAAAAAAGGAAAGAAAATAAAAAAAGAAGAGAAGAAGAAAAGCCACCATAGTGCAGGGACATTTGATTTTTATAGAACACACACAGTCAATTAAGAATTTCCAGACTCTTTTCTTCTCATATATAACTCAAAACCAGCTTGCTTTTCTCACATCCAAATTTGCCAAGTGATTAATGGAAGACCAAAGTGTTTTCCCAGTTTAAAGTTTTTTAAAAAAATAAAAGAACTCCCTCAAAAAGTCTTTTTAAAATAACAATAATTGTTATTTTAAAAGGATGTTCTGGCATACATAGCACAAAGTTTGAGTCTTCTGGCCACAATATATTACAGCTGCAAGGCAAATTCTGCACAGGAAGTCAGGCTAAGGAGATTCAACTTCTGCTCAACTCCAAAGTGGCATTAAAGGAATACATCTTGAGGGCACCCCCCCCCCCTTGGGGTGAAGGCAGATGCCTGACTTACCTCACACAGCTTTCTCGAGGCAATAGCAGTCCTGTGGGCACCTCCTGGATATGGGTTATAGTCTTCCAGCTGTGCCTTGTAGTCCGTCCAGGGGATATGAAAATAGCCCCAACTAAAAGGGTGCATGGTTCCAAAGCCCACAAGGAGCACAACCCTCTCCTGGCACACACAAGCAGAGGAAGCCGTCTTTCAGCCTCCATAGAGTATCTCAACTCCCACCTTCCTGCACAGGTAAAGCCTCCCCCCCAAAAGTCAGACCTGTGCATTGCTACAGAAGAGGCAAACAAACTAGCCCAGCTTCTTTCCTGAGAAGATTCAGGCTAGCTATGCATTAAGGCTAATCCTCTGTAAGTAGCCTTTCTCTAACAGCTCTAGCTCTCCTTACCTCAAAATAAAATTGCATTGCATTTCCTCCTTTTAAGGGCCCATCCCCACACCTCCCAAGCTCCAGTGGTGCAGGTGGTTGGAGCTGACTGTCCCCAAGAGCTTTTGAACTCCTTGTCGCTAGAAGGAAGAGGGGAGGGTATTATCTGCCCCATCACAGGTGAATTTCACCCAGGCTGTGCAAACATGGTCTGTAGCACAGACCCCTGGGGGAAGGGGGTTGAGCGGAGAGCACGTCCTTGCTGTGCACTGCAGAAAAAAGGCTCCCATGTAAAATGGTGTGGAGAGAGCAGTGGATGTGGTGATGGGGGAAGGGAGTCACCCAGGTGGGGTTTCCTAGGCCTGTCCCTACCTACAGGTGATTGTTACCCTTTCTGAATAAATGGGATGCAGGAGCTGGTTTTTATTCGCTGATATTGCTGTGCTATGGCCTGAATGCCACCGTCTATGTGCAAAGGCCCTGAGGGGCCCCCTTTTTCTGTAGCAGGCTCTCTCCTTCCCCTGTGAGCTGGGGGAGCCCTTCCAGGGGATCAGGGTCCATGATGGAGGAGAGGAGTGCTGAAGAAAAACAAACAAGGGATCTGGTGGCACTTAAAAGACTAACAAATTTATTTATTGCATGAGCTTTCATGGGAGAAAATCCCACTTCATCAGATGCTTGAAGATGGGGAATTTAAGGTGACCACAAGGTGACCAGACTAGGAGGTCAAGAAGACAGCCATTCCAGCATGACCTGTCCTCTTCTCCACTCATGGGGCAAACAAATTTAGGGCTCTCAGACTGCAGCGGGGCCCCCATAGGACAGGCTACACCAGCCTGTGCTGGGGCCATCGGTGCACAGTGGCCCAACAGTGCTGTGGGGCCTGGAGGGCCACACCGGACGCGTCTCAGCATATCAGCTAGCCCAGCCACCCCTCCACAGACAAGCCACAGCCCGTGGGCCATGGTGGTGAGGATTGGGGCCCCAGGTGGAAGGAACTGGGGCCCCAGGTGAAGGGAGCCCACAATGTGGGGAGCTGAGGACCCCATGAAAGTGGGCAGCTCACGGCTCTTTAATCCAACCCTAAGCACAGAGCAAGTTGATGCGGATTGTGGCAGCTAGGTTTTTATCGGTCTACACCAGCGGTTCTCAGACGCAAAGTGGGCCTCCCAAGGGAATGAGTCAAGGGAGGCATGAGCCGCGTGCTCCTTCTTTTTTAAGAGCTTGTGCAGAAAGCCTGTGCACAGGATAAAGTGGGGAGGTGGAATCCTGCTGTCCCACCTCTCCGCGTGGGCTCTTCCACCACATCCTCTAAGTCCCTCACCTGCCGGCTGCGAGGCTCCAGCCGTCAACCCCAGCAGGGCCACAGCAGCAAAGACGTATGGGCAGCAACAGGGCACTACGTCTGCTCTGAAGAGGTATCGACAAATAGCACTTTTCATACTGTCTCTTTTACTTCTGCACTGCCACTTATGTGGCGCTGCCTTCAGATTGGACGCTTGGCCAGCGGTCGCTGCTTTCTGCTCTTCCTTGAGAACTGGGTGGGGGTGGTGTAAACAACTACAGATGCAAAGATGAGGGGGGACCCGATCAAATAAACTGGAGAATGACTGGTGTAACCACATTGCTTTCAATGGAGTAAAATAAATTTAAAGCATCTAGGGTTTGGCTTTTGGTTTTGGTTTTCATTGTGAGTAGCTTTCACTTAACTATTGCTGTCTATTGTAGATACTATAGATAAATAACCGGAGAAAGAGATTGAGAAGTTAAAAGTCACCCAAATGTAAAAAATATTTTCTGACAAATTTTTCAACAGGGAAAAAACTTTTTAGCTTATTTAGCGAACTATCCTTAGAATTTTTTGTCCTGTTGTTGGCAAGGAGGTACAGATGCCTGCTGAGGTCAAGCTTGGTTCTTTATTTGATCCACCTCTTCCTTGGTTCCTATATTGACTTGCACTGGTTGGATCTGCAATTCATTGAACTATGGTTTATGAGTAACTCTTAAGTTTTAACTAGTGTCATTAAAGTTAAGAAGACATTTGAGAATAATGTAATTGGTTATGAAGGAATCACCATCACTGGTGGAAATACCAAAGGTGGAAAAGTGAGTCCCTGTGGACGTCTTGGAGAATGAACTAAGTCAGCATTCTCCAAGACTGCTAAGGACTTCCTCTGTCTTCAGGAACTAATTTGTTTGAAGACTTGTGTAAGGCTCTCTGCTAAAGAGAACCAGAAAGCCTATGAAAATGTGTTATACTAATAACACTTTCCATCTGTTCAGGCTGAGTCAACAGGCAGGGATTGCTGTGTTTAGAAACACCTCAAACATACGGTTGGATACATTTTCAGCTCTGCACAGGGGTTTAGCCGCATGGATCTCATTGACTTTAAAAGCAGTTGTGCACTCAAAACCCTTCATAACCCTGAAAATGTGCTTTTCCTCTGTTGCCTTCATGTGGATGTGATAGGTTCCACCCACCGTTTCCACAGAAATTGATCCCATCCTATCCTAAATCCCCAACTCTTTGCATTTCATAATTCGGCTAAAGGTAGTGCCAAATCTTCCATCCCACACCTTCGCTGATGTTGGCTTGCAACAGAGCAAACAAAAACATTATGCCTTGCATATGTTCCAGGACTCAGAATGATGCTATAGTTCTGTAGATATGAGAAAACTGCAAAAAACAGACACAGAACATGGCTACACTGCAATCAAAAGGTGTGACTTGTGCTTTAGAAGACAGACTGGTGTCAGCTTTAGCTGAGCCAGTACAGCTAAAAACAGCTGTATAGATGCAACAGCAGCATAAAGACACACACGTGCATGCCTACTTGCATGCTATTTCCTTCCAATTCCCCTAAGGAAAATTAATCCCCCGTCTTCCACTGTAGGTGCAAGTCAGCTCCCCCTCTATCATTACCTTTTGCTGTCTTTGCAGCATCCCATGTTCCTCTGGTAACTCAGGCTTGCAGACTGACTTGTCAGCTCTGTGACTGTTAATAGCCCTTTAGCCCATGCTAACACAACTGAAAATGTAGTGTAGGCAAGAAGCAAACTTTTTTCATTAGTCCTGTTTCAACCTAGGTGCTTTTTTTTTTTTTAAGGATTTTCCCCATGGACAGAAGTGACATTTAACTGTGGAGAGTGGAGGGCCAGGGGGCATGTGACCACCCAATGTGTTACCTCTCTCTCCACCCCTGAAAGGTAGTATGTACGTAGTAGGCAATGTACAATAGCAACTACCTCCGTGACCTTGTCCTGCTGCTCTTGGTCCCATGGCTGCCTGCCCCTTGCAGAGCTGCCAGACGTACATCCCAGCATGAACTATCCATAGCAAGTGATCAAAGTAAGGCCAACCAAGCAGCAAAGCAGTCAGGCTGCACAGAACCTCCTTCAAGCACTGGAAGGAATACATGCCCAAGTCCTCGCCCCATCAGAGCTTGAACTCTGGGGGAAGGGGAAAAAAACAGCTACTATGGAGACTTATTATTCCTTTGACAAGTTCCAAAGGGGCAGCCGTGTTAGTCTAGTTCAGAAAACAAACAAGAAGTCTGGTGGTGCTTTTAAAGACTAACAAATTTATTTATTTTTCTCTCATGTGATAAATAAATTTGTTAGTCTTTAAAAGTGCCACCAGACTCCTTATTTATTATTCCTTTGCTGTTTGAACCCTGAAGGACAAAGATTTCCAAGTGTGTGTAAGGAGACTCCAGCTGTTTTGCTTGGTTAGCGCTAAAGGCTATGCAGAATAAAGGATATACAGGGCTTGTCTTTACTGACGGCAGCAAATTCACTGCTGTCAGATCTATGTCCCTTCTTCAATGACCCACTCAGCCAAGCAGGAAGCTGCTCCAGTAAAACCATCTCTGCAGAGGGAGTAGCGCTGAGTGGGAGGGAAGGGGTTTGCTTAGAACTCAGGCTATTGAAAATACCAGGGTATGTAGAAGATAGGCAATCCAAGGAAAAATATGCAAGATATTTTAAGTACTTTAAATATCTCCCTTCAACTGCCGCCAAAATTGTGCCATAGTATGGACCAGAGCACAGTTTAAAGGATATACTGTGTCTGTTTAGTATAGAAGTTATCTTCTGAAACCTAACTGCAACTCGCTTGAGGGTGCACACTCACCTGCTACCATCTTGTCAATGACTCATTTCTTCCTAGTTAATAAATCTGCTGTTATTTTACTCTCAGATGGGCTACAAGCATTGCCTTTGGAGTAACCCAAATATGCTGTGATCTCCAGTGTGAAGTAAAGATCTACGACAGATTCAGTCTTGCCTGGGTGGCAGGATAGACTGGAAGGTCCATGGCGACTGTCTGTAACTCTGTGGTAAGAACGTATAGCGGTCAAGGAGCTTACACTTTTTGCTTGGGGGGGGTGGAAACATAGAATAAAGAACTCACAACAAATTAGGGGTTTTGTGTCCTGAGTCTTAACAGTCTGCCCAGCGGTTGGTGTGCAAGATCATGAATCCCTCCAGGCAACATGGCATCCACTACCCGAGGTTTTTGCATCTGCTCAGAGTGCCCTAGACTACACAAACAAGCCTGAGGGCAGGGTATAACACAATCACTTCTAAACAATGATCCTGTACTAAATCTGGAGCAGTCTGTGTCATTCCAGTTATGTGCTCTCACCCCACTAACATTTGACTGTTGCTCCTCCATACAAATGGAGGCTTGGTTGAGCCAACTTGCCATGAGTGTAGTTTCTCAGCTGAGGATGACCCAGGGTCCCTACAGGGGAGTGGAGGGAGGGCGAGCAGGGAGCAGAACTGAGTCGTTATCCGACATGGTTGGTGGGACTGGAATTTGCTCCCACACATCCACAAAAGAAATATCTGAACTACTGGTAGCACCACTGCAGTTGTCAGTCTTGGATAATTCAGACACAATAAGCTGCCTAGGGAGGTGGTGGAATCTCCATCTCTGGAGGTGTTCAAGGCCCAGCTGGACAAAACCCTGACTGGGATGATCTAATGGGAGTGGTCCTGCTTTTTTTGGCAGGAGGTTGGACTAGATGACCTCGTGGGGTCCCTTGCAACCCTATGATTCTATGATTCTAAGTCTTGCATTTTAACATGGGCTGATGATGCTTGTGGTCTCCTTAGCCCTATGGTTCTCTGATTCTTCTTTACCCTGATCTGAGGGAGGGGAAATGAAGCTTAATGTGTCCTACAGAGCTGCTTAGCTCCACCTAGACATCTTCTGCCCACCTCACCACATCAAATGCATGCAGGAGCCCAGCAAATGCTTGTCCTTCTCATCAAGAAACTGGACATAGAGGAAATTTGTTGTCTACTGAAACTCATGGAAAATTCTGAATTTTCAACATTTGAAATTTTTTTAAAAAATATTGACAATGTTAAATGAATTGCTATTGTGAGCCAACAACAAGAGCACATTGAAATTTTTCAGTTTTTGAAATATCAACACAATTGTAACTGTTACCTTTCTCTGAAAAGACAGAAGAAACTATTTTAAAGACAATCATGGATTTCCCCATTTTTACCAGCTTCACAGACAATTAAATAAAAAATAATACACTTAATATGTAACAACTCTTGTAAGTAATACATTTTAAGAACTGAAATCTTTGAATTCTCCAAAGCACACCAAAGGAAAATCTCCTTCCATTTTATGTTCATTACACATTTCTGAATTAGAAGAAAAGTTGAAGTTCAGTTTTGAAATTGTCACAGGGTAATTTTAGGTTTTGTATTAATGGAAACCATCTTACCAATATTTCAACATTTGAATTTCAATCAATGACTTTCCTTCAATGGGACACAGCAGGAAATGCATATGCTGGATCCAGTTCTGCATCTGAAGGGCCAACAGAACAATATTATTCAATATTGTTATTCATTAAACTAGGATCACACTGTGCTAGGTGCTGCACAAACACAGAACAAAAAGATGGCACCCTAAGACGCTTACAACCTAAACAGTATTTTGTCTTTAGCCAACTAAATACTCAATAGTGAAAAGTTTGACATACTGAAAACTTTTCTTTTATGACTGGAAACAGATAATGGAAATGATCCTCAAATACATGTACACATATTGCTTTATTGGGAGGACGTGTCTGGAATGCGGGATATCATATGCTTAAAAACATATTTCTGGAGTTTTGACCACATCACCAATATGAGCAATCAAGTTATGTTTAAAAAATCAATACAAAAAACCCAGTGGAGAGTCAAATACTACAAAGGAACTATTCAACTTGAGGTTAAGGAGACTTTGAGGTAGAAAGGTCCTACTCAGTGTGAGTAAAATGATCAGAATGAGGCCCTTAGAACCAATAATCATCCTTCCTCTATGATCCACATGCCATTGTCTAAGTCTTACTTTTTTCAAACCATGTTTCTCCCAAACTTTTAATAAAATAGACGTTTAAATCTGGAAATCTTCAGTTATTATTTAACGGCCACAGAGGAGAACTCAGTGGAATGGCACTTCTACTTCATAGCTCTGTTCCCAGTCCCAAATCTTGTTGTCACAACTGGGTTACTACCTGAGTCATGCTCTTAACTCTCCTAATGGCAAACAAAGCAGAACAGCACTCATTTCATATGGCTTTAATCAGCACTTTGCTATTAAAAACTAAACTGGCTTACATTTCCTTGCACCCTAGAGATAAGAAATTGAAATGGAGCTGCTCTGTAATAGGTGGCTGCTTCCAGCATAGATCCACAAATGGAGAGGGTCTGGTACAAACAATGATCTTCATATTGCACACCCGCACTGTGACAAGTTATAATGGTGATCCTTGTGCCCTTTTAACTCAAGGACTAGGCCTTGTGCTGCTGATGGCTCTCAACTCCCTTGAGTAGGGGTTCTCCAAGCTTTTCATAATGGGTGCATCTACACTGGCAAGTTAGTTCAAATTAAGGAGCCTTAATTCAAACTGACTTGGTCCCCATACACAATAGAATTTCATTAGCTCAAATTAAGGAATTCCTTAATTTGAACTAATGAAAGCTTAGCTCGAATTAGTAACACTTGCATTTAGTTCAAACTAAGCACTTAGTTTGAGTCTTAGTTCCAACTAAGGTCAGTGTAGACAAGGATCAAGCCTTAATTTGAACTAAGTTTGAATTAAAGCAGTTAGTTTGAATTAACAAAATGCACTAATTCGACTTAATTCGACTTAGTAAGTCGAATCAGTGCATTTTGTTAATTCGACTTACTAAGGTGGGGTTTAGTTTGAATTAAGGTCGAACTTATTAGTTCAACGTTGTGAATCCGAATGAACTTTTGTAGTATAGACATAGCCATGGGGTGTGTTCACACAGCAGTCTTATTTTGAAACAACAGAGGCTGTTTCAAAATAAGAAAGGCCATGTTCACACGACGCACCGTTGTTTCGAAACAACGGGTTCCATTGTTTCGAAACAACGGCAACTATACCAAATTCCATTAGATGATGATCTGGCCCCTGAGTTTCAAAATGTTTACTTAATGCAGATTGGTGGCCAATCTAGACAGAATCTAAGCAATTGAGAAGATGTCTTGATAGGACCAGAGACTCCATTGTTTAGTGTGTGTATAAGAGTATAATCATGTGATATTGCTGCTGAAAACTCCCTTCATTTAATAAAGATTAAAGTGTCACAGAAATCCAGATGGTTGGCTTACCGTAACATAGAGTTACCATGCTGGAAGAGAAAAATCTGCATCAACTTTAGAGATAACAGCAACAAGAACAATATGCATTTAGGTTCAGAACAGTGAAATGGAGCCTGACAAGCAGGATCTTTTGTTTCATTTTGGTGGAACTGCAAAATTAGTCAGGGAAAGGAACACAATAGATTATTTATTAATTATGATGTTCATAGCTGCAAGGAAAGCTGGGTGCTGCACAAACACAGAACAAAATCCTTAGTTTGACTGCAGGATTTGAAAGAGCGCTCAGGAAATTTGACCAAAATGGCTTGGATAAGGGTGCTGTCTCAGGCTATGCTCTGTTAATATTAAACACTCAGGGTGGACTGTGGCATAAAGCCACAACTCCTTGGCATTAGTGGTGACCCCTGTATTAGGTAGAGCTTCAGAACGTACTGTGCTTTGGGCAAACAAAACGTTCAGGAGCATAGCCACACCATGATAACTGGACTGGATGCAGCCACCATTCCCCTGGAGACCTCGTCAGCTCACTTCCTGTATATCCCCACTCCCTTTAGAGACTAGCACAGGCAGTAATAAAAAGCCCTTGTGCTCCTCTGCAGGCCTTTGCCTAACCACTGAGGGGTCCCCCCCAGTCATTAGGTTTAAGTGTAGTCTTGTGAGGTGAGTATTGAATTGTCATATGGCTTATTTATATTTTTGCAGTCAGGGAGGTTGCTTTTCTTCAATACAGTTTTGCATTATTTATAGGATATTTGGTCTAGATTGGTTCTCAGGTTAGTTATTATTGTGAGTTGCATATGTAGCTCTCTCTGGGTACTACACTATGGGCTTAAGTCAACTTAAGCAAAGTCCTGGCCACATTTAGAAATTATTAAGTCGACTTAAGGACTTCCTTAAGTCGACTTAATAACTCTCACTCTTTAAGTTGACTTAGGCATTAAGTCAACATAATTAAGTCAACTTAATGCAATGTGGCCATCTAAGTCAACCTAGGAAGCCCTGTTTAAAACATGTGCCTGTTTAAGTCTACTTAAGCAAACACATTTTTTATTAAGATACTTTCTTAAGTCAACTTAGCCAACTTTGTTCAGTTGACTTAAGAGGAGTGTGGACTCACTAAGTCAACTTAATAAAGTTGACTTTAAATAGACTTTATTAAGGCGACTTAACAAAGCCCTGTAGTGTAGACATAGCCTCTGTGGTATGTGGGCCTCATCCACACAACATGGCTACTACCTGTATGTCCCTGAGGATGTCACATGAGCTGCAGCTGGGTGCTGATTGGACACAAGCAGCCCACAGGGTGTGGCTGGAGATCCAGCTCACGGTATTCTAGTGTCCGGTCTCAGGTGGAGGTTGCCACTGTTAGACCCCAGTTCAGTAAGGCACATCAACACGTGCTTCCCTTTATGCACAAGTCATCCTGTTGATATCAATGGGATCTCACGGGGTCCAGTTACCACACACAGCGCCTCCTTCAGGCAGTGATGGGAATTAGGTCTACCAGACATTGCCCCATCCTCTGCCAGAGTCTCTACCTGCCATCTCTTTCCCCTGCACTCTGCTCACCCCCAGAACTCCAGTTTCTTGTTCATCGCCAGGTCACAAAATTCCTCCCCTTCCAGGGAAATCAAAGTCCTTCCAGAACAGCTATCCAGCTGGTATTTCCAATGGCTTTTGCCACTTCATAGTGGCTGCTCAGGACACCCAGGCCTGCCCCCCACACTGGGTCCCAGCTCAGGGACCCTATAACAAGCAACTAAGCTCTGCATAGGCCTAACCATTACTATTGTCCCGATGGGCTTCTTCCTACTTATCCGGCTTCTCTCTCTTTCAGGTCTTCCCATCCCAAATTCCCTCTTCCCAGGGGGGTGCAGCTCCTAGCTCCTAGACTTTATACAGCCCTGTCCTGTTTCTGTCCAGTTGAGCCCATTTCCCATGAGAGGCCTGCTCTCTGTCTGCTTCATCAGGTGCACCCTGGGCAACTAACTGGCCTGCCTAGCTGCTTCAATCCCTCCAGGACCTGCGTGAGGAAGGGTCCCCATCCAATAGGCCTATCTGTGTGCTTAATGCTTAGTGTAAGTGCTTTCCCGGACCAGGACAAGTGCTGGACTGTGCCTGGGTTTTGTTCTATTCCCCTCATGTGGCATCACACACATTGATTGCTGCAGGAGGAAAACAGGCGGTAGCTACAAACGGGAGAAGGCTGAGAACTGGGGAAAGTCTATAACACCAGCAAGAACCCCACCTTCTTCTACTACAGGGTTTTTCTCCTACCTAGCTCAAAGGTCAGTGTCATTTCCCTTGTTTACTTGGTTTGGGATTCAGAAGGAGACACTGTCACTGGCAGAGACCACAGCAGCGGAGTGGGCATAGATTTTGTGTAGAAAACTAGATGTGTCGTGAATATACTTGTAACAGGCGATCACTGCACCATTGGACTGCCTGTAAACAGGTAGAATGGACTCAGTAAAGCTTCATGTACATCCGTTTACAACAAAGAACAGGATCCTGGTGAGAAACCAAGATAGACAGTTTGCCTGCCTCTTCTTTTAGTATGTAATCTTTACTCCTGTGGCTGGCCATGCAATGTATGACTCAATAATCAGTGTTCTTTCAATACATGCTGAGATATCCTCACACAATGCGCATTCAACCCGTGGAACTCCTTGCTGGAGGATGCTGTGAAAGCCAAGACTATAACAGAATTCAAAAAACAATTAGATGAGCTCACAGAAGATAGGTTTATCAATGGCGACCAGCCAGGAAAGGCAGGGATTGCTGTTTTCAAGAGGCTGGGACTGGCCAAGGAGATGGATCACTTGATGATTATCTGTTCGGGTCATTCATTCTGATGTAACTGGCATTGGCCACTGTTGGAAGCCAGGCTAAATGGACCACTGGCTATGGTTATATTATGTTACGATGGGGCTCTATCAGGGAGCATCCTGGCTTCTCAAAATCAGGGCACCTCCTCCAACTTATATCAGCTCAGGATTTTACCCTATGTTTTTATTACACCATGACATTTTTTTCCTTGTCTTTGTGTTGTCACCCAGCCAGTTTGAAGCTGGGAAGGAACACTGACATTATATGCAGGGCCAAATGAAAGGGCCCTGGCTCCCCACCACCATCCCCAGACCACAGCCCCCCCCCATCATGAAGCCTGGGGGGCGGGCAGTGCTGGAGAGCTGGGGCAGAGGCTATGGCATTTCCACCTCAACCCTAAACGGGCTGCTCTGCCCCCAGGGTGGGGCCAGCAAGAACAAAGTACAGTCTCCGGCACAGTCCAGGGCTGCAGCCCCTATTTCCCCTGTGCTGATCCCGTCCTGAGTGTACGTAACCAAAAGAAAGGAAATACAAGCATTTTATACACCCTTCTTTGCTCTCTTGCACTTGCTCCGATCTCCAGGCATTTGATCTTTCAACTTCTGCCTTCTCCCCTTGCTTTCCTGCTTGTGTTTCTGTCCTGATCGGTGCGTAGAGCACATAGGGTCAGCAATTTCACTCTCAGCTTCAGCAGTCTTGTTAGTTCAGCACTTTCCCCTGGCACTGTGCTGCGCGGAGCTGGTTCACTCTCCGCAGCACTGCACTGTGGCATTGTCTCCCTGCCAATGCTCTCTCCATCGGGCCAGGCCTCATTAATCAAGCCCAGCTGGGCTCAACTGACCTTGAACTAGGTCCCAGGGGGCTGCCAGCAGCTCGTGACTCAGGCATCCTGTTTAGCCATCGGCTGTCTCTTGCAGGGTGAAAGCAGTGGGCGAAGCCTGTAGAGTTCTGCATGTCCAGGCTACGCTGTGACAATACATCTACATCTCAATCGTGAGAAATCCCCAGGATGTCACACTAACCTCCCAGTGTGTCCCAAAGTGTCTGTAAATAGCCAAGATGCAATTCCAGCCACCTGCCCCTGGTGACTCAGCTTCAGTGCGGAAGCTGCTGAGATTCTGAAGAAGTAAAAGGAAACGTCACACTCGCTGTAGAAAAACAAGTAAGCAAGCTGGGCATTAGCCAAATGACTTGGCACTTCCGGTCATCTCACAGTTCATTTCCTGGGGAGGCTGGGAAGCAACTCGAAGATTTGCACCTAATGCCTTAAAATTTAGGCTTTGCAAAATGCCAGAGCACAGACAAGACAGCAGTTGTAGTGGAACAGAAACAGGGTGGCTTATTTATTATTAATTATTATTATAATATTAGTGTTGAGCTTTGGTTTGCTTATTATTAAGACGGGTCAACAAGGCCAGTTCTTCAGCTGGGGTTAATTACTGTTGTTCTGTTGGCTTACACAGATTTACATAGGCTGATGAGCTGGGGCTGGAGAGCCTTTGACGGTGAGGCATGAGAAACAGGAGCAGGTGGTTACCTTGTACTGACTGAAACGCCACCCTGCTGGCCTGCCAGGGGAACCCCCCACCGTGAAACCTGTCTTCAAGTGTTAATACTTCAGTTAATAATGCTCTGGAGGCTCAGGCAGGGGAAAGGAACATAAACGATGGAAAGTTCAGAAAGTTGAACAGCAGACCAGCGTGTGTCAAGCTGTGTAGCTAGGTTAAAATTAGATGACTTTAGCGGGAAAAAAAGAAAAAAAATGAGACACTTTAATGATCATGGATCTGGAATACAAGTTACAACATACAACCACCATTTATAGTGTTGACCTTGTATTTCTTTTTTAGAAAAACACTGCAAAGGACAGACGTACCACCTACGGCCTTGTCCACCAGCCGAATGACTGCAGCTATTTCTGGCATCCGTTCTGGTCCAGGTGGCCCATCTGGCCTGATTCACTTCACCAGTTTCCCTGTGCATCTGGGAATTTTGACCCTCCTGCTTTCCAACTAATTGTATCACATTATCTCCTTTTTGTTTGCGATTTCCCTCTCGGCAAAAGGTTGCAAAAATCTCATGCACTGTGTTAGAAAGTCTCAATTAACCTCTAACCTTGCCTCAGCGCATGTGGCTTGGGTTACTTCTCACACCCAACCGTGGGCCCATTAACACGTTGTCGTAAAACAAAAACTGTTTTGACGGGCTGTAATTGCTGCTAAGTGACGCTGAACAATGGGGCTCTTGTACCACCGCTAAATGGGCAGTATGAGCAGCAGAGGCTGTTCTCGTAGCCCCAGTCAATGAGATTTTATATGAGATAAATCTGAGCCCCCTGTTGTATCTCTTTAAGCACTTAAGCAACCAAGCTTCCTACAGCTATGAGCTGATGAAGGGGGTCGTCATATTTTGAATTACACGCTGCAAATCTGACAACGCTGCACAAAGCATGAGTGACAACTCCCAGGGAGAACTACAGAAGGTTTTTTTTCCCCCTCTGCCGCAAATATAATTAGTTTATGTTAGCTGGAAAAGGCCAAAGGCTACCAGAGGGCAGGGCCCTTTTTGTTTTTAGGCAAGATAGTGGAATAATTGCTTGACGCTCAGATCTGCAGGTGCTTTATGAAGCTCATTTGGCCTTGGCAGCCTACAGTGAAAGCTGATTTCCTCTAGAAATGCTGGATTCCATGTGACAGGCTCAATTTGCTGTGACGGGAATGATTGTCTATTCATTCAGTGCATAACTGCAGTACCAGTTACAGTCAACACTTACTGTAGTCACTTGTTCTTTTAGCACTATTTGCTCACTTTCCTTCTCTTGGAAGGTGAATTTTTGGAAGGAGTAAATGCAGCGACTTGATGAAGATGCTTCTAAAGGACAAGGGGCGCAATGCGTCTTTCTTATTTGGTCCTGCCACGAGTGGAGGGCACTGGACTCAATGACCTCTCATGGGCCCTTCCAGTTTCTATGATTCTATGTGATAATATATCAGTGACCAATAAGATATCTGCAAGCAGAAAAGCTAAAGTGTTTCCAACCCAGCACATCCTTAGATGCAAGGATTTAGAGGGAGGGTCTGACCACAGTACCATCTAATGTCACTGCAGATCTCTATTATTGGCATGAGTTGAAGAACAATGAATGGGGTTTGTCTTTTCTAATAGAGTTCTGCCAGCTGTTTAGTAAGAAAGTTCAGGTCTGATCTTTGGCTGATCTCAGTGAGTATCATTCAGTTGAGATCACCAGGTAAAGCTCTGGTCAGTATTTCCTGAGCATTCAGTGTACATGTTTACTGATGTACAATGACCTCATTAAAACCCAAACCACACTAAAAATCCACTTTCTCTTCATTTTTGGGTTTCATATAAGGTGCAGACAGCCAGCAGTTATAAGACCAGAAAGGCATCTTGTGATAATGAGGTTGATGTGGCACCTGAGCCACCATCTTGAACCATCTGGATAAGTCAACAAATGACTGGTTTTTTTTTTAGAGGAAGACTGAAGAACTTCAGCTCCTGACAGTGGCTTTCCTGATTAGGATTAAACTGGTGTTTCCCACTGTTTGTATTTGGCTGTCAGACCTTGTGCTGGAATTTTTCTTACCTGCACTTTGTAGGACACCTATGGAATAGGTGCTGACCTTTTCCCTTTGATTTCCCAATTTATTTGACTTAACTATCGACTTAAAACCCATGATAAGGATATCTCCTTCAGTAGAGAAACCTAATTGCGAGACAGTAAATTTGAATACATGATACAGCTTTTAGCTCTCCTGAATAAATAGTGGTATGGTGCCCAGATGTCCTGATTTTATAGGGACCATACCAATATTTTGGGCTTTTTCTTCTATAGCTACTATTATTCCCCCCTGTCCCTATCCTGATTTTTCACATTTGCTACCTGGTCATCCTAAACAGTAGTATCCCTTTTCTCCCCTTTTTTGTATGCAAAAAATTCAGATGCCAATCACAAATTGGCCTGGATCACAAACACTGACATAAAAAGACATCTGGAAGCAGATTGTATCACACTGCGAAAAGGAACAATAAATTAACCATGAGAGCCATATGATTTCCCTGGAGCAAAAAAAAAGTACCCAAATGGACTTCCAGTCCACAGGCATCACATATGGGAATCAGTACTGGAGGTGGGATGCAAAGGATGTGGGAAGTTCAAGTTCACTAATAACTGTGGGAAGATGAAATAAAAATGCTTTAATTGTAAGGCAAATAATGTTCTGTTTCCCCTGGAGCCGTGCTTGGCATGGATTCTACAGCTTGTTCATGACAAGTTCAGATAACTCTGCGAGTGGCCTGTTTACCAAGGCAGATCCATGTCATTAGAGATGAATACCCGCTCATTCCCAACATGACCAAGACATTGTAGTTAGCCCCATTCTTCAAGAATATTGAACAACAACATACAGGAAAAGATGCTAAAAGATTCAACAGCCACATGTTAACCTTTGAGGTTGTTCCCAGACATTTGCCATACCTAAACAGGTCATGGTAATTTACTTAAGATATCTAAATATGGAGTTAGGGGACTAAGTTTCAGGTACCAATTTTTTAAATTTATCATGTATTGTTCATGAAATGGTGAAAATAACCTAAAAATACTTACTCAGCATCAGTGACAGAGCTGGAGTACAAAAATATATCTTTCTGGCCTCTGGAAGCAATGAATGCAATGCCTGGAATATGAAATTCTCTTAAGATTGGATTCAGAATTACAGCTACATCTTTAGTGAAATCATCCATCACCTCTGAAATCCAGCTGCAACTTTTGACTCTATAACGTCCTGCAGTAAAATGGATAACTATTTCACTGTATGAAACAGTACAGAGGAGCCTCATTAATGTTCTTCTCACTAATCCACACACATGTAATTCACACAACAAAACCGGTGATCTTGTCCCACTTCTCAGCTAAGATTTAACAGGTTGTTGCAGGGAGCTCTCATGTTACTAAGGGCTCTTTTTACTGATGGCAGCAAATCCGCCACTGTCAATTCGAATGTCCTGATCAACTACTTGAGTCTGTCAAGATTCGCTCAGCTAATCAGGAAGTTCAGTCCTTGAACAGCATCCCAGCAGCTGTGTAGCACTGAGTCAAAGGAAGGTCCTCTCCCTTCGACTCAGTGCAGTAAATGTGCTAGAAGCAGGGGAGCCAAACGCAGACACACAAGTTAATTTACTGATAGGTAAAGTGTATCTCCATTCAACTGCCACCAAAAAGGGCAGGCAATGCAGACTAAGACTGCCCTAAGATTTCAAGACTATTTCAAAACCTGGTGCAGGACACTTACTGGCATGACACAAAGCAAGGGCATCAAACATTAAAACTAAATTCCATGAGCTAAGTAAGTGTATTTCTGATTCGTTATCTTCTTGCTTTTTTGCTGTTTGCTTGCTTATGTGCTAATTCTTTGAATTCACAGCTTAATAGTGGGTGGGCCATTAATATGAATTAGCGATATTGAATCTGTGGATTGGGAGGCCTATTTAATATAAATGAATTTAGTTAATAATTTAATTGAGTGACACCTTGTTCTCATATTCTGAGACAGTGTGAAAAAGAGAAAAGTGATCAGTTTCCAAAACACCCTTCCTGATATGGAAAACCTTAGTATATTTGCAGCTTGGCTCAGTAAAGATGTCTTCAGTGATCTTAAACACAAAAACGAAGCTTACAAGAAATGGAAGCTTGGTCAGGTGACTAAAGAAAAGGATAAAGATAGTGCTCAACCATGCAGGAGTGAAATTGGAAAGCACAATTGGAGTTACAGCTAGCAAGGGACATGACAGGAAACAAGAAGAGTTTCTACAGGTATGTTAGCAACAAAGTGGTCGGGGAAAGTGTGCGCCCATTACTAAATGGGGGAAGCAACACAGTGATATGATGTGCAAAAAGATGAAGTACCCACTGAACTTTTTGCCTCTGTCTTCACAGGCAAGGCCAGCCCCCGGACAACTACATTGGACAGCACAGAATGGGGAAGAGGTGAGCATCCCTCTGTGCTGAAAGAACAGATTCAGGACTATTCAGAAAGGCTGGACATGCACAAATCCATCATGCCAGATGCAAGGCATCCAATGGTGCTGGGGGGGTTGGCTCATCTGACTGCAGAGCCATTGGCCATTATCTTTGGAAACTCCTTTTGAATGGGAGAGGCCCTGGCTGATTGGAAAAAGGCAAATATAATACCCATCTGTAAAAAAGGGAAGAAGGACAATTCCAGGAACTAGAGACCAGCCTCACCTCATTCCCTGGAAAAAATCATGCAGCTGGTCCACAAGGAATCCATTTTGAGCCACGTCAAAGAAAGGAAGGGGATCAAGAACAAGGAGCATGGATTGACCAAGAGAAAGTCATGCTTGACCAACCTGATATCCTTCTATGGTGAGATGGCTGGGTCTATGGATGTGGGAAAAGCAGTGGATATGATATACCTTTACTTTAGCAAAGGTTTTGATAAGGTCTACCACAGAATTCTGATCAGCAAGTTAAAGAAGTATGGTTTGAATGAACAAACTATAAGATGGATAGAAAGCTGACTAGATCATTGGGCTCAACTGGTCGTAATCACTGGCTCAATGTCTAGTTGGCAGCTGGTAACAACCAGAGTGCCCCAGAGTTGGTGCTGTGGCTGGTTTTATTCAACATTTTCATTAATGAATGATCTGGATGCTATGGTGGATTTCATACTCGGTAAGTTTACAGATGACATTAGCTGGGGGGGGAGTGGTAGATACCCTAGAGGATAGAGGCAGGATCCAGAGTAACACTGACAAATTGGAGGATTGGGCAAAACAAAACAAACAAACAAACAAAAACCTACCATAATGAATTCAACAAGTTCAGAGTCCTGCACTTAGGACAGAAGAATATCATGCATTGCTGCAGACTGGGGACCGATAGGTTAAGCAGTTGTTCTACAGAAAAGGACCGGGGTGGTTGTTTACAGTAGAAAGAAGCTGGATATGAGTCAACCATGTGCCCTTACTGCCGAGAAGTCCAACAAATCAAGGGAAGTGATTATTCCCCTCTATTCAGCACTGATGAGGCCACATCTGGAGTATTGTGTCCAGTTTTGAGCCCCCTGCTAAAGAAAAGATGTGAACAAATTGGAAAGAGTCAAGCAGAAGGCAACAGGAAAGACTAGGGGGAAGGACACGACTTATGAAGAAAGGTTGAAGGAATTAGGCTTGTTTAGTATGCCAACTAAAAAACTGAGAATGGAATTTGATGGCAGTTTTCTGCTACCTGAAGAAGGGTTCCCAGTAGTTTGAAGTTAGGCTGTTCTCAGTGATGGCAGATAACAGACAAAAGAGCAATGGTCTGAAGTTGCAATAGAGGAAATCTAAGTTGGATATTAAGAAAAACTTCTTCACAAGGAGGGAGATGAAGCACTGGAAAGGATGACCTAGTGAGGTGGTGGAATCTCTATCCTTAAAGATTTTTAAGGCCCATTTTGACAAAGCCCTGGCTGATGTGATGTAATCAGGGTTGGTTCTGCTTTGAGCAGTGGGTTGGCCTAGATGATCTCCCGAGGTCCCTTTCAACCCTACTCAACTATGATTCTGCAGGGGCTTGTCTTCATCCTACAGCTGAGCTACAGGCAACACTCAAGTTGAGTCCCATCCACCTGCACAAAATCCTTGAAACTTGGTGCTTTTAACTTATGTGGGCTAACCCAAGAGGGGGCTGAAACTCATGTGAGCGCAACTCAAGAGCCGCTAGTTCTCCAAAGCCCAGAAAGGACAGGTCAGATCTCCTATAATTCATCTGCAGATGAATTCGTAGGGGGGGCTCTGCTCACCACAATGCTAAGGACCTGGAACGGCTCTGTGAAGTCTTTCACTGCTAATTTCACTCCTAATTCACTGCTCTCCTTCTGGGCCACTGAGTCGTCCTGCTCACTCTGCTGAGGTAGCATTTGGCCTTCATGGCCTTTTGGTTTGAGTCAACACCCACTGAAGCCAAGAAGAGTCTTTCCATTGACTTCTGTAGGTTCATGTTTCTCTTACTGTGTGCTCCAAGGGGGGCTTCTTATAAATCTACAGTAGTCTCTTGGGCTGTGTTCACACACAGGGGGTTATTTCGATATGGTTGTTTCAAAACAACTTGTATCGAAATAACACCTTATTTTGAAATAACTTAATTCGAATTAACAGTTTGTTAATTTGAATTAAGGAAAGAAGCTCAAAGTGAAATAGCAGGTTCAGGCAACAGTTATTTCGAAACAAGTCACTGTTGGTTCGAAACAACATGTTCGCACGGCGTTGTTTCGAAACAATCATTTCGAAACAACGTTGTTTTGTCCCCACATGGGGTTTAACTTGTTTTGAAACAATGCCGTTGTTTTGAAACAACGGGACCCGTTGTTTTGAAACAACCGTGCATGGTGTGAACAGCCTAAATCTTATTTCGAAACAACCTCTGTTGTTTCGAAATAAGAGGGCTGTGTGAACACAGCTTTGGGGTGTGGCCCAAAGCCCACTGAAGTTAAGGGAAAGACCCCCCCACCATTGATTCCAGTGGGCATCAGCACAAGCTCTTTGTGCTGTATTTGTTCCCCACACCATGCAGACATTCTTAAAGGATCCCACAAAATCAGAGCCTCTGGCCCGCAGGAGCCATTCTGGCTGGTTTTGCCAACATCCTTACGCTTTGCTACCAACCTGTGGTGAAATGAAAATCCCAGCCTAATTCAGCATCAGTAAGCTTCAAGTTATAATTTCCTGGACACTTTTTATTTTTTTAAACCAACACTTTTTAATGACATCACTGCATTGCACTCCCTTTAGCAGTGAAACACAGTCCGTGTGCTGTCCAGTCCATCCCCCACACCAACGGATTCAAATTCATGGGGAGTTTCCCCACCAGTTTCCACCATACCCTTTGCTAACTGAAAGAACTTAGTGCCAACAGCAGACTTCACCAACTTGTTCTCCACATCTTCCTGCAAAACTTTAATAAAACAGTAATCTACCACTGCTGCTAGTGACCCCACGGCACACTCCACTGTCAGCTCCAGAGAGGTAGCCATGTTAGTCTAGTTCAGCAAAACAAACAAGCTCATGTGATAAACACTTTTTTTAGTCTTTAAAAGTGCCATGGGACTCCTTGTTAGTTCCACCATTAGCCTTTCTCTGCTGGGAGGACTTGCCATGTGTTACGACTCTGTTTGCTCCAACAGTTTTCGGTCCATGACAAGGCTTTCCACATGAACCCATTTTGTTTTCCTTAATGATCTTGTATTAGGGTCCATGTAGGAAGCAATTTGAGAAGTGATGCGAGTGGCATGCATCTCCTCATTTACTGACATTTCAGAGGGCTCCGATAAGTCAATTAGTTACCTCTAGAGCAGCTGTGTTGGTTTGACCCTGCAGGTCATGCTACATCTAGTTGGGAAATGATTTACTTTTTTCCCTCCTGACTTTTTTTTTTTTTTTTGTGGTGGTGGTTGCTGGCAACTGAGTTTTTGTTACTTGCTTTGCTTTGCTTTTTTTTCATGGAAACCTTTTTTTTTTTTTTTTTTTTTTGACAGAACCAGACAAGTTTTCATGAAAATTTCTGGGCCCTCACAAAGCTGTTTCCCATCAAAGAAAACTCTTGACAGAAAAGATCATGACTAACTCTGCCACTGCAAGTCCTCGTGCTGCGGTACTTTAGCTTAGCTGGGTCCAAAGGCAAAGGCAAATGGAGTCGAGATGAAGAGCACTTGCTTGTGAGGATTCTCGAGATTTCCCACAAACAGGTAGCATCTGTATAAACAGTCACTGTAAGTTAAAACTAACCTGCGGGCCGATCAGCCCAGAGAATCAGCCTCACTAACATCACCCCCCCGCTCCCCTCCAATGACCATATCTCAGCGCTATAGGCACTCTGGACCATGCATTTTTTATTTCAATATTATAGGCCAAAGCCCAGACTTTATCTGGCACAAGTAGATAAATGGTGGGAAATTCTCTCTGCAGTCATATTAGCAGCCCGGTGATTATATGTTCCTCCCATGCACCTCTAGTGTTTGGACGGATAACAAAGGGACCTATGCAATGATAGATCCCTTTGCCTTAGACTGCCCCTCCCAACGTTTTCCACTCTGCCCTGCAGAAACCACACACAGAGCAAGTCATACAGTAGGTGCACACACTTGGCAACATCCCCAGATGTCCAGTACAGCAGAACCAAACTGCTACCGTGCTAAATTTTCTGCAGAGCTCACCAATTAATGAACTCCACTCCTGGTGATTTACTGCACTCTAGTTTCAGAAGTTGCTCCAGAATTTGATTTCCTCCTGAGAGACATCAGCTTCTGCCAAAGCCAAACTCCAGTTTCTCAAGAACAGACAGACAAAAGGAGATACCTATGGAGTCGGTATTTCTTTATTGTCTTCAGGGAGGGCAGAATGGTTCAGACCTTCTTGAAAGGTAGCAAGGTTCAATAGACAGAGCCCTGAACTGGGAGTCAGACCTGGGCCCTGCCGCTGACTGGTCTATGATTTTGGGCAAGGTTCTTCACCAATCTGGACCCTGTTTTGGGTTTTTTTTTTTTGTTTGTTTGGTTTTTTTTGTCTGTCTTCTCTATTTGGACTGTATACTCTTTGGGTAAGGGATTCTCGGTTCCTAGGTGTTTGAACAGAGCCTAGCACTATGAGGTCCTGACCCCAATTAATATCCCTAGATGTTACCATTTTAAAAATTAAAATAATAGTCTGGGAGCTAACAGAGATCTTTTCTGCGTGGATTGCAAGAACAAGGTTGGAGAGCACCAGAGCTCCAGTGTGACACTCTGACGTTCTTATTCATATTGAGTAGCTCCTTTAGTAAAACCACTCATGAAATAAGGCTTTCAGTGGTAGCAAGAGTTTTTGAAAACTGGGTCTCAGCTTACTGGGTTAATCCTTTTCTCTTTAAAATTGCAAATTATTGCATTTGTTAGTTTAAACACTGCCTTTTTTTAAAAATAACATACACATTCAGAAAGTTCAGAGACTCAGAGTATACAATTTATTATCAAGCTAATATTAACTTAATCATGATACCACAAGCTGCCAATGTTTTCTGGGTCAGCCTATTGGTTTTCAATCCAACTGAAAGCAAGAATTTTAACAGTTATACTGTGATTCCTTATTAGAAAGACTGAAGTTTAAAAAAATATTGTTATTGGTGCAAAAAAATCCCTTTTAACTAGACATTTGGAAGTTCAAGAGCTTTTTTTATTTTTAGCATTTGTAAGGAAATGATCTTTCTTTTTCCTATGGAAAATAAGTTTACACACCTACCTGGAAAATAATTAGCTTCCATTTTTTAAAATACAAATATATTGGATTTGACACTTCTTCCCTTATTATATGTCTAAATTTGTCCTCCAGAAAATGTGTGTTTGCTTAAAAATAATTAAACACAGTGGTTCAAAGCCACTGGGACAGCCAGAGCAAAATGTTGAACTTTGCATTCCCAAGAAATGTGCTGCCTTGACCTTGCCAAAAATTCTTTTTTTGTGTTTAAATGGCCACAGCTTTAACAATGGGCGTCAAGAAAGGATCTCCTTTAAGTGCATTCTCTATTTTTCACATAGTTAACCAAACATGCATGCCTTTGATGGATGTCGTCAGAACTGTGTTAATTATCTAGGATAATCTGTCCATGCTAGCAAATGGTGTTCGACTATGTCAATATAGAAATTAATTGTGCAATTCTTGTCCTGTTCACATTGTTTCCTGGCATAGCTGAAATCCGCTCAGACACCTTTCAAGTCTTTTGCTGGTCTAAATGTAGTTAATTGCTCAAGTTCTGGATGTGATGATTCATTCCCAGATGTCTCAGACCTTTCAGCAACTATGCTTCACTAAAATCAATACGTACAGTCAGCAAATAGGACATTCATGCAAACAGGATATTTTACTCATGCCCTGCCTTTTATGTGATTAATCCAAAGTAAGGAAGGGTTCCTGAATCACACTCTTGACACAGCAAATGCTCTTCACATCAGCCAGCTTCCCACACACCAGCGATTGATCATGAATGCCGCCTTTCTGTTGCCCCTCTCCAGGTGCAGTGCTACTCACACAAGGGTTTGACAGCATAACATAACAGTTTTTATTTGCCAGCCTCTTTGGCGGAGTATTCTTTTCTCTCCTCATTTGCCCATATATCAGTGGAAGGGCCAGCCAAATTGAAAATGAGTGAAGCACAAAGAGAGATTGTAGTTTCCACAGTGGCTGTCTATGGGAAAATCCGTGCACTGTTTGTTTGTTTGTTTATGGAGCCCTCAAAGGTCGCTGGTACCACTTATGACTGTGAATCCCCAGCTGAAAGGCCCAAAGCATCTGGGCCATTGCTTGCCAGCTTCTGCAGTCATCATCAGTAGCTGTTGCACATGAGTGGTGTGCTTTTTGTTTGTGCATTTGCTTTCCCTTGAAACCTTTCATCAACCTGTGTCAGCCTCTGTGCGCGGCTGCAGGCCACAGCATGGGAGTAGCCAAAGTAACCAGCTTGAAAAGGCAGCTTCCACATTCGGTGTTGTGGGGCAGCAATGTTTTACATTAGAGGTTTGTGATTCCAACCTAGCTGGGTGGCTGGGTTTGTGAGACTTTAACAAGCTTAGAGTAGCAACTTTGGCTCTATAACCACATCAGCTGGACTCCTGGATAGGAACTTTCCCACTCCCACCTGCCATTAACCTAAGCAGCCACTGGATGTCTGCATAACTCCACACCAGTGCTCTTGAAAAAGCATTTCCCTGAAAGGAAACATGTAGGTCCCTTAAAGATGGCAATACAGAAAGACACTTGGGAGGGAATACTCCTGTGTGCCATCTATACTTAAGAAAGAAGCTACAGCCAGCAGTTAGGCTTCTGGGATGAAGCCCAGGAGCTGTTAGCTTTATTCCTGGCTGAACCACTAACTTGTTGCATAATCTTGGGAAAAAAATCCTCCATGACTCAGTTTCCCCATCTGCAAACTAGCCCTAATGACACTATTATCTTGCAGGTGTGATGAGATAATTCACCAATGTCTCTTAAGCATGCTGAGAAGTTGAGATGGATGGAATCATGCTAAGTAAACACAACACATTGTCCATTCCTTGTTTCAATGTGTCTGTGACAGGATAAACACACCCCACACTAGCACAGCGCTTGCTGGGTTATATAAGGGAGAAGCCCCACCCCTAAAGCCCTGTCGGGCATGCTCAGACGCCTGGGCAGGGATAAAAGGCTGCAGCTGAGCTCAGTTGGGGCTGGCTAGAGAAGGGGAAGAAAGTCCCCAGCCTGTTCCTGAGGAGGCTAACCAGCCGGTAGAGACCCCAGAGGAACGCTGAACTTGAGGAAGCCCTGCACCAGGGTAATAAGACCCAGAGGAAGATTGATCCCCATTGTATCAAGACCCAGGGAAAAAGCCTCTTGCCCTTATGGGGACCACCCAAGCACCCCAGGTAGAAAGCAGCCCAGGGGTCTGGTAAGGGAAGGACCAGAGGAGGAGGGGACACCAAGTCAGCATGTTGTGGTCTGGAGCCCTGCTGATTGGGTGGTGTACCCCTACACCCCTAGGGCCCTGGGCTGGGGCTCAAAGAGTTGGGTGGGACTGAGCCCCCCCCCACCTGGGGTCCTGGGCTCTATAGAGACTGTTTGTTTGTGGACTGTAGCTGCTAGGCCACACTGCCCTCACCTGGGGGACCTGTAGAGACTGCTTGTTTGTGGACTGTGGCTATTGGGCCATGCTACCCTGTTTGAGGATCATATAGAGACTGTTTGTTGGTGGACTGTGACTGCTAGGCCATGCTGCCCTGCCCTGGGGTCATATAGAGACTGCTTGTTTATGGACTGTGGCTGCTAGGCCACACTGCCCCACCCTGGGGGCGGTCTAGGGACGTAAAAACCCGTGACAGGGCGTAAAACCCTGTGACAGCGTCCTTTACTCCATGTTCTCTGATGCCAGGGACTGCAACATGGCCAGAGTAACCAGTTCAAATGAGCAATGTTATCAACACTTGAGATCCAGTTATTATAGGGGTTACCAACCTGTTTGGGTGAGGGGCCACAATGCAATTCTTTTCTCAGTTGGGGGCCAGTGACAAAATCTTTGATAGATGACATACAAATTGATCTTTTTAATAAACTTCAATAAAATGATGATTAGTGTGCTATTTGGCATTGCTTAGGCTGCACTGTGTATAGGGACAAGGGGGCAGGGTTGCCTATGTGAGGGGGCAAGGCAGAGTGTGGGGAGCAAGGCAGGACAGGTGAGCATGGCAGAGGAGGGGAGGGAAAGAAAGGTGAGGTGGGGGAGCAGAGCAGCTGGGTGGCAGGACTCAGCTATTTCCCAACAGGGACTCCACCAGCTCTGCTCTCCTCACTCCCTGGTAAGCACTGCTCATAGAAAGGAGAGCAGTGCTGGGGAGAAGAGAGGAGAACAGTCAGACAGAGACAGGACAGAAACCGTGGCAGTTTTGCAGGGGTCACAGGTTTTGGCATTGGGCATCTCTGTATCAGAAGCATTGATGGGTAGCAATCTCTACAGAAGAGTTTTTGCCACAGAAGTCAGGGGAAGAACAGAGGTGCTGGGTTTAGGGGTGTGGGAGGAGAGTAGAACTGTGGGAGGAAGATGTCCACCCCCTGCTCACTCAAAAGGGGCTAAATCCAGCCCCTGAACAGCTCTCCGGCCACACCTCGTCTCTCTGTAGCTGTGCTGTGTGCAGGGCAGGAAACTGGTAAGAGCCCTGGCCAGCCCCAGCTCCCGGGCTCTTGCAGCAGCACTCCAAGAGCCAGATGAAAGCCTGAGTTATCACCTCACTTCATGAGTTAAACTGGAATGGACAGAAAACCAGTAGGAGACAAGCCAAAGGAAATGTAATTTCAATTATTTATTAATTATTGTAAGCATTGTGGTAGTACCTACAAGACAGAAAGGAGTTCACTATGCTAGTCACCATACAAACAAAACAGACATGCTGTGCCTCAGAGATATCAGCTGTCTACACTGACATTAAGAATCCATGGCTCTCCTCTGCCAGCTGACCAGTGCCATAGCCACAGGTGGGCCTAGGTGGGCCAGGGCCCACCCACTTGGCCCTGAGGCCCACCCATCTTAGTGCCCAGCAGTGGCACAAACATTGCTGCCGTGGGGCTGCCCAGCAAGCAGCTGGGCCAGAAAACGCCATTGGCCAGGCCAACCTGCATTTTCAGGGCCTGGCCAGGAAAGAGGGTCTTGCTATGCCCTTACAGCTGATTTGGTTTGGCAGGGCTTAGGCAAGGGGTTGTTTAACTATAATGTCTGAACTCTGCAAGTATCACACAACTTGAGCTGCTGCCTGTGTGTGAACACCTACACACCCGTTAAGCAGCCCGAGTCAGCTGGCCCAGGCTTCTGTGTTTTTAGTTGCATTGCAGACATGCCCCTAACATTTGTGTAAGGTAGACCACCGTCAGGTACAACTACTGGACGGAAGGAACACGAGGATAGCGGCCACCAGCACTCCGGACACCTCACCACAGCATGGAGAGTTTTGTAGCATCCCCACAGGAAAGAGTCCTGCCCGCCAGTGTGCTAATTCCAAAAAAAGGCCAGTGATCAGCAATCTAAAATGTACTTAACATTTGGCAAGGGACCTGGAGAAAACTGACCTAAGTGGCTGATTGAGGGAATTCTTCCCTATTGCATCAGAGGCTGGAACAGGGACCAAGGGCAACTTGTGTTTCCCTGTCTCAGGAGGAACAGCCCCACACTGCAAACTAGATTACTGAGCAGAGCTGTAACTATGGCGGGGCTGACCAGGCTTTGCCCTGGATGCACCGGAGCAGCTCAATGGAGCCACTCTATTAAAGGCCAGGTTTCGCAGCACTGGCTCCAAGCGCCGCTAATGGCAAGGGGCCTGCTCCGATCGGAACGCGCCCCGGGCAGCAAACAGAGCATTAAACTGTTACTGGGAACAGCCATGGCTTAGATACATCCCAACCATGCCTAGTCCCTCAACTGTACTGGAAGTTACCATGGGGCACATATAGGCCTGTGGTACTAGCTCAAAACTTATTGAGTTTTGTGTCCTTGTCCCAGGGATGTTTGCAGCTGCTTTGTGGCCCTGTTATTTATTTCCCAGTCAGCAAAGTTGCTCTCATCACATGTATATAGTTGGCATATAAGGACCCTTCTCAGTAAAGCCTAGCTGTGTGCCCATTTCTACAGCCAGAGTCTCCCAAGCAAAATTACAATAAGCCAACGGACTAGGTCTAGGTTTCCTTCCTACTTCTCCTGAAGTTTGGGCAGATGTTTTGTTCATTAGCTGTTTAATTTCCATGGATTTTCTTCTCCTCTGCCTCGTTTTCCTGCTCTCTGTCATGCCTTCTAACAATGTCTATTTGAGGTTGTTTTCACCTAGAGCTTTTCTTCCTCCTCATGCCACAGTCCAAATTCCCCTAGCAGCAGTTTTTGGGTTTGAAATTCTGCTGTGACCCAGAGTCACAGAGAAAAGGAGTTGACAGAGTAAAATGGCTATCAAGGCCATTTTGGTTCCTCCCTCTGAGTTTCTATCTGCACTTGTGTCTTTTTGGTGTAAAAAAGACTAAGATGATCAGGTTGATGGAAATAAGGACCTAATTTAAAGCCCATTGATGTCAATGGTAGTATTTCCAATGATATCTACAGGCTTTGCCTCAGGGCCTTTGTCTGAAATCACAACGGAAAGGCTCCTGTAGCCCTCTTCTTTCCTACACATCACCCAGAATCAAGCCCAGAAACTTTTGGGAAGCGCCAAGACATAGTCATATTAAATAAGAGGCCCTGTCCTACAACTTGCAAGATGTTTAAAGTTTTCAGAAACTATTTAAGGGCCCAAATTTTTTAGCATTCAATTCTCTGCCAATCCCGCCCCCCCCCCCCCCGATTTAATCAAAACTTTCAAACATCCCCTGCCCCCATCACCATTTTCTATTCTCTCTACATAGGAGCCCCAGTTGCATTTTCAATGCACATAAGTGACTTGACAACATAGGTGCCACTGAAAATCAGTAGGAATTATGTGGAAAAACTGCAATAACTTTTTTAAAAATAGGAAGATAGGCTCCTAAGTCACTTAGGCACCTTAGACAATTTTACCCAGAGACTTGGGAGGAACTTGGTTTTTCCCCTAAGGGGGAGCCATGTTAGTCTAGTTCAGCAAAACAAATAAGGAGCACTATGACACTTCGAGGATTACTTGTTGGCTTTGTTTTTTCCTGAATCAGTTCCCCAAAACAGAACTGGTCCCACTACCGAGAACAAGCTTTCACCTTTGTACAGTCCCAATCCAGGATGACATAGTACCCCCATGTTCTAGCAATTTCAGATGGATGAAGCGTGGTTCATGTCCAGTTAGGGAGGCTGTTTCCTGGGGATGGGGGAAGAGGGAAACATCAGACTTCTTCCTAAGTATTTGAACATACATGAAAATTATAACATAACCGGTGAGTTGTGATTGCTCACCAATCATAAATACCTGATGCGCCTCATGACTGTTTGTTGTGTGTCATTGTGTACTTAAGTATTTCACAGCTGTTTCTTTCTAACTGGCCACGGCAGCTAATACAGACCCCCCCCACACACACACCTCCATCTGGGTCCTCAGCATTGCCCAAATTCAAATTAATAACTGCTATGTTTACAGAAGGCAAGGAAGCAAATTAAAGACTGAAAATGTGTGAAACAAAACCAAGTCTGGTACCTTGCTCCCTGGGATAGCAGCCCTGAGGGAGACGTTGTACTCGGCCCTTCAGGGGCAGGGAATAACTCACCACCCTAGTGGTCTGTCTGACCAATACAGGGTCAATGCTGATGAAATAGACTCCAGTTTTCTTTGGCATCAGCAGCTCCAGGAAGAAATGTGAATGGGATCTTTATCAAATAAATCCATAACTTCGGGCTAGTCTTCACCGACAGCTGCAAATTTGTCGTTGTCAGGTCAAAGTGAAGACCTGCTCAATCAACTGGGAACCTGATCTAACACCACCATCCCTCAGCAGCAGGGCAGTAGCAGGTGTGTCAGGCAGTCGAACTCAGATACACGAGTTATTTTAAGCAATTTGCTTATCTCTGTTTGACTGCTGCCAGTAACCAGGGCCAATGTAGGCCTGTCCTCGGGGATGTATTTTTCCGACCTTGTAAAGTCATGACTCAATTCTTAAAGCATGGCAGCAATCCCACCAAAGTCAATAGAAATACTCCTACGTTTAAAGTTACATACATGGTTAAGTGCTTTCCTGAGGTCCAAAGAAACCACAGCTTAAGGAGTCCTGTGGCACTTTTAGAGACTAATAAATTTATCATGTGAGCTTTCACGGGAGAAAAATCTCACTTCATCAGATGCTCTGAAAATGGGGGAGCTTACAGGAATGGATTTGAGCTACAAATGGAAAAAGGAATGGCAACATGGACAGTCTGGTGGAACCCAGTGAGAAACTTGTGAAAACATTGAGGACTTCAATTTAGAATTACAGAATCCTAAATTAGCATTTTAAGGGATCTCAGGAGGTCATCTAGTTTAACCCTCTCCTGAAACCAGTACCAACCCTAACTAAATGGGATGACTTCCTTTACAGTATCAGTTTAATCTTTTTAATTTCCTTTTAGCATCCTAGCACCAGTTAGGCCTATATTAATTGCCTTGTACTAGGAAACAATGACATTTTCCTTTGGTACTTTTTGTTTTAGAATACGAAATTTGGGAGCCCACGCCATATTTCTCAGTCATGATGCTGTGCCATCAACCTAAGTTTTTTCTCAGTAAAATTGATGCCTGATTGTTTAGGGATAATAAACATGCCACAAGCATTAATCCAAACCTGGTTCCAGATGCAAATAGGCTGAACCAACCTCCTAAATCTGAACACCAGCCGATTTGCCGGTGTTCAAAAGCCAGCTCTGGTCTTTCTGACTTGGGTTCATCTCTGATTTTTCATTTAACGTAGTGAATACAGAGAGGATCATAGAATCCTACGCTAAACGGGACCGCAAAGGTCATCAACTCTGATCCTCCTCAATACTTAATATGTATTCAGTATGTTACATGAAAAATCAGAGATGAATCCAAATTAGAAAGACCAGATGCAAACAGGTTGAACCAACCTCCTAAATCTGAACACCAGCTGATTTGCCTCACAAGGTGCTTTTCGCCCATAGTCTCACATTGTTACCAAGATCAAGAAATATAAATAAATTCTAAAGGGAGGCATATTTGAGTAATTATCAATGCAACACTAAAGTAGAGGGGAAAAAATAACTAAACTATTTAGCTGCTATGTAATGATGAGACTGTACCCTAGTTTTTTGCACAATGGAGGATGTGCTCTTGGATGGGGTAGATGGGGAATATGGAGTCATACGTGTATACCCTAAGTCATGAGCTATCAGTAAATATGGAATCTGGCCCACTCCACCAACTGTTTGACACTGCTACATTAAACCATAGAGGAAATCTGTCTTCCCTACCCATAGCCTGCATCGCAGCTGGGCAGAACTGCAGCCTGGTTACTGCAGAACACAGTTTGCTTCATCCTTTCTTCATGGGGGTCGTATGGTACCCAAAGGTGCTGTGTTATTGCTCCACATTCTTCCTACACATAAGCCAGCAGAATTGGCCGGTGATGTCAGGGAAAAGGGATCTACACCATGAGTGTGGTGATAGACATGCAGCCTCAATGGGCCAGGAGCCCCAGCATGTGTTCTGAAGCCTGCTGGTACTCCCCATAAAGTAACGCTGTTCTGCATCTTGCCCCACTAAAGGGCTGTGCTTGTGTGGAACAAGCAAACCCCTTTGATTAAGACTCACACAGGGGAACCATTTAAGACCTAACGTCAGTCCATCTTACTCTGAACGTTGAGTAAGATTGGAAACTTTGGTTGTATATACATATAATCAAAGGCTCCGACATGATTTAGCTGGAGAAGGAACAGGAAGCAAAAGGGCACATAACTAACTAGAGACTCTCAGTGCTCCCAACCTGCTGATATTACAGCAGAGCAGAAATGACGTGAGAATTCTCTCTCAAAGCCCAGATCAAAAAATGTTCAGCTAGTTTAGTAAGATTGCAATAAGTGGAGGAAGGAAATTTAAAGTGGATTCCTGCAAATTCATCTTGGGACTATATAACTCAAGGACTTGGTAATGGCCTACAAAGCTTTTTAGCTCTTGATCACTGGTTTGAATCCAACCCAACTGGTGAGGACAGAAAACTTTGCTATCCAGCAGATGCTCAGCAGCTCATGAAAGATGAGTTACTGGTGTCAGTTCATTCTTAATGGGCAAGTGCAGGCGTTACCAAACTAATCAGTCAGCAGAGAGTATGAATGGACTGGTAGGATGAGACTGAGGTGCTTTTTCCAGCACCAGGCTGATACACATTAATGAGGTAGCCATGTAGGAAGCTCGTACTACCATTGGCTGTGCTAACCATTCTTGGTACTCAAAAAGATCCTTCAGTTTTTTAATTTAGCACCAATCATGGGCACAAAATCCACCCCCCAAGCACATAAAGAAAAATCTCAATCACAGCTAAATACAAGCTTCATAACAAGACAATTTTGACATGGTTGAACTTCTGAGACTCACATATTGAATACCACAACAGAAACCAATGTGAAATTAGCAATTAAGTGGGTATTTACCATAGGCTTCCTCCAGCTAGCTTTATTTGATAGTTTTATTTATTTTTCTTCTCTTTTCCCTTTTTCTTTTGCCATCCTTACTATTATAAAATCCATTCTTTTATTAATTTAATTACATTTCCACAAACAACATGTCTGCAGAAGGCACATGCCAGAAAACTAGTAGAATATTACTTGCCTTCCTGCTGCTCTACATGGAGCATACATTAATTGTCTCAAGACCTTTCAAACCTGTCCTCCCTAGATTGCATGAAGACACACACATGCATACTGGGAGTGTCAACTAACTAAAGGATCACTTGGGAGAGATCCCCTAAGTTACAGAGATTTCTTTTCACAGCAAGCTGCAATTCACCTACATTAGTGAGACACACCAAAATTAATATCAAGAACATTAGAATGACTGTTTCCAGAGGAGGTTATTCTTACATACTGTAGTCATCTGAAAGTCAGAGCTGCACAAATAAAATAGTATGTAGCAATGTGTTCCCATTCCTGGATTCCTGTGGAATGAATCTGGAATTTTGCCTTGCTCTTTCAGATCAATGTTTTTGCTATCTTCTATCACCTGTCCCAGTAGTAAGCTACCAGAAATGGAAGTCTAAGACGAAGGGTAAATATCATTATTCTTCATTTAATTCACTACAAATCAGTCTGGTTATAAATCAGGGAATGCTCATTAATCAATCTATTTTTAAAAATATTTTATTTGGCCAAGAGCGTCAGTTCATGCAAGTCACAAAGAAAAAATTAAAACCATGTGCTACAAAGGGGTTCATGGCTGCATGCTTACATCAACAAGACTCAGAACTGCACAAACAATTACCATAGATCATGTTCACTTTCATTAAATAAAGCCATGCTGAAAGCCAGTAGCATAGCTCTTATAAAACACACATGTTGTCTAATCTGTTTGTGTATTCAGGACAAAATTTTACTCTTCATGAGTCCTGCAAACTTGGATTGCAAAGGTATCAATTGGGGCAGAATTTCTTTTACCTGTTCCCCATACTGAAATGTAGTGCAAGGCATTTTGTATGAAGGCACCTATTAGGAAGCTATAAGCATATGATATTGCCCTCATTTCATCGCTGGTAGCTCACTTAGAAACACTGGTGAGACAGCAAGGGATCTCAGTCTAGCCATTATTAAAAGATGCATATTCTGACTAAAGTAGGGGACCAGAAACAAGGATTTATGGATTCTATTCTTAACTTTGCCACTGTTTAACCTTTGGTGAGTTACTTATGCTAACATGCACAAACTTGATAGGGGCCAGTTCCTCAGCCAATGTAAATTGTAATGACTGCATTGAGAGCAAAAGAGCTACACTGATTCCCAGCAGCTGTTTGGGCCTTCTTTGCCTAAGTCACACACCTCCATCCACACTGAGAGCTGCTCTTCACCAGAGTCATGCCTCTGCTATGCAGTTTTGTTGGCAAAAGTCAGCTTTCATCAACAAAACAGTGGAGGCGTACATGCTGAAATGCTCTTACCACCTATGTGATGTCTGCATTATGCTGCCATAATAAAACCTCCTAGATGAGAGGCACAGAGCTTTTTGTGAAATAGCTAGTGTGGCGCAGCATCATTGTAGATGCCGCGCTTGATTACATCGCCCTAAGTAGCCTCCAGGAAGCATCGCACCAGGCCCATCTGGCCAGTAGTTTGAATTCCCAAGGGCCCAGGAATTAAAGGCCCAGACATTTTTAAAATTCCTTTTCCTGTTTGCTCACCATGCACAATTCACACAGCATCTTCTCAGCTGACCACAGTGTTTTTTCTGCAGCAGATGCTGTCCTGTGTGGAGCACAGTGGAGCGGTTGGACCAGCTGAACTTATGGGGAGAGGAGGCTGTGTGTTCACAGCTTTGCTCCAGCTGTAGAAACTTGGATACCTATCGGCTGATTGCTAGTGGCATGCAGGAGAATGGGAGTAAAAGGGAAATGCAGCAGTGCCATGTGAAGATCAAGGAGCTAAACCAGGCATACCAAAAGGCTGGCAGGCCAACCGTTGCTGTTGTGCGGCACTGAACACATGCCACTTCTACAAGGAATTGTGCTCAATCCGCAGAGGGAAAGGAGGAAGCATGCAGTGGACCCAGCCCCAATGACAAAATGGTGCAAAGGAAGTGGAGCTGAAGGACCCCGTGAAGCACAGGGCAGAGTCATCAAGTTGCACAGACAGTCACAACTTCTTTTCCACTCTGGAGGAGTCTAGCCCAGGGGTCTCAAACTCAAATCACCAGGAGGGCCTCATGAGCACTAGTATGCTAGCCCAAGGGCCACACCACTGAAACCTTTTCATACAACCATATTACAAATATAGGTAACAATAGTGTCGTTGCAGGCCACGGGAAGTAGCTTTAGTGGCTGCACGTGGCCCACGGGCCATGTGTTTGAGACCCCTGGTCTAGCCAATCCCAGTGCTCCAGCTCTGGTGCACAGGATGAAGGAAAAGGGAATTCTGGTAAATGTTCATCTTGCTTTGATACTGACAGTAATAGGCAATTAAATTTTCATGTAGTTTGTCATAAGGAACAAAAGGAATAAGGAACAGATATTATGAATAGATACCATCCATCCACACAGTAGGTCCATGGTGAAAAATACCTTGTTAATGGACATGAGTATGTCTCAGCAATCCTCCAGAAATATCTCCAGGACTTTCTTGTGTAGGTATTCTGCAATCCTCTGCCAAAGGTTCCTTGGCAAAGTGGCCTTGTTTCTGCTTGGGCCACACTGAATCAATGTCAGTGAAATGATCCCAGTGATCTACCAGCACCAACAAGACCGCTGAATAGTAGCTCAATGCAGTCCTACCATTCAGTGCTTGTTTCCTGACTCTAGTCCACTGTGGCAAACTGTTCCACAGACACCAGCAGCAACCCTCAATTATTTGTTTCCATGGCTGACATCAGCATCACTGAGTCACTCTCTGTTTCACAGCTCATGAAATACTGTAGGACCGGCTGCTTTGTGTTCATCATGCCCATCACCAAACTGGTCAGCAGTTCAGGATTCATCTTGGCAGGCAGAGACGGCAGGCACACAATTTACTAGGGCTGTTGAAAAACCATGCAAAATGAAGGCATAAACCCATGAAATGATGGGATGGAAAGAACTGCATCATGGGACAGCAGTTACATATGCCTGATGCACCACAATCAGTTTCTAGAGCTCCCAGTGGCAGAGAGTGCAGATGTTGGCAAGTTGCACAGTGGGATAGCTACCTACCATATAACAATTGCTTTGTTGATTGAAGAACAACAACTGTAGATGTGCTCTGCCAATACAAGGAACACTGTGTGGATGGGCACAACCAATGTGTTTACTGGGTGGGGGATTTATGAGAGAGGACATGTGGCAAGGGCAAGTTTTATTGCCTGCACAATTATCTTGTCTCAGATCCCACTCAATGTAAACCCATGTTTGATTTATTTTATATCAAAGGCAATGGAGTTGTCTGAAATGGTTTCATACCAGACATGGAACGTGTGCAGCCGTGGAATTTGGGTGGCATCTTAGAGACAATCCACTATTTTGATGTGGAGAGCCTCAAAAGCATGACACACATTGCTCAGGATTTCAAAATGAAGACCTCCAGAAAGTTGTCATACTTTTAACATGACTGGTAAGAACACTGTGGCCTGGATTCCACACACTAAATAATAAGTAACCCATGTTACTGAAGCAGGTTGTGATAGTTGACTTAGGTAACTCAGGTTGACTTAACTTTGCAATGTAGACACAGCCTAGAAAAGATTTGCCAGTATACCTCTGCTTCTTCAGCCATACCAGCAAACCCTGCTAGTGTAGACAGAGCTTACGTATAATTTTGCCGGTTTCCCCAAACGGTATAAGCTATACCAGCAAAAAGATTTAACAATATAAGTGACTCTATATTAGGGCTTTTCGCAATATAAAAATGTCATTAAAAATGGAGAGCCCAGGTGGATGAGCTAATATCTTTTGTTAGACCAACTTCTGTTTGAGAGAATCAAGCTTTTGAGCTTACACAGAGGTCCTCTTCAGGTCTGGGAGGAGCACTGCAAGTCACAGACAAATACAAAGTGGAACAGATCGTTTAGCATAAGTAGTTAACATAAATGTCAACAGACCATTCAAGGTGAAGTGGCCTTCTAACACTCATTTTATTATATGAGAAAAGAGTTAGGAAAAGGGATCGGAGCTGTTAGTGAATTATAAATTGTTGCAGTAAGCAATAAATCTGGTTTCTCTCTTCAGTCTATGATTATAAGTGCCTAACAAAGTTATGAATTTAAGCTCCCAGGTTTGGGTTTTGAAAGTGTTGGGCCAGTTTCCTTTGAGGCTGAGGACTGATAGGTCAGATGTAAAGTGACCACTCTGTACAAAGTGTTCCCTCTCAGGAGATATGGTGTTTCTGTCTTTTATCATTTCCCTTTGTGAGTTCATTTAAGAACAGAGTATTTGGTTTCACGCAGTAGCTGTTGTTGGGGCATTTCGTGAACTGGATGAGGTAGATCACACGTCATGCATTGATAGGCTTCGTCGATTTGGAAGCTGTGTTGTAAAAGGTGTTTATCATCGTCACAGGGGAAAGATGTCTGCAGGTTTTACAGCTATTGTTCTGGTGCCCAATGTCACTTTGGTCAGTAGGGAGCTTGATTCTGATGGTAAGGTTGGTGTATTCTTTGAAGGCCAGAAGTGTAGGTTCAGGAAAGATTTCTTTCTTCCTTTCCCACTTATGACTGCAGGGGTGTTAACTGGTCACTTCACTTAAACAGTCCTAGAAATAGTCCCTATCATTAACTATTTTTGCTAAACAATCTCTTCCATCTTGTATTTAGCTGTGAGACTGAGTACATTACCCCGACCTGAAGAAGAGCTCCATGTAAGCACAGAAGCTTGTCTCTCTGACCAACAGAAGTGCAGTAAAAGATATCATCTCACCCACCTTCTCTCTCCGATATCCTGGGACCAACATAACTCCAGCAACACCACAGACCTTAAAAAAATAATCACACACCTAACCAACATCACTAGACTCGCACAAGATTTAAGCATAGATCCTGGACTTAGTGACCTACAGAGGTGATCCGTTTGCCAGAAGTGTGTTCCTTTCACTGTAGACCCCCATGGTGAAACATTTTTTCAAGTCTGAAAAAGGAAGAAATAATATTTGTACAAGAATGTTTTGAAAATAAGATTGTTAATGGTCAAATCCTATTAAAGCTGATAAAACAGCTTTCACTGAAGTCACTCCCTCTGCTCTTTGGACATCTTAGATCAGATGTACTACTGGTCTCAATATAGCAAAGTATTTGCTTAATGGTAATGTGCTGAAGTGCTTTAGTGCCTATATATGGTTGGCCCAATCCCCTGGTCTTGTGCAAAGCCTGAGTGTGGAGGAGGGAATGGGGAGAAGGTGTCCCTCTCACCTTTACGTACCCCCAATACCTTGGGCTACCAGGAGCCAGTCTGGCCTCAGACATAGGCTAGACTTAGAGCACCTTGAGGCTGTCCTAACTTAAACCACTAGTAGGACCTTCTCGGGTGCTATTAGAGCAGTCAAGAATCTCTGGAGCACAACACTGTTTATTTTGTACACCTCTATGAACTGTCAACTTCACCATCTTCTCAAATAGCCAAAACCTTTTAAATCTCTCTCCAACTGTATTCTTCATCTTATACCTCTCTGCTGGCCAAAGCCCATGTGGTACAAGATGTGGAGAAGGTTCAAACCTGTGTCAGGGCCAATACAAGGCCCACTCTGTTCAACTTTTATCCCATTTCGACTGTATCCTGCTGAAAAGGAGGTAAGTCCAGCTGAGGAAATACCATGAATTAATGGGATGTAACCGTACTAGTTTCAAAATCATTCTCTCTTTCTGAATATGCCCTAATACCTTGTAATCTTCTTAGATTGCTGCCTTCTGGGGAGCAGCTAGCTCCACTGAGTTGTCCACAGTGGCACCGAGGTGCTCATCCTAAGGGACTGCAGTTAATTTTTTGCCTATTCATGTGTAGAGCCCTGCATGGATACAAATAAGTGGATCCGTATCCGACCTGCATCCATAAGAAATGGTCCACGGATGCAGATAAATGCAGATATCCATGGATATCCACATAGTTGGAGAGCTCTAGCTCTGTGCAGATAAAAATATGTGGATCCATATCTGATTTACATCCACAAGAAATGGTCCGTGGATATCCATGTTGTATCTGCAGATGCAGATATCCACGGATTTGCAGGGCTTTAGTCATGTGTTTGATGAGTTCAAACTTTTCTCTCTCATATGCACTAACTGGCATGTGTCTACAATCTATTACATTTGCCACCCTGTTGCCCATTGCCTAGTAATGTTTTATTAGGTCCTTCTGAAGTTCCTCAGAAAATCTAATTGTAATCAATAATATTATGATATTCCATTTACTAAAACACATCTTTTTAAACCAATATTTACCAGTCACTCCCACATGATTATCCAGTCTGTTTAAGAGTCGGTGTCAGCAAACCAGGGTTACCATCTGCCTTCTTCAAAACATGGTTTTTCTTGGTGCTAATGCTAGTCCAGCCCAATGGAAATGACTGGTTCAACTGGCAGAACTTGAGATCTCTGAGCTAAAGGAAATTGGTACAAGCTAATTTTAATGGGCAAGGAAAATATGTTCAAACAGAAAAGATCACTCACTGAGAACTACCATTCTGAAGCTTGGAAGGGCTGGCATGAACATTTCTGAAGACCCAATTCTGTCATTGCACTGGGATGCTATAAAGGAATGAGAGTGTTCAGCATAAAACGTTCTAAGCTAAAAAGTCAGCCAGAGGCTAAATGGCCATGTCAAAGAAGTGGAAGGGCTGGAATAAGCACTTCCCTAGATCACATAAGCCACATGAGAGCTGCCAAAAGCTGAATCTGGAACACATTTCTACTTCTTTCACAGATTGCTACATATTGATAGTCATTACCTGTATTACACTGTTCCACCAATAATATCAGGGTCCAGCTGTACAGACACACAGTAAAAGACAGTCCCTGGCTTGAAGAGATGACAATTGAAATAGGCAAGACAGATGAACGGGGAAAGAAAATACATATCATACTTAATTTATGCATGGAAAATGGCGACAAAGATTTAGTTCCATGGAAGACTTTACTTGACTTTGAGCATCTGAGTTCTTCCACTGAAGTAAATAGAGCTGTGCACGTTCTTGAAGTAAGGCATGCACTTAATTGCTTTGCTGGATCAAGGCCTAAATGACTAGCCCAAGGTCACATGGGAAGGCTCCGGCAGAGCTGGGAATTGAACCTACAATTCCTGAGTAGAGCTAGAGAATAAATGCTGTTTTCAGTTCAGTGGCCAAAACAAACAAACTAAAGAAAAGATTTATACTGGATCAAACAAAATGTTTCATTCAATCTGAAATGGTTTCCCCTGTTCCCCTTTCATTTCTTCTGGGAAATAAAAAAGTCAAAATATTTTTCTTTTCTTTTTTTTTTTTTGCCAAAATAATTTAATCCAAATTTGTGAATCATTATGATCAACCCAAAGCTGACTTTTCTGGACAATTCTTCACCCAGCTCTACTTCTGAATCGTAGTCCAAAGCATTTAGTACACAAGTACTGACATCACATCACACTTCCATCACTACCATGTAATGTTTGTCACAATTTTTTTTTTTGCATGCAAATTCAGCTAATGTTTAAAACACCACCTCTTCAATTTAGGAAACTCAGAGCTCCCCTAGAACTCACATTTTACCCCAAAGTTATCTACAGATAGTTTTCAAATGCACTTAAGTAACTTAGGAGCACGTCATTGATTTTTTCCTGTTGTCAATTCTCATTATATTTCTTGTTTTTCCTTAATGCATCAGCTCCTGGAGTCAAGTGATTATGTGAGAACATTAGCTTTAATTTAAAGAAAATTCTAGCCCTTCGGGTTATGGAGAAAAGCTTGGAAAAGGATGAGAAACAAGAATGCAAATACAAGGAAAGTAATTTGTTTTAAATCTCATTATTTTAAAGTTAATCGTATGATTTTGGGGGCAGAAGTCTGATCACTTGAAGTTGACAATACTGAGATATCGGGTGTCTCTTGATACTCGTATGAAGACAAAAATTCCCACTAAAACCACAAAGAATGTGTGGGCATTCACTTGCAAACCTGTTTTATGGGAGTCTCTTGTCTTTAAGGTTCCATACACTAATGGTTATCAAATGGGCAGCTGTTTGTTTTAACAGGGAAAACCTATCCTGTGGAGCTGGTAGTTTTAAGTACTTTAAACAAACATTATCTGTAAACTCTAAAATGGTGCATTTACTAGTGCTTTTATAAAGGGCTCGTTTACATTCAGATTTGTGGGGGGAAAAAATAACAGAACAACGGATAATTTAAAACCTTGTCGTCAGTGGAGTCAATCTATGAGCTCAAGCACCTAATGTAAGTTTGTCGTCTTCCAGCTTGGTGGCTACTGATTATAAACTGATTCTAGTTTACTCTATGGCCAAATAAGCCAAAATATATGCCTGCAAGGTTCACGTCATTATTTATAAGAATCTATTTTTTAAAAAACAGAATATTTGATTTATGTCATGATTTGTAGTAGTTCATGCAGAAAGATGATCAGTTTAGCAATGGTTCAGAATCAAACCTTATGTTTTGGGAAAACAAATGCCTGTTCTCCTACAGGCTGGTTGTTCTCTGCACCCCTTAGCTGATGAGTTGTGTTGCATGAATTGTGCCTTTGGTGCAGTGGAAAAACACACTGCAAGACGACAGCCACGGTGAATGCTATACAACATTCCTTGAGTGAAAACAGCAGAGCTCTTCACCATTCTTCCTTTTTAATGGAGACTTCAGCAAACAAAGCAAGATGGAAGGATGTTGTGTTTCTCAATATAAGTTATTGGTCTTGCAGCAACTTTCCTTAATGATTTCTTTCTATTGCTATGTTTTGCAATCTGCTTCTCTTCTTCTCCATCTCATTTTCAAAACTTCAGAAAGCTTCACTTTTTGTCCTGAGGACTGCTCCCCCCATACCTTATCACACACCAAGCAAAGCAATATGGCACTGAGATGCTAGACTCAAATACTTACAGCTGGTCAACATTCCCCCTACCCTTTTTCCAAAAGCTTGCCAAAAAATCAATTTATTTAAAGAAACCTGAAAACGAATTGGGGGTTTGCTTTCCCCCTCTTTGGGGGGAGGGGGGGAGAAAATGTGGTAAATGGAGAGAAAAGAAAAGACTACAACTAAAAACCAAAAAGTCAACAATTTTCAAAGTGTCCTGAACATTCACAGCTCCAAACTACCTTTTTCAGTTGCCTATGCTTTCTGGTCAAAGAGTCGCCTAGTGTATGATCTAATGTATGTGTAACACAAGTTTAAAGGTAGCATGTATACATTATCACTGTGGCTTGTTAAAAACTGTCAACACTTATTTTGAATAGAAAATAGAATTTCAACTAACCCAATATTTGCAGATAATATATGCTTTTCTTGCCAATGGTGGATTTTTTGTGAGAAAACCAATTTTCTTATGGTTATAACAGATGCTGTAATAATGAACTTTGGCTTTTCTTGAAAATATTAAAGTGATCAGATGTTTTACAAATACCTAGACTAGAGGTCAAAACATGTTTTGATAAATTTAGGTATTTTAGTCAATTTCAATGGGCAAAAATTGTTCTGAATTAAACAGCTGTATATTTAGGTTAAATCTACTTCAGTGAAGCATATCCAGATATACATCAGTGTAACTGAGACCAGCATTTGGCCCAAATCACTTATCAATTGCCTATAATTATAGTTATCATTAGGGAAATTAATTCATTGTATTTTATTATTTTCCTTTTACAGTTCCCCAAAGCATGATAAGTACTTTATGGAACAAATAACAGATTTGGTCACTGCCTTGAGGCACTTAGACTACAGATTCATGGTGACTGATAAAGGAAAGAAAGCAAGTTGAGGTGGAGAGAACTTAAAATTCATGATTGAGGCCAGATCCAAAGACTCTCATTGATTTCTGTTGGCTTTAGAGTAGACTGCTGCTCAGGTTAGAGATGTACCTCTTGTTCCACAAAAACTGGAAGAGGGTTTTTCACTCCTGTCCTTCTCCCCCTTATACTGAGGGAAAAGGGAATGCAGAGAACAGGTAGGTGAATGAAAACAGGGATGAAAGAAGGGTGAGAGATGAAGTGATGCTGAAGTGATGAAGGGGTGTGGATGGCTGGCAGAAGAGAGGGAGAAGTTAGAGGCAAGGAGAGCAATGCAGATAACCTCAGCAGCACAGATCTAGTGAAATGAAGCAAATTGCAGCACACACCTTGGTATCTAAAGTTTGTGCTGACATTAGAATAGGACTCCTTTAAGGCAGTGGTATTCAAACTATTTTTCTTGGGACTTAGTTGAAAGAAATCATTTATGTCCACGACCCAACAATTACATCTTTGAGCAATGCATTCCAGTCTTTTGGCGGTGGCAGCATGGGGTGCCACAACCCAGTACCTGGAGGTCTTCGAGCCAGTACTGGGTCCCGACCCTAAGTTTGAAAAACACTTCTTTAAGGGTGAAGATCCACTCCAGTACAGCTGCTACGCCAGGTGAGAGAGAGAATGCGGGGAAGCCACTGGATCTCAAGACATGCAAATGCTCCCTGCTGACCTTCAGGGAAGAAATCCCATTTTTTCTCCCCTGTCCAGGGCTGGATTAATGTTCCTGGGGACCCCATTTATGCGCCCCCTCCTGCACCACAATAGCACCGAGCCTGGGGGCAGATTGGGGCAGGCAGTGCTTGGGTGCACTAATGCTGGGTCCAGCTGCACTGGAGCCCAGAAGACTGGCCCACCCCACATGCGACATGGCACAGGCTGGTGGCAATCAGCCCAGCAACCAGAGGTGCACTGAGTCTGCCAGCCAGCACCCAACTTATTTTTGTAGAGCACCATACAACAGAGTCCCTTAGCCCACGGCTGCAGCCCCTAAAGCCCCTTCGCAGCCCTGCTCCTGTTCTCTTCTTGCTGGGCTGCCCTAGACTTAGAGTAGAGACTCTTCAAAGGCCTTCCTTTAGCCAGATATCCCAACTACAATTCTGCAGTTCATCTGACACCGTTAGTTGTGCTGCTGCTGACAGCTCAGGAGTTAACAACGGAACTGAACGTGCTCTATCGAAATGTGAAGTAACCAGCCCTCAAACTTGGAGGCTGACCTTCCTTCTGCCCTTCATTCACCTAAAGTCTCAGTATCCATTCTAGAGCACTTTTATTGAAGCTGATTGTCATCATTCATTCACAAAAAGTTAAAAAATCAACTCGGAGCAAGTTTGGAAACAGATTTTTAAATGCTGGGGATGGAGTTGGTTGGAAGGTGATTTTTCTTCCCCCTCTAGTATAAAATTTTCATAAGTTTTTCCTTATGTTTTCATTGCATGTGTTTATGGAACATTAACAGTTCTTCCCTCCCCCACACACCATCCCCCAGAAATCCCCAGGTTTCCACCAAAATATACATTTTGTCCAAAAAGACATTTTTTATTGAAAAATTCCAGAAGGATAGCTATGTTAGTCTATTTCTGCAACACAAACAAGGAGTTCTGTGGCATTTTGATAGACTAACACATTTATTTATCACATGAACTTTTGTGGGCACAAGCCCCCTTCATCAGATGAATGAAATGGAAAATATAACATGCAGACTGTAAATATATAGAAACAGAGAAGGCTGGATCACAAGTTTAATTCAAACAGATCCAGAGGGATAAAATGCCATTTAAAAGTAAGTAAGTTGTTTGGATTCAAATTGGAATAGGAGGCAGGAGCTAAGAAGGGTGATTTTAAGGGAAGAAAAGATAGATCTAGAGGGATAGAATATTAGTCTGTTTGAATTATTAATCTTGTGACTCACCCTTCTCTGCAGAGCTGTAACTACGACAGGGCGAGCAGGGCTCTGCCTTTGGCGTGCCGGACCGCTCCATTAACCTGCATGTTCCTCGTTGCTTCCTCCATGCACCAGCCATTGTAGGAGCACATCCCAATCAGAATGCACCCCAGGTGCTGAGTATTTTAGTTTCAGCTCTACTTCTCGGTGTCTATTTACCCTTCTCTGTATCCATACATTTGCACTCTACATGCTGTATTTTCCATGTCATGCATCTGATGAAGTGAGATTGTGCCTACAAAAGCTGATGAGATAAATAAATTTGTTAGTCTTTCAAAATGCCACAGGACTCCTTGTTTGTTCTGTGGGAAAAGTTTTTATCAGTCTAAAGAAACACCCCTGAAATGAATGGAGTTATTCCAGACTTACCGCTGCTGCAAATGTCATCAGAATCTTTCCCCATCTCTCTTCACGCTTGTGTTGGGATAGTCCTCCCCCACCTTTCGTACACAGAACTAATGCAGGAAAAATGAGACATAGCTCTTGTTTTCTAAATCACACCAGCATCTTCTGCATTTATAATTAAGACCTATTTTTTGGCAGGGGTAACAAGCAAGGTCAAAGCAGAACACAGTAGCTGGTGTGCAGGACAATCCTCCATGGTACTTTGAAGATGAATGAAAATGCAGGCCCTTTAAACTTTGTCTAGAGATCTGGGGGCTGCTTTCTCTTCTTGAGAGACTTTGGAAGAGGGCAGGGTCAGCTGCTTCCATGTAGAAAACATTTGGTCCTGCTGATATGATAACTGGGAAGCTTATATTGTAGCTGATTAGACAATCTGCTCTTTCCTTATTTAGCTTTCTTGCATCTTTGCATAACAGTTAGTGCTGCAAAGGAATGCAAATGAGAGTGAAGCAAAATCCAAAAGCAATATCTGAAAGCAAAAATCTTGTCAGGGTGAGAATTAGTCCAAAATAAGGGTTAGCTATTCTTTAATTTTAATTATTATAATTTTTTAAGTACATACAAGTTCTAATTTATGCAAAGAGGCTGTAATTAAAACAAAGCAAGTACATGATCATGTAAAGATATCACATTGCCTGTGGCAGCATCAAAAGGTATCAAGATCTGGGGTTCCTCCACCCTGGCACTGGCAGTAGGTGCTGGCATTGCAGTTCCTTGGTCTGGAATTATTTAACAAGACACAGTTTGCATGGCTCTGAATTTATATCTGGTGGTGACGCCTCCTGCTGGCTGTAATGATGCTGGCTGAGCAGTTTTCCAAGACCCCGGAAGTGAACCATTATTGCCTGGCTTGCAGGGCCAGATTAAAGCCTGGGCTCCCCACATTGTGGAGGACCCGTGCCCTGCTGGCGCTGGGAGGGGGCACCCTGGGCCAGAAGCCAGGCTCCTGTATTTCTTCTTGTGCTGTTCCAAAGGGGTAGCCACATTAGTCTAGTTCAGCAAAACACATAAGGGGTCCTGTCGCACTTTCAAAGACTAATAAATTTACTTATCGCATGAGATTTCGTGGGAGAAAATCCCACTTCCTCAGATGCATCTTCAAACATCAGACATAGCAAGCTTTTCCCCCAAAAGCCTTGTAGCTTTGTGAGAGCCTGTATTCTCCTCTTTAGCATCCTCCTCCCTTTGAGGCATGTTCCTGTCTGACCTGAAACAAATTCCACTGGCAAATGAAACTTCCTAAAAATTTATTTAGGATCATTTTGATTTTGGCCATTTTCTAATATAGGTGCATTTAAAAATAAGAAAAGAAAGGAAAATTTGAAAACTGGTTTCAAACCAAAAGAAGGAAAGTGTGTTTTCAAAACATCAAAATGAAATGGTTTGATGGGGGGGGGGGCTCGATACAGTTCACCTAGATTTAAAAACAACAAGGAGTTGTGTGGCACTTTAAGACTAACATTTATTTTTTGCATGAGCTTTCGTGGGAGAAGATCCCACTTCCTCAGATGCTTCAAAGGTGGGTGAACTTAGCATCTGAGGAAGTGGGATCTTCTCCCACAAAAGCTCATGCAAAAAATAAATCTGTTAGTCTTAAAGTGCTACACAACTCCTTCTTGTTTTTTTACTGGACTAGACTAACACGGCTATCCTTTTGAAAAATCACATAGATTTAGTTGCTTTACTGCCACCAAACCTACATTTTTCATTCCCCAAAATGTTATGTCTGAAACATGTATCCCAGCTCTATTCCACACACAGGAAAAAAACAAAATTTACCAGACAACATTTTCGGAGTTAGTTCCTTGTGCTACTGACGCAGGAATATGTAATGGTAATGCAGTAGGTAAACATGTTAACTGATCATCTGCAAAGGAGTGTCTGAAGTGGGAGTCAATATAATGGGACGTCTGTGAAGGGAAGGGATGCAGTCTGTAGTCAGGTTAATAAAAGACATCAATAAGATATAGTTTTCATAGTTCTTCATGGAAGGTGTATGCAGAAATCCCCATGACAACAGGATTTGTTCATGACCCTGCCACACACAGCCTGGAAATTTTAACCTTGCAGCCTGAAGGTTGACAGAAACGGGTACTAAAGCAAAACACAGAATGCTCAGTATGTCATAAATTTAAAAGATTTAAGTTGAAGTTTTCATACTCAGCCAAGAGATTTAGCCCCCCAACTCCCATTGCAATGAATGGACTCCCACTGCGGAGCTGCACCAATTTCAACCAGCTCAGGATCTGGCCTTTTGTAATTAAGGCAGACATTAAAATAAAGCTCGGTCAGTTCATGCCCTAGCCTGCACTAACACCCTGTAAACTTAAACATTTCAAAGGAGCTGTGCAAAAGGGCCCAAACAGGTTGCTCTCTGTCTCTGATCATGGTGCACTAATCCACAGCTGTTCCTCGTAAAAAAAAATCCCTACTAATCGGAACCTGAATGTCTGACAAGAATTTGTACCCTTCTTCTTGCATGTTTTAGTGTCGGTTTGCTTCTCTCCTAACTAATATCTTCTGCGCTATTAACCTTCCGGTGACCTTCATTAAAATAGGAACCTGTTTCTCCTAGCTGCATTAACAAAGGGGATAGAATAGGAAAGGGAGAAAATGTCTGTATCCTGAATTAGTGATACCACTGATAGGATCCAGCATCCAGGTCAGCTGTCTGTTCTGAAAAAAAAGGTTGAAAAATTGTAAAGCGTTCAGAGACAACCTACAAGGATGATTCATGTATAAAAAAATAATCATACAATGAGAACCTTTAGGCCTCACTCTATTTAGTTAACCAAAGCAAAGATGAAGAGGTGAGTGAAATGATCAAATCTTTAAGCACTAAAATCTTGCTTTCGTACTAAGAAAGCCACTTTTGTAAGAGTAAATATAGTAGCACCATCCCTGCCATAACAGCATTTTCACTTGGAGAAGCTATAAACCTAGGGAGCTATTTAATCTAGTAGACAAAGGCATAGCAAAATGAAAATTGAAACTAAAATATAAATAGCAATACAATCATACCAAGGGAAGCAATCATTTTACCAGTTTTAGGTCCTTAAATTAACACTGGATGTCTTTCTAACAGTGAAACTCTAGTTCAGCCACAAGTTATTTGGCTCCACGGTGTTTCCTACTATGTACGTACAACAGTTCCTTTAACAGGAAGATCCTAACGGGTAGCCGTGTTAGTCTAGTTCAGCAAAACAAACAAGAAGTCCTATGGTACGTTTCAAGATTAACAGATTTATTTATCACATGAGCTTTCATGGGAGAAAAATCACACTTTGTCAAATGCTTTGAGGATGAGGGAAATTACAGTGTGGGGGGAAATAAATGGAGGGAAGTGTAATAGTATTTTGATTTGCTGTCACAGTGTGACCTATTCCCATGGCTTACACTGCCCTGCATTTATTTCCCCTCCACTCTGTCATTCCCCTCATCTTCAAAGTGTCTGAAGTGGGATTTTCTCCCACAAAAGCTCGTGCAATAAATAAATCTGTTAGTCTTTAAAAGTGCCACAGAACTCCTTGTTTATTTAGCAGTAAGAAATTACTAAGGGAGGGTGTACGACTTGTATTATGCAGGTGGAGACAAACACCAGAATGGCCTCACCACTTATTAAAATGCATTAATCTCTCTCTCATTGTCCTCCACTCCTAAGCAGCATCAAACAACTGCTCAGCCAGTTTTCTACTGGTTTTGCAGTCTGCAAGTAAATAGACAAGATATTTAGTCAACATGTCACCTTTTCAGGAAAACACTTTAAAAGGATATTGGCTGTATAAGAATTGCATGGAGTAAAACAGGGCAAATGATTCTCTATATTGGAAGTGAGCACAGCTGAACATGGAGATCTCTCAAAGATGAAAATATTCTCTCTTCAAGGAAGGGGGGGACATGACTACTCCCAGTGCAATTCTTTTGCTTGAATGCTTCAGTGTGGGAAGGAAAGTAAAAGGATGTTTCATTGTCTTTTAGTGGGAATCAATCTCTACACTATGAGCCAGTTCCAAAGCTCATTAGAAAATTTTTCCACTGACTTAAAGGAGTGTTGGATTATGTCCTATCTTTGACACCCAAAATCATGTTTGTACTTTAAAGCCAGGAAGGAAAATAGACTACAAACATGTAAAGTTGCAGGTTTCCATTTATATGTTACTAAGTTATCCCTGTGAAAACATCACTTTTCAGTGAACAAACCAGTTGCCAGCTAGTATCTTTGCACTCTCCCCTTTGAGTCAGTTTTGGTGTCACTAGATATTGTTAGAGGAGCTCCTATATTTTGGAAGCCATAAAACAAATGTCCTGACTGCTTCTGCTCATTAAAGACCAATTTTTTGTGAGCATCTATTTAATGCACATGAAAATATGTACCATTATGTTCATTTCCTCACACAAAAATCCAGATGGAAGACATTAAACAAGTAGTTAAGCAGCAGCAATCCAATTGTTGAATGCATCTGTCTATGCCTGTGTGCTCATGTTGGTGTCCAGTGCATAAATAGCTGCAATCTTAATACAGGTAAATTGAAATTGTGGCTGTAAAAAGGCATTCTTTGCAAAAGAATGGTGTTAGCCCTGATGTTTCAGTCCTAGTAATGCATTTTATCTTTTAACCTATATCAATAACCTCTCAAAGTTCAATGATGATTCTCTTCCAATAAAAAGACAGCCTGTTATCACTGGTGGATCTGCAGGTAACTAATGAGACTCATCTAGGGCCCGCAGACCTTGGCACAGTTGGGGCAGACATTTTCTAGTGGAAAGGGGAAGATCTAGATTGTTAAGTTGGGCTGCAACAAGTTCTTTCCTCCTTTCCTGTTTCTTTGTTTCCTAGAATCTTTGTTGGATCTCAGAAAAACCTTTTATGACCACGATGTCCTTTTCTAGGGCTTGGGTTTCCCAGGAGTTTATGTCAGTGTTTCTCTTCATGTTGGCTTTCAGGCTGTCTGTGAATTTTATTTTATTTTATTGTATTTTGTCATCCACCCTTTGGCTGTTGGCCGTGACTCAGTTGTGATAACTCACCTGCTTTGAGAGTTGACTTTCTGGCATCGAAAGAACACAATTCCCCCCAATGGAGTTGGGAGCAGATGAGCAAGGTGCCAGATGATTGCCAGAGGCTGGGAATGAATCATTTGATGATTACCCACTCTATTCATGCCTTCTGTAGCACGTGGCATTGGTTACCATGAGAAAACAGGATATTGGGCTAGCTGAACCATTGGACTGAGCCACTATGGCCGTTCTTATAGCTTCAAGGCTGGAGATGTAGCCTTGGGACAGAACATTGATGTTGTGCGTTTGTCAACCCATTTGATTTGGAAGTTCTTTCAGAAACACCGTTGATGGTATCTTAAGAATTTTAGGTGTTGACTATACATGACACAGGTTTCAGAACCATATAAGAGTATACGTAACAGCCTCGTATACAAGATGCTCTGTTTGATTCTTAATCTCCCTATTTTCCAAGACAGTTTTCTCAAGCATTCAAAAACTGCTCTAGCAGACAGAAGATGGTGCTGAATTTCCTTGTCAATATCAGCCTAAAAATTTAGGTAAGTTTAGATTAGGTTATCCTCCAGTATTTAATAGGCTGATAAACACCATAGCATCTAGGGGCTGATATAAGTAGTAAAAATTAGCACAGAAGTACAATTAGCAATGCAATTTCCTCTATATGCTGGTAATGTGTGCTTTGCTGAATCAACATTGCAAGCATGTGTTTAACCTTAAATAATAGCAATTAGTCTAGTAATTAAGCATGTGTTATATTTGAAAGTTCAAAGGGAATACCAGACTCAAACCACTTTGGGTGGCCCAGCCACTGGGAGAGGGGTGGGAACAGAGTCGCTTGCTCAGTGAGTTACAGAGATCCTGAAAGATCGTCACATATGAGAGCTCCTGAGCAGCAAGGGCAGCTGCCCACTTCCAGTGCTTTAAGGAGGAACACCGATGCCTCTTTCTAACCTTAACCCCCTACCAACAACGAAGGAGGAGAAAACTCATACGCCTCTTAAAAAAACCCAAACAAGAAGACTATCCATAGCAAAGTTCTGACCCCCCCTCTCCTCCAAAGCAGAAGAAGAGCCAGAAAGTCCATGGCACTGATTAGGGACTTGGCTATTGCTCTTGATTTAAGTAGAAAGTATCTAGATACTGTGGGGATGGAGTGGGGCATGGGGTGGGGAAGAGAGAGGAGAGGAAGCAGCATAAAACCCAAATGCTTGGTCCACACTTGAAAAGTTTTCTTGTATAACTATGTTGGCCAAGGATACAATTTATTTATTTTATACAAACTTTTCTGGCAGTAAAAGCCTGAGCATAGACCTCTCTATAGCAAGATAAGGTGCTTTATACAGGTATAGCGTCTTTCACTTCAGCAAACTAGAATAAGCTATACCAGCAAAAGCATTTGGATGGCCGTATGACTGGGTCAATAGTGGGGGTGGTCAATATAATGAAAGAGGCAAAACTTATAAGAAATTAGGTTAAAATAGATGGATTTTGGCCAGTGGCCTGGAATCCAGGTCCTACAAACACTCTGGAATGAACTACATCAAAAGTTTCCAGGGAAATCAAGTCATAATAATTAATACAATTATATAGAAATACAACTAACATTTTAAAATGCAGTTTAAGAGATTGAGTACAGTGACAGTTAGCCTGGGTAAAACTGGACTTACAGATGTTGGCATTTGGACCTGGGAACACACATTTAACTAGACATGGTCAGATGTCAACAAAAGACAGGGCAAAAGCATTTGACCCCAGCTGTTTGTGATGTACAGTCTGAACTGTACAGAGGTGTGGATGCACTCAGCTGTAATAAATATTTTAATAATACAAAAAAGCAACTCTTAAAAAAACATGCTACTCTTAAAAAGTGGAATGAGATTTACAAAGAGTGTAAAAACTACTTTGTGCACCTACTGGACATCACTGGCAACGGTACTACATAACGTCATTGGCAACCAATCAGCAAGGTTCAGTGGTGTACCCAAATTCCATAGCCATTTCATAATCACATAGACTACACTACACGGCTCCCTCCACCCACTCTCCAAAAACCCATTGATCTTAGGTAGAGTTGCTTGAGAGCATGCTAGGTAAACATTTAGATTCAGGATGATTGGCCGCCAGGAAGTGAACCCAGAATTTCAGCCAGAAATTTTGTTCTCAAAAGCTTGACTTAGATAAACACAGCAATATCCTCAGGTATATAAATGACCCCAATTCAGTTTCAGTCATTCATTTCAGTGGTTATAATAATGCACGCTCCTGTGTGTTTTTGTTGCAAGGGAAAAAACTGCCATAAAATAATGAAGCACTGTAGATGGTTCTTGTTAGATGGAATGAAAATGCAACATTTACTGTTTATTTTTGTAAATGGCTAACCTGTTACATGCTGACCTTTTGCAAACCTTTGAAAGGAACACTGACAATTTGTATTTAAAACTTTATTTTTTTGGTGGAGTTAATGATTTCTCCAAAGCTCTTGCAAAAGGGTCCTTTGTGTGTTTTTTCCTTCATTCTCAAATGTTTCTTTTCATTTTCCCCCCTTTTGCTGCTACAGATTTGTGCCAACATTAAAAAAAAATCCTGATTTATCAAGAGCTGCTGATTGGTTGATGAGCTTGGCAGATTAACAGGACAATTCTGCAGTGAATTCAGAGAGACAGAGAGAAATACACATATGCTAGTTCAAAGTTAGCATATACACAGGAGGGACGGTGAAAATAAGTCTACAATCTTAGTCTTATAATGACATTGTTGTTCCTATAAAACACTAGAAAATATAAATACACAGGGCTGCATTAAACAGAAGACTCATAGAAGTCATAAGGGGTTGTAGACATAGATCCTTCTCCAAAGCATAAGTAACATAGACTGACGGAGCCTCGTTCTCCAGTTTGTGCAAATCAGCGTAAATGAAGCTAGTCTGATTTACATCAGATGGAGAGCTTCAGGTCCATAGAATACAGTTCAAATACTCCTCCATCTTCTGTCCCAACATATTTTGGTATTCCACTTACTCCTCCTTCCAACAAGAGGTTTAAACTGTATATGCAACTATTAAGAGACTAGTATTGTACCCACAGTCACTCTTTTAGTGACCATGAAGGATGAATAAAGTCCAGTGGTGCTCAAAGTGTGGGTGAACCCCCTGTAGGGGGCACGAGATGGATTGTGGGGGGTGCTATGGATCAAATTGGAGACGTCATGAGGGAGCAATGCCCTCTGATCTTATGATGAACACCCATGAGGGGTGTCAGGCAGTGGGGGCACCAGCATCTCACGCAGTCAACCCCAGAGGACCCGTAAGGGGAGAGGAGGTTGTGGGGAGCTGCTAAGGGCAGTGGCCCCAACCCTGCTGGCAGAGCAAGAAACAGAGCTGATTCAGCTCCACGCTCTGTACTTTGCACAATTGCTCCCATCTCCCTTTGGAGCACTTCTCTCAGAAACTGACCCCATCAGCACACTTCCCACATTGCTGCCGCACTGCAGGCTCTGTCCAACCTGCTGCCAGAAGATAATCCCAACCGCGAGGTGTGATTGCCACCACCATCATTTTCTCTGGCAGGTCAGACTGGGCTTCCAATTAAGCATGTAGGCTGTGTTTTTTCCCTGAAAGTGAATGAGTGGTTCAGGAAAAGTGAGGGGGATGCAACTCTTACACAAAAATCCCCAGGGAACTCCATTTAAAAGTTTGAGGACCACTGGAGTAGAGAAGGGATTAGGGCAGGAGAGGCTCTCCCATCAAAATGAGAAACTTTGACATTGAAAAGATTTTTACCTTGTTTTGTAATAAAGAGCAGCAGCTCTGGAAAAAGCAGCTCATCGTTAGCAATAGACATAACTTCTTCCCTGTTCCATGTGGCAGCCTTGATTATGAGTGTGCTCCACAGGACCAGAGAAAACCCATTTGTAAGAATGTGGAGTGCATGGCTAATTGTGATGTTGCAGTGGCCACAGCACGTGATCGATGGAAACAATGCACCTGTGTGGTGTAGAAAATGGTTTCATTTCCCTGCAGCTGAACTGCTGGGTTGCCTGTTTTGCAGAAGAGCCATAGCTGTGGCTCTTTTGTTCACAATTGCCCCCGAACAGCTTCTAATTAAACAGAATTATTAGTCAGCATGGTTATTCAGATCTCAGTTGTTCTCACTCTAATGTGGGAAGGGGTTTCACTTTGTAAAATTTCCTACATCAGCAACAGAAAAGGCCTGATCTTCATCTGGTCCCAGTCTGCAACACTGCACTGAAGTCAACACTGACAGTTTACAATAGCCAAGGAACAGGTCCGTTGTAAGAAAACACTTCTGGTGTAAGCGCACATGAGCCCCTGTTCCAGTGGCACAAAGCAGCCAGGAAGTCTTTTGCCCTTTCTATGATCTATTGGGAGAGAAGCTGAAAGATAGTTTCTGGAACCAAACTAAATGAAGGCGTCCTCAAGAACCTGGCCCACTGTGCCTTGGAACTGCACGTTGCAAAAGCAGATGTACAGAATCAAGCGAATTTCTTTTTTCACGTAGTTCTAAAGACCAAAACACTGAGCATCATTTAAGCAATGGCTTCTCATTCCCAGTGGATTTATACCAAGAATATGCCGTGTCCATGGAAACGCAAGGAAAAGGATCTCAAGGGAGATTTCCACTTTCTACTACCCATTTTATGGAGTCTCCCTCATATGTTAGTTGCCGTTGTCTCCTCCTGCAATCACGGGCCTGACCTTAATCCTCTGTGTCAGCCATGCCCTGTGAACAGTCTCTCTTCAAGACTATGTTTCAGCCACATTTGGACTTTGATATGCAGATAATAAATTGTCAGATTAACATTGGGGCGGGAATGGAAGTGTGAACACCTCGACCCGAGATTGAAATGACATGTTCCGTGCCTGAGGTGGCTCTGTAATAATGGCCCAACGGGACGTTTGAGGGAGAATAATTGAAAAAACAGCTTCTTTAAGTAGTCCACAGGCACCATGTGGTGTAATTCCCCCTCCCCCACCAAGAATGTTTCATATCATGCTGGTTTGGTGTTAAGTGTGCATATCTAGAGGCATTTTTCTCAAAATTTGGATCCAAAAACACATCAAAAATAACAGTTCATCTGTCACGGTTGGGAAGCATGTATGACAAGAAAATATTTGCTTTGCTCTGGTTTTGTGTTTGGTTTGCTGACCGCTTATATCAAAAAGTTAAAACTGCTTTTTCATCTTGGTGTAGTTTAGAAACATTTATAGGACAGATGGTCTAAATTTGTGGGTTTTATAAACTTAATGAGAATGAAGAAAAAAAAGCGCATATGGGTGCAATACTTTCTGGGGCTTCTTTGAGCTGACCAAAAGGTAGCCCTTTGCGAAATGAAGCAACAGTTCATGTTGGGAGCTCCTTCACAGGCTGACAAATGACTGTGAAACAGTCGTCAGCTTGAAACCAAAAAGGGATAGTCGTGGGCTACCTTTTTTCAGTGCAATATTACTTGCAATATGCAGCATGAAGAAAACAGACATTATCCTTTCCAGCAAGGAACTGTTTCTTTAAACTTTGCCATTTCACTTTTCTTTCTTTCTTTTTAAATGGTCTGGGTGGAAAAGCGCCCCAACACAGATTAAAAGCTGCTGCTTCAAGTCTTGCAGATTCACTCCTGGGAACTTGCTCTAGGCCCAAACAACTCTCATTATTTTGAATGTGATGCCCCTTACGCTAAAACATAACTAGCGTTTTATTCCAACACGCAACTAAGGCTTTCTTTTTTCTCACGAAAGATCATTGCACAGAGAATTGACAATACAGGAAAGTCTTGAGGCTAAGGCTCCATACTGGGCCTCCAGAGATCTGCATTCAGTTCCTGGCTCTGTCACAGACTGCCCTGCATGCCTTTGGGAAAGTTACTTAATCTCTCTGCACCTCAGTTCCCCCATCTGTTAAAAGGAAAGGTAATAATGATTCCTTTCCACCACCAGGTCTCTCTCCCCTGTATTTAAAATTCTAGCTCTTCAATGCAGGGTCCATCCCAGGCGGGGTGACCACACAGAGTCTGGCACAGTAGGCTACTCATCACTGTGATGGCCTCTCAATGAATCTGTTAAAAAAAACCATAGATATGCCATATCATAGCTATGGAAGGAATAGTACATGAAATGTATGCCTTTGTCTGAGAGCCACAAGATGAAAACCATCTGACCTTGGTTCTCCCGAGCTGCCATATGTTACCCCCATTTAGAACAACAATGGGCAGAAATTCTCAAAGTCCCTTTCACTTTGGCCAATTTGGTAGCAATTGCAGCTCAGTCAAATCATCTGAGCTTTTGAACAACCTGTTCGAAGGGCATTTTGGAAGCAGAGACTACACAGTCTGCATCTCTTCATACCAAGACTTGGCTAAGCCAAAATCCTTCCATGTACAGCATTAAAACATGTCAGTATTCATGCTTGCATTTTAAACTATGATAATGTATGTACACAATGATGACTCAATAAGGTGGCCTCCATTAGGCTGTTTAAGGTCCCAGTTCAGCAAGGCACTCAAGCACATGCCTAAAATTAGGCAAAAGTCATATCTTCAGGTAAAATCTTCACAAGCACATAAGTTTCTTAGGCTATGTCTACACTGGAAGGCTCAGTTAAGTCAACTTAGTAAGGTTGACTTAAGTTGACCTTATTAAGTCAACTTAGAGAGTCCCCATTTGTTTAAGTTGACTTTATAAAGTTGACTTAAGCCAGGGGCCCATTTAAAGTGAGGGAATGGGGACAAGGGGACTGAAGGGGGCTGGGGAGATGTGAAGTGGGGTTGGGAACTGAAGGAGGCGGGGGCTTAGGAGGGCTGGAGTAGGGACATGGGGACAGGGAGCTTAGGGAATGATGATTAGGGCTGAGGAGAACATAGGGAAGCAGGAGTCTGATGGGACAGGTATTTTGGGGACAGTAGTTGGGGTGGGGGGGGGCAGTAGCTGGGGAGGATGAAGGGGGCCTGGACCTGCAATAGGGAGGCCCAGAAATTTAGGAGGGTTCCAGGACCCACCAAATTATCCTTTAACCCCTGGGGCAGGCCCATTGACCCTAACTTCTTGGAAGTCCAAGCCATCCAACTTGCCAGATGTGTTAACATGGAATGGCACCAGGTACAAAACAGCTCTGGTTAGAGACCTCACTCATTACTTGATGGGAATTGCAAACACCACAGAGGCCTTCCTGGCACTTCAGAACCGAAGCACCATTTCCAAAAGTGCCAAAGACACATTGGCTTCAAGGGGACTACTGATAAGTTTGAACGTAGGCCTATTAAAGCTGTGTTTGTCAACAAGGTACCTAAGTACCTCCAAATCCTCCATGTGCCAACAGTGAAACAGATTCCTGTATGAAAGCTACCCCAGCTGAGTCAGCCCCCCTACATTCACCAACAAATTGGTATCTAAATTCTGTGGCAAAGTCCCTAGATTCCAGTGCAATCTGATGAAAAATCTGGACATATCAGGGCAATTTCTAACCCCTTTTTAAAAGAGAGGCTTTAATTCAGTAAATGGGAACAGACAATCCAGACAGCAGCCCCTGGGTTGTTTAGAAAGTAAATTCCATATATTTCATGCTGCTCCCACACATTCAGTTTCCAATGTGCCACAAAATTGTGCATTGATAGAGCCATATTTGTCTGAACATGTGGTTCTGTCAGAAATCAAACTGGGTCAGTTTCAGCAGAATTTCATTTGAGAAGACAACCAGGAAAAAGATTCCAACATCAGTACAACCCATTTTGATATTTTTGGAACAAATGTAATACAAAAATGCTGAAATGTTAATACAAAATGTTTAAGAAGTCAAAGCAAAACATTCTGATCAAGTCAAAGCTTTCCAAAGAATTGTTTCAGAAAGAAACCAAAGCTCAAAACCCTCTGCAACCGGAACTGCCATCCTCCACACACAGCCCTGTTGACAATGCCTAACCACATCACAGAATTTGTCAGGATAGAAACTGGTGGAGTGAAGTTGAGGATCATTGGAGCTTTGCCACTGAATGCGGAGGCAATGTGCAGTAGAATAATTTCTTTTGTTAGCTGCAAATTGATCAGCGGTAAACTAGTTAGCCACATTAGCTTTTAAAAGGCCATCTTTAGGTTTCAGAATAAACACTCAACTAAGATTCATCGTGCAGTTCACAATTTGGAATGGTTTTTTCCATCTCTCTGAAAACTGAGGCAACAATATAGCTTCATTTTGCACTAGGTTGTATTTGCAAAGATCGCTTTGGATCCATATGGACGAGAAGCAGAATTTTCTAAATAAAATGACAGCTCAGATCCTGGAGCACAACTGACTAGCCATCTGTGAACTGCATGGCAAATGACATGGCCAAGACATTATGGAACACATAGGACCCAGATTACTAGTCTGGCTATCGACCGATTTTGGTGGTCAGAATAGGGACTGCATTGGAAAATAGTTAGATTTTGCAGGCCTTGTTTTTATTCAACCAATCTTATCTTCTTTTCTTACTAAGACACAAACACACAGAGGGAATCAGTTGAAATGTCCCCCAATGCAACACAAGTGCAAAATAGCAGAGGGTCAAATTCTGCTGTGATTCAACATCTGCAACCCCTGGGAGTTCCCTGGATGTACGGAGAGAGAATTTCACCGCGTATGACCCCATGACAGACTCTCCCAAAGAAAAATGCTTTCTACCTACTTAACTATAGACTTTCTTGGTTTTCTGTTTTCTCTGCCAGGGTTTTCCTTCCTTTCTTCCCACTACAAGCCACCTTTTCCTGTAGGGTAGAGGGCTTGAGCTTTTTTTTTTTTTAAAGCATTCAGCAAATGTCTAACAATTACTTATACAAATAGCTGAGGACCTCTTAGTCAGAATGTCAAATGGTAATTGAATCTTAACATGTACTTTCCAAAAGTATTTTTCTTCTGTTGTTGTTTATTTGAAAGGAAGGTAGTAAAACCCACAGATGTGGACAGTCATAAACCTTTAGATGAGACTCAATTTCCTTGACGTCTGATGATAAAATCCACTAATAAATGTGTACAGATGCAAAGACCTATTTGTTGTCCTGTCAAGTCAAGCCATGTGGAACCAAAAATCTAAAAGCAACCAGGAAAGGAACTAATGACAGGGGAGGGGGCAAGGGGGAGAGGTTACCTCTGCCAAGATGCACTTATTGGAGTTCCTGTGACATTTAAGAAACATAATGATGCGATATTCCTTTTTAACTTTATTGTTTTGTCAAAAGCAGGTTTTTATAGCCGAAGATCACATTCCCAAGATAGTCAATTGGGTTATGCAGATTTACACACATGCTGTGATCTCTTTCGTGCAGCATGACTAGTTTCTTTGCTAACAATCATTCACATTTGATGACAAAGATGAGGCTGGAGTCAATATTTCACATATGGGGCTGGACCCCTCCCCCCAATGAACAGCTCTTTAGATCTTCCAGTGAAACAAGAAGCCGTATACATACATACATACATATATAAAAATATGTACATATCCTGATAATTATTTCTGAATGTGCAAATACAGTTTAGAAGGGGGGGAAAATCCCTCTCCGAAGTAACCAAACACCAGATCTCCGCAGAATGCAAGCCATTTTAAGGCACTGCGATGTGCTCCGTGGTTAGCCCTGCTTCTACTTAATTAGGGACCTCACTTACAAGTCCACAGCTGCAGGAGAGTAATAAATAGCTATTGCCGACTTCCTTATTGCCAGTATGTACATCATGATCGTAGGGTAAAATGCAGAGATCTTTTCATAAATGCGGCAAGAGTGCTTTGATGTCATAAGGCGGCTGTTACATATTTTAAAGTCCTAATTCTGGGCTGTTGTGGTGCTTTCAGCTTCCTGCTGAAACATTAAACCTTTCCATGATTTCTTTGGTATACAGGATGTGACTTTTATTCGCAGATTTTGTGATTAAGACTACATCTGCCAGATCCTTAGCGGGTGGGACTCAGGGTAGCTTCACTGACTTGAAGTGAACTATACCAAGTTACGCCAGTTCTTTCTCTTGTCATAGCATGCATGCATGTACACACGTGGTTTTTAAAATATACAGTATTAAGGATGCTTCCTTGATCCCCTTGTCCTAATGAATAACACCTGTTTGCTGCTTGTTCGGAATATGGCCCCCCAAAGAGCATTGTCCACCTCCAGAAAGCTGCTTTTCAGCTCCTTAGTCACCCTACCCCAGTTTTCCTAGCTAATCTAAGGCCTCTGAGGGATACAGTTTTGCATCAATATTTAACTAAGGCCTGGTCTACAAAGCTGGTGAAATTCAGTGGCAGAAGATAGGAGATGCCTACAGTAGCTTGTGTATCTTCAACCAATTCCCTAACTTCTGATTACTTCCCCACTATACTGCAGCAACTGGAAATGCTCTCTGTTGACAGTACTACTCTTTTTGCAGGGGTGGATTAACAAGGTCAACTTCTTGATCAATTGAGCAGGTCTCCACTTCTGCTCAAATCAACCCTGCTGAATTGATCTGGCAGTGCCAACTATGCCACTGTCCATGTGCAAATGCCTTAAGCTCTTCGTACCCTCATAATTTTAATAAAAGAACTCAGCCTCTAAAACTTTCCAATACCTGCCCTCCCACTGACTCCAGGTTCTTTGACCTTTGGCAATTTGAACATCTGAGCAACCTCCCTGGTAATCCCTTCATCTCAGATTTTGTTGTCATCTCACTGAATTTACTGGAAAGAGCGGAGATGAGAATAACTGGTGTGTGGATGTCTGTCTAAAAAGTGTGCCATGATTCAGCACAAGTTAGAAATGTGCTTGATGAACATGAGATGTCATATTGAACAGTAATTCCCTTCTCAGAAGGAAGCACAAGGTGAAACCCAGCCTGTGTTATGCAGCAGAGGAGACTAGGTGATCACAGTGGTCTCTTCCAGTGTTCAAATCTATGACCATCTTTGTAATACAAAAGTACTCCAGTAACCAATAAACAATTTCAAGAGAGCTATGAAGTGTGGACTAAGGCACTAGCTGAGGACTCGGGAGAACTGTGTTCTTTTGCCACTGACCAGATGTGAGTCACATCTGGAGCAAGATACTTCCCCCTTTCCCACTCTGGTGGTGGACAGGATATATAAGGGGTGATTAATCATCTATAGCCTTGATTAACAGAACAGGGTTTTCTTAGCTCAGAAAGTTGACACTGAAACTTTTAGATCCAGAGTTTTCAGGTTCCATCCCTGCTGCTAATGATCCACTCAGGGCACAGTTTTGCATTTACACAGTGTCCTACACACAGAGCGCCTGATCTCAGTTGGAGTATTTAGGCAACACAGCAGTACAAATAGGTAACAATGACAAACTGTGGAATAGCCACTTACAATTATATTTAGCACTATTGTGCAATCCATGCCAATTGTCTGTTATAGCACTTTGGAACCTGCCCCCCAAAAATGAATTGCCTGCAAACACAATAGGATTTTCGATGAAAGGGTGCCAAGTGGACTGCCTCCCGTGCTGCAACCTCCTATTGTCAGGAATCTGCACAGTGTGCCATATGGAGGCACATCTTGCAATAAGGACACCAAGTTCTGGCACAAAAAAAGAAAAGCAGCTGGAGGCAGGGGACAGTTTCCAGTGATGTATCAATCCTGTCCTGGATTAAAAGGTAGAGAAGAATGTCCTTGGGGCAACTAGACAACAGTTGTTATCAGAAAGGAGGACTAACTCAAGAACAATTTATGTGGGAAGAGAAACATGGGTTGTCTGATGTACAGATGTGGGAGAATGAGAAGGTGTTTGAAACCACCTTTAGATAGGTTGGGCAAAAGGGAGACGAGTAAGGTACCAGACTATAAATTTGGTAGAGGATTCATGGTCATCATTGGGAAAGAAAACATAGGCAAAAAGGAAATTAGAATATGGCTGAGAGGGAAAATAGTTTAAGGCCGGAGTCTCAAACTCAAATCATCACGTGGGCCACATGAGAACTAGTAGAGGGCCGCATCACTGAAACCTTTCCATACAATAATATTGCAAATATCAGTAACGATCGTGCCATTGCAGGCCACGGGCAATAGCTTTGGTGGCTGCATGAGACCCATGGGCCACGTGTTTGAGACCCCTGGTTTAAGGGGATGGGATTAAAGTCATTAATTCAGTGCCATTAGATCAGGGGTGGGGGATGTTGTACAGCAGACCTGTTACACCCTTTTTACAATGAAATGCAAAGTCAACTCAGTTTTAATTTTAATCTTGGAGATCAGGCTAGACTTGCTGAAATTCAAGGATCTTTTGAGCCAGCCTGGCCCCCACCCTCTCCTTCCAGGGCTGGGTAAGTCCAGGAAGGTTTATGATTTGGTGCCAGAACTGTATCCCATCTCATAGGTTAGCATGATTTTATGCGAGATCCAGTGTGGTCGCCTTGTCAGCCACTAAGGGAAAACGAATGTTGCTCATGAAATCATTGCAGCATGTTAAGATAAATGTACAAAAGATATGAAATGAAAAAGGTGTCCTTTGGTGTTTTTAAAGACTAACCAATATATTTATGCCATGAGCTTTCATGCAAAAAGAAAATCCACATAGAAAATCCCACTTCATCAGACGCTTTGAAGTAAGTTCCCCATCTTCAAAGTGTCTGACGAAGAAGGATTTTCTCCCATGAAAGTTCATGTGATAAATATACTCATGAGTCTTTAAAAATCCCACAGGACTCCTTCCTTGCAGAACTAGACTAACCTGGCTACCCCTTTGGAACTTGTCAACAGGCACTGACTACTGTGGTTACTCAGACCTTGACTGACCTCTACAGTTCAACAGCTATGGGTCACTGGAAGTGCCTATTGCAAGAGTAAAACTTGCATGTACAGCCGACAGCTATCTGGGACTGGCTGCAGAACACAGAAGTGACTCCAGCAGGAAAAAAGAATTACCCCTTTCCAGTCCAACGTGCATTTTGAACTTGCTTTCCCAAGCAACACCCCCATAGAACATCAGATAATAAAAATCAGCCACATACAGTCCTGGTCTCTGAAAATGGGGAGAAATCCCACTTGGAAATATTAGTCACAAAGGCACACATGAGAGGTAGGCACACAATTCCCATTGAAAGTCAATGGAACATGGGCACGTAACTGTGTTTGCTGTCAGTCTACAAAGCACTCAGACATTATGGTGATATGTTTAGTATAAGATCCTGAACAGAACAAGGGTATTAAGTAGCATTAAGTGTTTCATGAACTGTATTAAAATAATCTCATTATGTAAGCCACCAAAGAGTTGGCAGATGGAAATAACATTACTCTACCTGCCTAACTTGGATTTGAACTCATGTGGGTTGTATAGAAAAACATTCCCCACCACCACCAAAAGAAAAATGCTTTTCAGTGCTGCCATGGATGGAGTGAGAGACTGCATGAGTAGGTACAAATTATTTATCTGAGTCAGAAACAGCACTGTAAATAAATTACTCCTGGAATACTGTATTCAGTAACCATGAATGGAGTAAAATTAACAATAAATATGTGGACCAGATCTTCAGCTGAAATCAATAGTACAGTACTCCTTTACACCAGCTGCGGATCTGTCCTAGAACACATATAAATTACATTTAGAAATCAGGAAAACCATGAGAATTAGATTTCATGTTATAAATATTTTGAGAAAAAAAAATCTGTTTCAGTATCCGGAAGACCAGAAAATAAAGACTACTAAAGAATCAGTGGATAAGAAATGTCATATTCTTATTGGCTTCACCAAATTACATTCTGTACTGGAGTATAGTCACACAAACAGGAAGTGCGATGGCACTCAATTATTTGACTAATACATTACTTTGTCCAAAGCTGGCCTTCATTTCATTTTCTTCGTCACCACCAGTGATGCTTCCTGCCATGGTCCCGGTCTGGCAAAGCAACAAAGCTTGGATTTTCAATGGGCTGAAGGGAGTTAGATGTCTGAGTCTAACTGAAAGTCAATGTGGCACTCCAATAGTCTGGACCCATTTGAAACTCCTAATCTTATGCACATACTCAACATTAAGCACATGTGCAGTAGTCTCACTGAAGTCAATCTAGTTAAGGATGTGCATAAGGAGTTAGCTGGATCAGGTCCTAGACTAATATTAATTGCTGACAAGTTTTACACTTGTAGCTGGAATTTGTTAGCAGTAAGACATTTAGAAGCTGGACTTCCCTTGCTGTTGGTTAATCTGCAGTAACAGGCAGACCCTCCAGCCTTCATGTGGTGAGTAGCTATGTCATGCTGCACTGGTCCTGAAGATTTATTGTACTGTCTTAAGAGAACACTGTCTGAAGAGTCTAGCTGGCAATGAGAGAGATCCATGCATTCAGAACACCCATACAGATTCAGGGTTTTAATAAACATTTTCTTTGGATTTTATTGCACTCAGACTTTAAACCCTCATTTCTAAATCAATGCCCATCCTAGCCATTCTGGTTGGCTAGATACATGACAGAACAATAAACCCATATGCTAGAATCCAAATCTACAGCAGCCTGATCCAAACAATAGCACCAAAGACATTGGTTCTGATTCAGTGGGTGGTGGAGTCCATGGAAAGGCTCCCATCAATTTCAGTAAGTTTTTGGATCAGGCCTGAAGTCCTGAAACCCTAACGGAGCATCTGCAATTAACACAGTGGCCTATGCTAGCTGGTGTATAGAGCTGCACAACCCTCACAGGGGAGGATTTGTGCCTCATTGTGTTCCCCCGTTTCTGCAGCGTGCAACAGAGTGCAAACAGAGAACTGCCCATTTGCATGACACAGGCTGCTCTTGCTGCAAGGTTAGCCAGCAATGCAGGTTGGTGTGCAAGCAGGTGGGGGGAGCGGATGATTATATGCTCTCCACTCTTCATTTACCTGGGGGGTGGTGTGCATCCCAGCAACATTAGAAAGGAGCAGGGGATGCCATCCAAATGGAGAGATGACTTGTTGACCCCCTACGCTGTGCATAAGGTGCCGTGAGGAAGGCTCCAGGTACCCATCCCTGCCCTGTTTATCCATGCCAGGGACAGACTCAGTTTCACTCATCATTTTCCTCCCTCAGGTAAACCTATATTGAATTCAGTGGGAGCTTGCCGAAGAAAGGACCTCTGGAGCAAGCCCGAGGCTTGAGGCTGGCTTATGGGGCACTGTGGAGCCTGGGACTTCATTATGTCCATATATGAGACCAACAATACCTTCAACTGATCTCCAAGCCAGTCAGGTGGGTGCAGAAGGATTTTGCTCCCTCTGTCCTTTGGGTTCCACTGAGTTGCTGAAGAGGACAGACGCTTTATTCCCTATTCCAGTGGGATCAACTGCACTTGCATTGTGACACCTTGACATTCTATTTATTAGGCACCATAGCAGAAAGGGATAGGGCCATGGATTTAGATAACTGAGATTCCTGCCAATATCCTTCAGAATTAAGGTTATTTGCAGTGTCACTTCATTAATTGCCCAAATGTCCGTCTTTCCCCCCCAGGATTGGAATAAAGGCACAAAACCCAATTAACAGGAGACATGGGTCACACTTGGTTTGAGACAGACAAAAAATTACATCAAAACTGTTTTTAAAAAGAAAATTGGGTTTTCAATAATAGGAAAATTTCCATGGAAATGGCCTGTTTGTCTTAAAAAAGGGGAGGGGCGTCCCTTGCAGGAAAAAAGACTAAAAAAAGGATCTGGTTTTTTTTTTTATTGTTTTTTTTTTAAATTAAAAGAATGAGAACAAGTGTTTCATTTTCATCAAATATTTCCATGCGGGAGAGCACATTTTCCTCTTAGCTCTACATTTGATCCTATATATTATCTGCTTACAGAACACCACAGCATCTGTCCGTTATGAAGACTCATTCCTTCCCCTCCTGCCTTCAACATATCTAAACGTATTGTAGCCCTCCTCAGTATTTAGTGCTGTTGAAATTTTCCAAGTTCCACCACCAAAAACAGGAGGAAAAAATCTGTTTTGTAGTAAGGAACATTTTCACATAATCCTTTTCACGTTTCTTTAACCAGCTCTAGTAAACATCCTTTGGGGAAATACGTCTATGTCATTTTAGCAGCAAAACAAAAGGCCGGCATTGGCAAAGAGACTCAGGAGGTCTGGATTCAATTCCTGACTGCTAGATTCTCCCTGTGTGTGACATTGGGCACTTTCTCTCTCTGTTCAACATTTCTCCATCTGTCATATGACGATAATAGTATTCTTTTTATATGAGATCGTTGGCCTATTTTGTCTTTGTTTTATAAGCTCTTCAGTCCCATCTTCAAAACATCCGACAAAGTGGGATTTTCTCCCATGAAAGCTCACGCAACAAATAAATTTGTTAGTTTTAAGTGCCACACGACTCCTTGCTTGTTTGCTATTGAGACTGTCTCTTGCTTTGTGTACATTCCATGTCTCAAAGAGTGAGGCCACAATCTCAGCAGCAGCCTCATGGCTACGTTCTGCCTATTATACATTTATTTTTTAAAAACATGCAAATAAAGTCAAGTAGAAGTAGGAAGTCAAATGCCTCTCATGCGATATTCATTCACCTAGCTACTGTGAAAGCAATGCCCTTCCCATCTCATTTCTTGTAAAAATAAGCCTCAGAAACTCTTCTACAGCAAGGTTTACTGATGGTATTCCAGAACCAAAGAGAAAGGCCACAAAAGACAGGAGATTTACAGGGGTTTACACTGCGCATGTTCTTTTGATGAATCATTTCATGGATGCAAATTGAAATAATTAACAATGATTCACATTAAATAATCATAATTTAGTCAAGCTGTCTTTGTATGTGAATAAGGGCAACTGGGAGATGGTTTTTAATGTAATGAAAAGCCTGTTGAAGCAACACTAACTCCTGGCTCCTAAAGAGTATTAAACAATAGTTTGCACAAAGGTTCTTTGCCAGCTAGATTTACACTAGACATGAGTGGGTACTTCCATACCCACCTACGGGCATTGACTTGCGGATACCCCCAAATTACCAACTGACACAGGAGGTGGCATTTCTAGAAACAATGATTCAGTCCAGTGGTGTGTCTAGATGGATCTTTTCCTCCCACCAAACCCAACTCATAGCTATCCTAACCTCAGGTCTGTGGTCCTGCTGTGTTTGGAAGCATGCAACAATGTGGGGAATATACATATATCTTTCTAACGGTGTCCCAGCTCTTATCCTTTGTGTTGTTTCTAGCTCTCAACTCTGGCAGTCTACCTGCAAATACCATCTGCTTGATTTAATGCTTATGTTAACAGAGTAATAAAATCAATGAAATCTGTAAGCAAGTTCTCTAGATTTTTTTCATTAGTCCAGATTTCACAGCATTTGGGAAATAATTCTAAATACACAAATTTCACAATTTTCTCTGTCTCATTACAGATATATCATGATGTAATTGAATATTTTTTTGTTCAAAATTATTCTTCCAAATGATTTCTTCAAATAATGCTTGCCTCCGTTATTTGTATTGCAACAAAATCTAGACATAATATTGCGGCCTGGATGTGCTGGGCAACTGAGCTGAGTAAAATGTTTACACCGAAATTTTTTCCAGTGGTAGAGAGACAGATTTGGTGACACTACATGTTTTGCAAATTCCTGTTGAATTCACTAAATTATTTCAATATAATCTAAAAGTAAATAAATTGAAAACATGAAAAAATTGAAAAACATTGCAATTTTCAGTTTAAATGACTTTTCGTTTCAAAATTTCCCTTGATGTTATTTTTTAAAAATTTCAGAATGTAGATTTAGATTCTAATAAAGCTGAATGTTTTGTCTGGCCCAAATCAAAAACTTTGATTTTGTTTTGATTCAACAAAAATTTTAATAAATTTTGGTTTGTTTGACCTGAAATTATTTCTTCTTCAATTTTTCAGAATTTCCAGCAAACCAAAAATTCTACAATGCCCTCAGCACTTAAGCACCGAACATGTGTATAGTAAAGAACAATCAGCTGTACTAATGAGATGAAAAACCGAAGAGTTCAATGTCGCAAAAGGCTTATGCATGTACTTGAAATTAAGCAACATGCGTTATCCTAGATGTGCATAAATTGTTTTTAAGATAAAATTCTGTATCTGTAACGAGTTTGTTTCAAGTTATTCAAAATATTACTTAATACGTCAAGTTCGTATTTGGAGAGTGAATTTCAAATTCATGTTCATGGCAGAAATCTGGTTCCAGTGGGGGAACAGCAAACTATCATATCATCTATGCACTGAATCAAAACACCCCTAATTGCAAGGAATGCATTGGTCACATTATATTTTGCTGTTCCCCCCACTGGAACCAGACTTATCCCATGAACGTGAACTCAAAATTCACTTTCCAAATATGAATTTGAAACATTAGATATTTGCTTAACATTTACTGTTTTGCCAAACCTCATTTCCTAGGATCTTAATCAAAAGCAAATATGGAAAGCAACTCTCATAGTTCTCTCTTAGAACAGAGATAGATAAAGGTCCAAATTAACTAGTGGGTTTACACCTGTGATTAATCTGTCTAAGACCTTTATAGTTCAGCAGCCCCATTTGGTTTTATACACACTAAGTGAAATCATTCCCTTTAAAAAGAAGGCTATCAAGAAGAAATCAGCAACACCTGTGACAACGGTAAAAACAACAACAAGGCAAGATGGTGTTCATTTACAGTAAGAGGGATCCAGCTTTGCCAACATTTGTTTTGGCCTCTGGTAAATCTATGTATAATAAGGAAGTAATGCATTGCATAGAAAATAAACTGCACCTGGATTTGAGTCATACCTTGTCCCCTTGAAAACCTACCATATCCTCCCCCAAAACGCCTCTGATGAAACAAACACATGAGCATAAACAAGGTTGTGACTCTCATTTGCCTAGTTGCATCATTCAAGACAGAAAACTTAAAATAGCTAAAGGTTCAAAATGTACAAAACCATTGCTAAAGCTACTTTGGGTCATTGTTCATTGTAATCCAGGATCTCTTTTGTTCACTGGGCAATTTTCCTGCCATTTGTTCTACCAGCTGGTGGATTTCCATGCAGAAATATCAACAGAATAGAACTGTTGACAGTCGGCTTCTTTGCTAGGGGCCAGATTTCTGCACCACTGAAGTCAACAGAAGCTTTCAAAGCACAATAAAGCTAGAAAAGGCAGAGACATAGCAGGTGGATTCATCAACATTTGTGACGAACTTGAGTATAGAATAAGACCCATGTAAATAAGCCCAGATGAAGGAACTCTCATGCAGAACAGAGCATGCTCTTGTATCATGTAGTAACCCCACAGGAAGGATGGTTCTTTAGAAAACTCTACAGTACCAGGCTGGAACACCTGCTTGTGGACTTGTCATGGCTCACATCATGTCAAGGATGTTCCTCTTTCATTTCTTGACTAAGATTTTCAGATTCAAAGTCAATCAACCTTTTAGTACTAATTTGAGGCACTCCTAGCCTCCCATCTTTGTGGAAGCCCTTTTTGCATGTAAATAACATGTATCCAAATTTATTTATCATGTGAGCTTTCGTGCAAGAAAATCCCATTTGGTCAGATGCTTTCCCCCATCTTCAAAGCATCTGATCAAGTGGGATTTTCTCCCACGAAAGCTCATGCAATAAATAATTTTTTCAGTCTTTAAGGGCCACAGGACTTCTTGTTTGTTTTACTGAACTAGACTAACACAGCTTCCCCTTTGGAACATATATCCAAAGGGTCTCATTACTACTATTTCAGCAGCAGGTAGAGGCTTTAGATGAGATTGCATGCTGTACAAACATTTATTAAGAGACAATCCCTCCCCCAAAGACCATACAGCAAAGGCCTGCCTTATGTATCATGTTGAATAAAGGCCCCAGTAGATGAGGCAGACAAATGGTGGGAAGAGAGAAAAAGGTCCAGAGAAGAGAAGTGACTTACCCAAAAAGCAGAGTACGGGCAAACAGAGTTGGACAGAACAAACAGGGTTAAGGAGCTAGAGAGGGATTTCAGAGACACGAGTTTAGTTCCTTGTAACACCACAAGTTTCTTCTGTGACCTTATGCAAGTGAATTAGTCTTTCAATGCTTCCGTCCATCTGTAAAATGGAAAGAATAGCACTGCCCCACTTTGTGAGGGTAAATAATACATTCAAGACTATGAAGTGCTTAACTCCTCCAGTAATGGTGGAGGCCATAAAAGTACTACAGAAAGCTAAGAGTAGAAGCTCAGATCTCAGTCTAGTCCTTGCCCCTCTAGACCACTTTCTCCCATTTGGTCACCTAGAAGTGGAAGAACTGGCATTTGTAGTTGCTGCAATAAAAAAAAAAATCTTTGTATTTTATTTCTGGCTTGCTTGACTGCACCCTGGCTGCTCTGATCCAGGATTTGGTTGTGTATCTTCTCTGTTTTCCTCTACCCCATCACACTGTCAGGCAGGCAAAAGGCTTAAGAAGTTGCCAACATTCAAGATTAATGTACTTTTCAGTTCATGTCTAAGTCAGTTGCTCTGTCCATGAGCTGTGTACATCAACACACCCGAAAAACAATAATAAGATCCTTTTTTTCTCATTTAATAGTTTCCTTTATTACACGCCTCCCCAGCAGGCCACACAGATAGAGACAGGGAATATTGAACTGACTCTTGGTCATTTTAATTATCCCAGGACCACCCATGCCCTAATAAGTAGAGAACTAGTGAGTGTTTGAAGTATTTGTAGCAGTAATAGTATTTGAAGTGGTTCGACACAGTTGCAGTAATTTAGATGCCAGATAGACTATAAAGCCTCTTAAACCAGACATGCTTGACAGTGGTAATGGTACACTCCAATGGTAATCGTTCGCTCCAGCAATTCAAACTAAATACACCACCTAAGTCAGGGGTGGCCAAACCACGGCTCGCAAGTCACATGTGGTTTCTTTACAATTAAAATGCTACGCATGGAGCCCTCCCTATGCCTCCCATTCTCTGCCCACCAAACAAGGTTGCACAGCTTGGAGCTTCTGCCCTGTGGCAAGATGGTAGGCTGCCTAGCGGGGAGGAAGATTTGCAGTGGTGAGGGAGTTGGTAAGTTTGGCCATCCCGATCTGTGCTAAAAAATAACATACAGAGGAGAATATTGGACTTTAGTTGCCTGGAAGCCACTTCCAGGTTTTCCCCTTGATGATTTCTTCTACCTCTTGGCTACCTGTTTGGTTCCATTCCCCTCCCCAAACTCCCTCTGTGCCCAGGAAGTATGACTATAAAGACTCAATACATTAGACAAACGGTGCCATAAGTAGTTCAAATAAGATTCTTTTCATAGGGAGATTATGTGTACAATTGCCTAAGTCTGAAAAAGAGACATTAGCACAAGCATGGAGAACAAATATTCTCTGTTAAATGAATGGCACCGCTATACTCTAGTTTACAGTACCGTGTTTGTTAGCCGATGAAATATAAAAGAATGTGATAATCTTGAGCTAGATTTTCAAACTGGTGGAAAGAAATGGCACACTTACAACTGAGTGTGTTACTTGCACACCCACATTGAGTATTTCCCTGTGCATTTGGCCTCAGTGTAACTGAACAGCAAGTCCAAGTTTTGCTACTCAGAGTGAGAAAGACAAGACAAGAGGGTTGCATTGAGTAGAAGCCATAGCAGATAGCTCTAAAGAAGCGCAAGTGCCACCTGTGTAGTTTATACTTTGAGTTTACTGCTAAATAATCTTCATAGAATGAATAAAAGTCAAATTGTATGAGCCCCACTTGACACCTGAACCCACAATTCATACCTGAGCTGCCATTGTGGATCGGGCACTGAATGAGGAATCAGGGGTCCTGGATCCTATTCCCACCTCCAGCACTGAGGTGCTAGTTGATCTTGGTGAAATCACTTAAGTTCTGTTCCCTTTTGTCTTGTCTAAGTTAAATTCTCTGTAAGAAAAACGTCCCTGCCCTGAGCAATCTACATTTGTACGGTGCCTAGCACAATGGAGTCTAAAACATACTACTATGCACTACCGTGATCAAAAAAAATTACACTACTTTCCCCAGCCACTACCTGCTGTTTTGCATTCATGATTACTTGGCAAAAACCTCAGGTGAATCAATTCCAACCTCTCATTTGTACTCAAAACAATTGGTTTCAACTGCCCAGGATTTGTTATATGTGGGTTCTGAGCCAGAACACAAATAGCTTGCTCGAGTGCCCGAGTAAATCTTTTCACTAACCCATCTGTGCCAGGATGGATGTGACATGTTGGATGCTTTTCCTTTTGACAAACAATTGAAACTCTTCAGACGTGAGTGGAGTTCCACTGTTACACTCTGTTCTTGAAAACAAGAGTCTTAACATTTCCACCATCTGTGCTGAACTAGTTGAATTCATACAGAATACTTCAGGCCATTTAGAATGGGCACGTACTGCAATCAAAACCATATGCCCATAAATAGTCCAACATAGTTGGGTGAATTCACTGCCACAGGGTACTTGGCCACTCCCGAGAATACATAGTAGCATGGTTAGAGATGTGGTGAATTTGCTGACTACTTTGACATTGTCCATTTCCTCTACTTGTGTATCAGTTCCTGGCCACCACACAACTTCTGGCAAAGACCTTCCATTTTTAAAATTCCCAAACAGGCTTTATTTAATTCTTGAAGTATAAGTGACCAGAACTTTCTCCACTGTCCCAGTTAGCTGGTGGGAGTGAGGTTGGGATGTGCATAAGAGGAGAATTTCAGGATTTCATTTGTGCCATTCCAGTCAGAGTGGGGTTTGCAAGGAGATTTACATTGCTGTAGTAATAATATAGCCACTCTGAAATCACTACTGAATAATTAATTTGGAGCTTATTGGCAAATCATAATGTTCCATGATTTGTAAAACTGAATGCATTGTAGATGGGCAAGATGCTGTTATGACCATCTGTGAGCACCTAAAGGATGTAAGCACTGAGAAGGAAGAGAAGAGGAACTACTTATAATAATAATCCAAGGGGCAGAATTAGGCATAAAAGGATAACATTAAGCACAAGAAAATATTCAGCTATGCAGCAAGCCAAATTTCCTATCTGTGAGAGCTATTAGGCTGTGGAATAGTCTCTTCGGGTAGCAGTAGAAGAAACATTGCTCAAGTCATTTAAAAACTAGTCTGGACAAAGTTGGCTACATCCCCAATTTCTCACTAAGTCGATCTTTGCTGCTGCACCAACTATACCATGTTAGCATGACTTCAGAAAGGAGATGTGCACTACATTTTCTGTACAAAACCTTTCCTTTGATCACTTTCAAGCTGTTCTCTGGAGTCCAACCCATGCTTCACCACCCTGCTGAAGTATTTGATAAGACTTCTGTACCTCCACTACAGTACAGGAGGTAGGTTGAAATTCTGGGACCGTTTTTCCATGCGTCTTTTGTGACTTGCATTTGGTTCTTTAATGACAGAATCAAAGTGGATGATCCTGTCAGATGTGATTCAGGGAAGCTCTTAAGCACGTGCGTCTCTTTAAACAGGGGAGTGGTGCTGTTGAAATAGTCACATGCTTAAAGAGTAAACATGTGCTGAAGTATCTTGCTGAATCAGGGCCATGATGAAAGCATCCTTTTAAAAGGCAATCCTCAATATGCCTGATCCAAAGCCTGCTAAGGCCAGTGAGAATACCACTCCGGCTCCTACAAGCACTTTCACTATAACCCAACACCGGAATTTTGCATTTCAACGCTCAGAAACAGTTCAACTCTTTTCTTCTAATTTGCTTAATCCCTGGACTCCAGCACCCTGAACTCTGGGAAAGATGAGCTCTGAACTTGACACTAACCCCCTCCTCTATAATGGTTGAACTAGAATACAAATGAGCATCAAACTCTGGGGAAGTTCATATCTGGATCAGAATCTAATCTTAAAAAGAGCTGGATTCTATCCTTAGGGTGGAGAGTTTCATTGTTATACCACAGGTTAAATATTAAAAAAAAAAGAAATAACTTTTTTTTAAAAAAGTCACTGAAAGGACATCTGCTGAGAGATAAATTTCAGAGTCTTTACCTAAAGATCAGAGCTCCACTTCTTAATAACCATATAACTCTATAAAGAATTATCCATGATTTTGCTGATAGATCACCAATGGAAAAAAAGAAAAGCATAAAAGCATTCCACCTGTATTGCTGGCAGATGGCTTATAAATGTCGCACAGACGTAAACCTACTACTGGCTCATGCAAGAGGTATTAAATAAACTGCTGAACATCTGCTGGTAAATACGCAGCAAACAAGAATGCAACTTTGAGCCAAACATCTGGTGAGTGTGGGCCACATCTTTGCTCATAAACTAAGCAATGTTTTCTGCTAATCATTAGCAGAGTTATTGATTTTAGATGTGTATCGCACAACTATAATTTTGTCAGAGAGTAGACCACATAAGTTGTTCTTTTTCTGGTTGATTCATTTTGTCTTATTCCAAAAGTCCGTAAATTGACGAGCGGGACAAAAAATAATTGACATCATCTGTGGGAAATATTTCATAAAACAACAGGCCCAGATGTAGGATTAAAGCCATGTGGTAGTAAAATACCACACTGAAAAAAGTCCAGGTTCCATGATTTCTTATGAAAACAGATGTGCTATTACTCCACTTTACTTGTTTTTCAATGCTTTTTACTCCAAATAATTCCTCCTCCTCCCAACCCCCAGCAACTGAAATAAGGAGAGAGCATAAATTGATCACAGATGGTGACTTGTACTTCAAAATCCTAACTGTCACACTCTTTGAAATAAAAATAAATGAAACATTTTGTGAAATTATATTGAACTGTGTTAAAGGTTATGAAGATTATACAAACATATGTCTGCTTGTCATTTATATAGCATTTTGAGTCATGACAATCAAATCTATTGGACAATGCTTTCCTCCCTGGGAAGAAGTAGTTGTCTGTGCATCCAAGATACAATGAAATATAGAAGTAACTCGTTCCGAGAGCCCCTCAATTTGAACCACAAGATGCTTTAAACATTTGAATAGAATAATGCAGCATTTCTCAACCTTTTTGATACCAGGAACTGATCTGCTGCCTTCCTAAACTACGTCAGGGAGACCTCAGGGATCAATGCCAGTCCATGGACTGCTCACTGAGAAACACGGTTCTAATGCACTTAACGAGAGATGCCCATATCTGTCTTTTCTAAGATTGTCAGTACAGGAGACAACATAAAAATAAGACATCAGTTCAGTGTGCCTTGCCTTTCATGTAATCTCATGATACTGTTATATTCTTCATGTGTACTGTGTAGCTAGCCAGATGAGAGACAGAGGCTTATATTGTTTTGAATCCTAATTTGTCATAGCGCAGTGCAGAATTGCAAACAATTGTGTTCTAAGTAGCTCACTGTCGTGTGGAATCCATTATGATGACATTAATTACAAATCATTAATTTAGCATTTATGGGATTTCACAATAAGTTTGCATGAATTCTCCATGGGAATTTATCATTGCATTTTATTAGGATTGACGAATGCTATGAAAATTAAGCTCCCATTATATGCTACTTTAAAGTCTCTTGGCCCAAGCCTTTCCTAACAGGGCCACTCTAATGGGAGCAAGTCCAAGCCTTCTGCTGGGATACTTAAAGACCAGAAGAAAATTCAATTATGTTTCACTTGCAATAAGAAGTTCAACCTCTGGTATTTGCTTTGGGATGGTTCAGTCCTATGACATGGTTCATTTTTGTGTGCACCGGTGCAAAGGGCAAAAAAGGGGCAGCTAATGAAAACCAAGGGAGAAAGTGAAAAAGAAAATAAAGTACTATTACCAAAGAAAAGATCAGAGACCTAGAGTAGGCCATTAGATCCATGTCCCAATAGCAACTGTAGAGGCAGGAACAGATTGAGAAAAAGTATACCAGTGGTTAGATGTCTCATGTGAAAACTACGCACCTTTACCAGTCTTCACATCCCTGCGGCAAAAGTCTTTACAATGCAGCCCCTGGAACTTCCATTAAGTGGAATATGACTGCAAGCTGATGGATGTCTATGAAGCTGCAAAAAATCCCTTCAGCTGGCTGGCACCAAGAGGCGGAGGGTTTGTCTATGCTGCTGGCTCCACAGGTATCGATGCAGCAGGATCAACAGAGCGGGTCTTCACAGTCTGCTCAATTGACTCCCAAAGTGTTCTCCAGTCAACACAATTAATCTGCCTCTCCAAAAGGAATAAGGCTGTGTTGCCCAGAGGATGTCTCCCCTTGATGTAGCTCAGTGTAGTTTGCATATCTCCCGCCAACAGCTGGTGGCAGTGTAGACTAGACCTGAGACTCTGAGCGTAGAATAGACAGATATAAAAGCAGGAGCTCAAGAGTTACTATAGAGTGATATTATTAATAAGGGACTGTTCTACCACTGACTGTGCTAGAATAAGGTTTCTGAGGAGGATTTTAGGTCAGGGTCAGTTCATTTCTGTTATACATATATCTGAAATCCCATGGCAAGGACAGAAAGAACAAAGATAAAGGAGTTTGAAGCTATAGGTTCCAAAGTGGTAGCCTGTTAGTCTGGACCAACAAAACAAACAAGGAGACCTGTGGCACTTAAGGACTAACATGCAACAGATAAATTTCTTAGTCTTTAAGTGCCACAGTAGCTATAAGGTTAGTGTACATGATAAAGGGGTAAATGGATGTAGGGCAAGGGCTCAGTAGATAATGACCATCTCCACTTGTCCCCAGAAAGACATAGGTTCAAGTCCTTTGCTGATGTAAATTGTTGAAGCACCATAGATGTCCAGGTTTATGCCAGCTGTGATCTGGTCCATAGCTTGACACACATATTAGGTCACAGTTCATGAGGATGGTGGTCCGCGTCATGAAGCCACTGTTCAAGCAGCAATCTTTCACCAGAATAGATGGGGCATGCCTGTCAGGAGTTACGATGACATGAGAGCTATGTAGGGAAGTTTATACACAAGATCTCCACTTGTTTTCTGAGTCTAGGCAGAGATGTTTTTCCTATTCCTGAGTGACGAATGAAGAAATTAAGATGCAAAAAATCAACAATAGATTCCACAGTGCAAGTAGCAGGAGAAGCCATTTTGGACAACAAAGGTGGGATTTTCAATACTCGGCACAACTAATTCTGCCTCTAGCGACTCAATGGCAACAGGTCAATGCTGAACACTTTTAAACATCCCATCCTAAGAGATGGTCTCAGCCCTTCAGTGTTTTGGTGACCCCAGGCTTCTTTTAGTCTATTTCAGATATCTGATATTGTCTTCTAGCAACACCCAGTCCTTTCTTAATCATGTAGGAAAAGGAGAGGATGTGTTTTATAAAGATGGGTTAGTAGAAATGAGTGAAAACAGCAGTATTTGGCTCCAAATCCACGCCTGATGGTCACTAAAAAAAGACAGCAAATATAACCCTTTTTCAGTTACAGGTGAGGAAGAAGACTCCATGGCAAACCTGCAGAAGTTGGAGAATACAGAGGTCCATGTCTATGGATAGAAAGCACTAAGTGATCTATTATTTTATTTTGCTAACATTAGATGAAAAGAAGTTTATGGCTACTAGTCCTATTGGAGGTCATATTATTTCATTAGCGCTGTCTGTGGTGGAGACATTCTGCCTTTGCTACAAACACTATGGAAATAGAGGATGTCAGCAGCAACCGTGGAGTGGGTAGAACAGGAAGCAAAAAATAGCACAGTAGCAGAAGTCACAGGATTGCTTGTAGTTAGCTAAGAGGATGCTTTCGAGTAAGATATTGTTCAGGTAGCAGTCACGTTTGCACATTTGGAGTTGTGCACATCTGTGGAGCAACAAGGGCAAGAGCAACTCTGCACTTCAAGTTATATTTGTCCCCCAAGTTATATCCAGTTGGCTTATGACCCTTCCTTATCTGGAATAGCTGGTTTCACACATGAGCAATGGTTATCAGGAGAAAGTGACACTATGGATGCATTTCAGCCTGAGGTCAGAAGATGAATAAAGAAATATGCAAATACTGTGGTTCAGCCTTTGAGCCTGGGGAAATATCCTTCGCAACTGGATGACCACATTGCTGTTGACTCCAAATTAGTGTTGGTGGAGAAGAATGCTAGCACTGAATATATTGTCTCCTAAAAAGGCAATATGAAATTGCAATATACAATAAGGCAATTGCAATTGATTCCATCTTTTCTGTAAAGATTTTGGCCCCTATGACAGCCAAAGAAAGAAGAGCTGGTAATGCCTGGCACAAACATTGACCACCACTTCTCACAAGTTAAATTTTGAGCCAGAGCAAAAGATTGGCCCTTACCACCTGTGAAGTAGAATATGACCTGACTGCCTGGTCAATTAATAGTGCCATAACAATGAACTGCTGCTTTATAGCTAGCTTCAGGCCCAGAGAGAGCATGTTGCATGCTTCCACCCAGAACAGTGAAATTCTGGGAATTGTCATTCCAAGGACCAACTGAAGTTACAGACTGAGGAAGGAAGGGATTCTGGGAAGGAGCATCAGGAACCTTTGCTTAGAGCAGAGGGAGACTAAAGGCAAGAGCAAGAACCACGTGTGATGGGAACCAACTTGTGTACATGCTCAATCTCATGACGACTTATTGTCCAATATACACAACATTGGCCTGCCAGGTCTGTAATACTATTGTGGTGATGGCTGCTTATTGGAAATGTTATTTCTCAACGGTTGATAAGGAAAAGAAGGAGAATCACATGAAACCATCAATGGCAGCAAATTACATGGCCAAAACATACAGAATTTGCTAGGTTACTTGACTGTGATCATCCATTCTATTATTCAAATTCAAACAATTTCAGAGAAGAGCCGCTAGGATAATCTGAGGAATGGGAAACCTGCCTGATGAGATGAGACTCAAAGACCTTGGCTTGTTTAGCCTAACCAAAAAAAGGTTGAAAAGAGAAAAGCTTGCCCTCTATAAATACAACACAGGGATAAATACCAGGGAGGAAGAAGAATTTCTCAGGTTTAACGCCAGTGTGGGCACAAGAACAAATGGATATAAACTGGCCAGCAGGAAGTTCAGACATGAAATGAGATGCAGGTTTCAAACCAAGAGGAGTGAAGTTCTGGGACAGTCTTCCAAGGAGAAGAGTAGGGGAAAAAAAGAAAATCTAGCTAGCTTTAAGATTAAACTTGATAAGTTTAAGGAGGGGATGATGTGATGGGACAAGTTCATTTGGCAATTTACTGATCTTTGACTATTAACAGTACCTATGCCCAAGGGCCTATTATGGGATGTTAGATGGTGAGAGCTCTGAGTTATTAAAGAAAATTCTTTCCCAGGTCTTTGACTGTTGAATCTTGCCCACATGCTCAGAGTTTAGCTGCTCATCATATTTGGAGTTAGGATGTAAGTTCCCCCCAAAAACAGATTGAACAGAGGCCTTGGAAGTTTTTTTTTCTTTCTTCTGTAGCTTGGGGCATGGGTCACTCGCTGGTGGATTCTCCGTACATCGAAATCTTTAAACCATGATTTGATAACTTCAGCAACTCAGTCATAGATCAGGGATCTGTTACAGGAGTGAGCAGGTGAAGTTTTGTGACCCCTGTTTTTCAGGAGGTCAGACTAGATCATCATAATGGTCTTTTGTGATATTAAAGTTTATGAGTCTAGTAGACTAAACATTTTATCTTGGCTACAGCCATATCCACATCTCAGCAAAAAATCCAAGTAACTGATTCAGCCCAGACTCACTGCTTCATTGTTTTCCTAAAGACTAGCGTCCATGAAGCTATGTATCCAACAGCCTATTAAAAGCCCCTACGTAAAAAGTACAGATGCGTTGCATGCACGAGTCCACGTGCATGAGATGAATCCAACTTCTCTGCAGGGTCGTTATAAGCCAAAGCTTGGCATATCAAGTCTATATGGTATGGAAGATCCATGTGGTGTCCTTTAGCATCTGCCTCACCACAACCACCATTAGTCTGTTTGGATTAATTATCAGTGGCTGTTTTAGCCCTTTCAAAGCTTTGTTCTAGATTCCAAATCTCCTATCAGGCATTTTCCAATATACATGCATTAGGACTTGGACTCAGACAAAGACTCCCCTGAATCCATAATGGAAAACCTGAGTGAGTTCTCCAGAGCAGCTGCTAAGCCTTTGTAAATTTTGTAGCATTGCCTCTGCTCAGTTTCTCTTTTGAACTAAATTCAAAGGCCCACATCCTCAGCTGGTGTATATTAGCGCAACTCCACTGAAGTCAAAGGAGCTGCATCAATTTACACCAAGTATAGACATGGGCTCACAGTTTTAAAAAGCTTTGTGCAGCTGCAAGATTTGCTCCTTTTCAAGAAGTATTCCAAGATGTTGGCTGGATTTCAGTATTATCTGTTCTCACCAAGAATGGCACACATGTGAAGGCACGCATTTCCTAGATCTTCTTGTCTGTTTGCAGTTTGAGTGGTACAGACTACATGATACGTTTTGCTCATCTGACTTGGAATTCAGTGTTGCTTACAAGGCTATAATAGGAAAGGTGACTTTTTTCTTTACAATACATTTTTTCTTAAAAAAAAGTGTACTAGTCAGTTACTAGTTCTGTCTAAAATTGCTGTTCTATGAGCTTTCAATTTTTAAGTGTAGCACATGGGAACCAAAAATAGTAAGGCTGCACAGCTTTTCAGTGATTTTGTCTACTGAAGTATTGCTTCATACATTCTTAAATTTAGAATCCCACAGAATTAAAATGAATTAATGTAATTTCATTAAAGACGTACACAGGTGTATATACACATACACGCATTTGAAATTAAAATCTTCCAGTTGTAATAGAAGTGAAATTTTAAGAGTTACTGCCAAATGTAGTCTTGTTCACAAAGTTTAAAAGAATCTGGTTCCAAATGTTAGCAACATCAGTTATTACCAGAACAAAATCAGCCATACAGGTTCTCTGCATGTACAAATTAGGTGTTTACCATTACATGCTTCACTTGTTTGAATAATTAGTCCACCTCATTATTCCTTGTCATTTGTAGAACCCACATTTTGCACATTCAAAACTTCTAGACTTAGATAGCAAACAGGAGAAACCAGAATAGTTGGTGCTCTCTCCTAAAGAAAAAGACTAACTCAAAGCAATTTTTTTTTTATTTAATTAGACCCTCTTCTCGGAACTTGACCTGAGTATTAGGGAAAAGAAGAAGGGATGTATTATAATCTACTGAAGTCCCACAACTGGATAAAGTGTTCAGGTGTACAGAAGAAAGAGGTACAGCAAGTAGACTTGTAGCAACAGTCCCAAGTTCCGGACAGCAATACAGAAAACTCAAACAGTTACAGAGAAACTGAAAAGGAGGGATTTGAAGTTGAAATTAAACAACATTTCTGATAGTAAAAAGTATAATGCTATAAATTACTGTGATGATTTACTAGTCACATTTGTCTTACTACCCATGGAAGGTACTATAGGAAGGTATTAATCTCACCATATTGTTCTGCTTTAGAGAGAGAAAAATGTATCAAGTAATGGAGTAGAGGATATAGACCATGCAAAAGGCTGAACCTCATGGTCAATACATTGTATTTTTTGTTTAATCAAAGGACTAGGGCTGCCTCTCAGACCTTCTCAGCTGGAATGAGCCTCATCCTTGGTGTGGAGAGATTTTGCAAAACAAGGGAACTTGCCATTCAGTTCTCTGCCTTCTTTCCTTTTCATCTTTGTATTCAGTTCCTCCGTCCCACTTTAGTTCTCAATTCCCTCCCTTTCTGTCACATTTCCCTGTTCAAACCTTCCACTCAAGGCTAGATTAAGGGGTCCTGGGTTGCCTATCATTGTGGACCCCTTGGCTTAGGGCCTCCTGCCTGGGGCTCCAGCCCTCCACCACCATGCAGGCAGAGTTGACCTCCCTTTGCCAGGGTGGGGCTGACTGACATACAGTGTGGCCTCTGGTGCAACCCTCCAGGGCCATGGGCCTGAGAAGGTCACACTACGTGCCAGCTGGCCCCCTGGCCTGCCCCACTCCCAGGAGTGGACCAGCCGACCCAGCGGCAGGGCAGAGCGCAGAGCCCAGCCTCTGGTCCCAGTGCCCTCCCGTTGCTGAGCTGGGCAGCATTTGGGAAGAGCAGATCAGGTGTGGACCATAGGGACTGAAGCCCAGGGCCTTCCTTTAGGCCAGAATGCCTCCACTATAGCCCTTGCCTTGATCTTGTCCTACTTGCACTGCATCATTCTCATCCTGCTCTCCCCAGAAATATATAGGCCTGACCACTAAGAGTAAAGTCCTACAGTTATGCTAGGTTGAAGACTAGAGGATGCTCAATCAGGTGAAATTCCATCAGCCCCCAGTACAATCTGCAGCCAGTGACACAGGACACCCAGGCATTTCTCACCTACTCAGTTCCCAGTCACTGGAGGGGCCTCTGCCATAGGTGGTACCTGCGTGTCTCCTGTTCCCTCCTTGCGGTGCACAGTAGTTCAGTTTCCCAAGAACTTAAATTCCTTGTCTTAATTAGGCTCAGCATAGGGATAGTTGGGTGAATTGCACGGCCTGCAACATGCAGGAGATGAGGTGAGATGATCCAATAGTCCTTTCTGGTCTTATACCATGTAAAATCTGAATCTTGTGCCACTCCCAGCATTTCAGATCCAACAGGTTAAAACCAACCAAGGTCACTTTGAGTTTTCCCCCGGCAGAAAGCTGAGAAAGAGAGACCTGAAAACTGTGCGATTCCTTGGAATTGGTGTGAGGAAACCAATTTTCATGTCATCTGGTCAGATGAACAGCCAGATTTTGGTCAGGATCTAATAAAATCATCTTATAATTAGGAAAAGAGCCCAAGATTTTTGAAGTTCACTCACTTCCATTATCCATCAGTAAAGCAGCACTGGGTGTATATGTAAAAGCTTCATTTAATCAGCTGACCTGCTATATTTTCATTTTCCACAATGGCTCATATTTTACTACTAATAATATCTAAAGCAACAGGAAATGCTTGATTGTCATTGGCATGCTATCCCCTATCCAACTTTTATCACTTGTTTCAAAAAATGTTTAAAATGAAATGCATTGATAGTCATTCTAATATTTTATTATTTGTATATTACCTTCCCGACATCATTTGCAGTGCATAGCGTGACACGTCAGCATGTCATAATGAGCACATGTGATGATAAAAATGAAAATATTCTGGTTTTAAGACACATTATAGGCAGCTGCTGTTTAGATTGAAACATCTTATTTTCGAGATTGAAGTGTCTCCTGTTCTGATGCTGTAGTGAAACAGTTTGAAATAGATAAAAAAGAATTGTTCAGGGCAAATCACTCCAAGTCTACTCTGTTTTCACAAAATCTTTTGGTTTAATTGAAATGACATTTTCCTACAGAAAACTGTTTTCACAAAAACCTTTGAGTAGCTTTAGTTAGAAACCTCTTTAATACAGGTCTTTTATATATTACCTTCATCTGTACCCTGGGGGTTCGGGAAAGGGAGACATTTGCTAGTGGATTCTCTGCACTGAAAATCTTTAAACCATGATTTGAAGACTAATAACTCAGTCATAGGTTACAGATTTATTGCAGGAGGTTAGTGAGGTTTTGTGGCCTGTATTGTGAAGGAGGTCAAACTAGATGATCACATTGTTTCCTTCTGATATTAGCATTTATGAGTCTATAAAGAAATGCTCAACATCCTTTGCATCTCTGTACGTCTGTAAAGATGGATGCAGAAAACAGAGCAAACTACTGGACAAAATTACTAAAGAGGTTTTTACACCACAGAGTTATGAATTACTTATGCCATTTCCCCTCATCAATTATGTATTTTATATCTAAGATCCAATAGGAGGAAAATATTAATCAATACAATCTCAACATGCTTACAGCTATTTGACTGATGTTGGTAGCAAACAAAAGTATCATTTTGATCATAAACTGTATTGATCAGTTGCAAAATCAGAAATGGAAGAAGCAGTCATGCACCAATCATATGAAAGAGCTAGTGCCTCCATGTGGTTAAACATCTGTGTATACGTTTATGGGAGGAAATATTACATTATGTTAAAGCTACTGCATACTAATCAGCATTGTGCATGTCATGAGCTTACAAACACAACCACATACATTTGTTAATTACTCAAAAAAATAACCTCATGACCTTATTTTGTGCAAGTCCTAAACTTTCCTTAACTCTCCACCCTCAAAACCTATAGCTAATGTTCAGTCTCCCTTTACCATTTCAAAGCGTGGATGTCTACAAAATTTGGAAGCATTTCAGTAAGTTGTTAGGATCCAGCAGGCCCGTAAGGTAATATTACTTCCTATTGCTTCTCTGTTTTGGAACAAACCATGCACTCTGCTGCATATGTGCATATGCAGAGCTCCACTAAAGTCAAGTGCAGGATCAGGGTCTTTAGAGACTAAGCTTCTTAGGGAAGGGAGTGTCTTTTAGTATGTGTCTATAGGGTGCTTAGTACAATGGGTTATGACTTCAATTGGTGCCCCCAGACCCTTCCATAATATGAACAGTAATGAATCAATAGGTTACTTGCCTAATATAGACCCTAGTTACACTATAGATTTCCTCAAGCCTGATCCTAATGGGTTCATTGTACTGGATTCACTGGTTTGCTCAGGTCACTTTGTGCTGCACAAGAGGTGCAAAGCTGGGGTGTGTCCAGCCTTCATTTTGTGGCTTGGCCCAGGTGGGCCCACTCAGTCCTGCTTCCAGTTATGTGACCAGGAGCTTCCTGATGATGCTGCAGTTGCTACTCAAGTCTGGAGTAGAGAGAGAGATTTGTTAGTCATCAGTATAGCGATGGGTACTTGAATTTGTGATTGTGGATGAGATGATTTAGAGATAAAGTGGAGCACAAATAGAGAAGTGTATTTGAGGACTCAGCCCTCAATGTATTGAGGACAAGCCAGATTAATTTGTAGCTTTGTCACCCCTGCTCTGTAACCTGGAATGCTCTTTACAATGCCTTGCTGTAAATAAATCATTTGGATTAAAAGTGTGGAATAGAGTGGCAGGAGCTGAGAAGGGTGATTTAAGAGAAATTACCTTTTGTAATGACCCAGTCATTCAAGATCTCTATTCAAGCCTAATCTGAAGGTATCTAGTTTGCATAAGAATTCAGCTCCTACATCCTTATTCCATAACTTGAATCCAAACATATTTACTTTAAGAAGATAGGCTAGCATTCTCTCCCTCTAGATCTGTTTGAAGTAATCGTGTGACTCACTCTTCTCTGAATCTATACATTTACAACCTACATGCTATATTTTCCATTTCATTCATCTGATGAAGTGGGATTGTACCCATGAAAGCTCATGAGATACATAAATGTGTTAGTTATTAAAAGGGTCACAAAATTCCTTGTTTGTTCTACAACTACCCTTCTGGAGTATGTCCTGTGCTTAAGGTCGCCAACAGTCCCTTATTACAAGAGACAGTCATTTTTATTCCCCATCTCTGTAGAAGATGACTGGATATGGCTGGGTGCTGCAAAAAGTGGCAAGACATACCTGAAGTGAATGTAGTCGAGTATTGCTTATTATTAATAAATAATAAATAATAATAATAATAATAATAATAATAATAATAATCAGGAGAAAGGGGGAAGCAAGGGTACAATGAAAATAGTCCCCTATTAATGAAATACAATGTTAGCAATACTGACTCTCTTGTGAACAGTACAACTATATTGAGTCCATTATTCTTTTAAGGGAATAATGGGCACGCAACTTATTATTCCAAATAGGGTTAACCAGACACAAATTTGAACTCAGAAATAATAGAAACACATTATTAGCTACAGATACATTTTGAGTAAGTACAGGTAATGGGACATAAAAGTCAAAACTGGTTCAGAGAAAACTAAAGATAAAGATGTTTACTAATGCCTAACATAACACATTATATTAGCTCAAGCAAAGTTCAGCAGACTGCTAACCAAACTGTTTAGGTCAGGACCTCTTCCCCAGAGTTCAATGCTTGTTTTCTTTGTTCAGATAGGCAGCAAGAGAGTGAGGGGTCCCTTGAGGGGAATTTGTCCTTCCTTGTCATAGGAAAGGCAAAAATAAAGAGGCTTATTTAACAATGAAGACATTTACTGATGCCTAATTTAACACACTATATTAGATTCACTTTTGAAGTATTACACTCAGTTTGGGGTCCCGCACTGCAGGCAGGCAGGGTGTGGACAAATTGGAGAGTGTCCAGAGGAGGTTAAGAAAAATGATGAGGGGATGGATCACACAACTTATGAATACAGGCTGAGGGAACCAGGCTTGTTTAACATGTAGAGGAGAAGAATGAAGGGGGATTTGATAGCTGCTTTTAAGAACCTGAAGGGAGGTTCCAGGGAAGATGGAAGTAGACTGTTCTCCATGGTGGCAAGTGACAGAACTAGGAGCAGTCACCTAAAGTTGAAGCTGATGAGGTCTTGGTTGGATAATAGGAAAAGATTTTTCATTAGGAGTGTTGTAAAGCACTGGATTGGATTATCTAGGGAAGTGGTGGAATCTCCATCCATAGAAGTTTTTTCAGGCCCGACTGACAAAGCCCTGGCTAGGATGATTTACTTGGAACTGGTCTTCCTTTGACCAGGGAATTAGACTAGATGACCTCCTGAGCTTCCCTTCAAACCTAAATCCTTTATGATTCAAGCACAGTTCAGTGAATAACTGACCCCCCTCCCAAATAAAAAATCCTGCTTCCTTTGGTTCTTGAGATGTAGTGAATATGACAGACAGAGAGAGGGAGGTCCCTTGAAGGTGGCGGGTTGCCCTTCCTTTTTATAGTTTCAGTCCCGGTGAGAACCAGGAACCAAAGTGTCTATATGGAAGGACTTTTCCTGCTGTTTTCCCCCCAATTGTTAGAACTCCCTATGTCTTCCTTTCCTGCTTGATGACTCTATTTACTGCTTAAAAGAAAATTACAGCAAACACACATTTCTTTGCTCACAATAGACCTGTTTGCCAGCTTCCTTTTGGGCCAGGCTATTGTGTTTGGAACGTGTGTTAACTCCGTCCAAGGATATTTTATAATTTCGCACACAATTATTACCACACATTTCACCAAAACAACACTGACCAGCAAATTATGAGTTCTTAAATGACACATCACAGGGTAGGCCTTCTACAGACACTACAACAATAGTGTGTAGGGTATGAACACAGGGGTATATTCTGTCATGTCCCCTTCAATTATTTTCATTTAATGGTATTTTAAAATACCTGTCATAATCGTGCTTTATATTATACAGCACTGCAAGCACCTTACCCACAGGCATGTATCAAGCAATATTTAATGAATCACAATTTCCCCCTTTTATTCTTCTTTCAGTATCTATCTTGTTTAAAACTTTTTACTTGCAACAGCCTTGAAAAATTAAAGGTGCTGTGTAAGTGCTAAACATTAAGGACCAAGGGCAGGATTAAAAAACAAAGATTGTGATATCCTCTCTAAATATAAAGACTGCCACAGTCAAGTCAACAGCAAGGCACAGTATTTGCTTACCTTTTAACCAGGTCCATAATATAACAACAAAAACATTAAAGAAAGAGGCAGAAAATGATGCAGGGACTTTAATTTACCAGAGTAGTTGATTGTCTTTTGATAAGCATTTGATGTGGATTCAAGTAGACGTTTAGGCACAGACCTGGACAAGTTGGGGTGTATAAATTGCATCACCATAGGACAATCCATGAGATGTAGCTCTGTGAGTCACCATTCCCCCTACTCTGGAGAGGGGACAGAATTAGTTACGTGCTGCTGGCCTACGTTGTTGATAACTGGAATCCAACCCACACTGGCTCATCTGCAGTATCTAACAGGTAGACAGACCTGAAGCTCTGCTTACTCCTTAACGCTTCTGCCTACCTCGTCTGGGCAGGAGAGAAGTAGATAGTTGTGCAGTATCTGCTTATTCCTGCACACCCAAAGGCTATCCTGAAGTTCAGGTAACTTTTGCAGAAATGCAAGGGTCAGGGATTCTTGTTGTATGCAGCAGTGGGATTTTCAAGAATGTTTAAGTGTCTTCAAAAGACAAGTCCCACTGACAAGGTAAATCTAGCCTTTTGTCAGCATCTGTAACTTTTTAGGTTCCAAAGAGGCAGTCGTGTTTGTTTAGTTCAGCAAAACAAATAAGGCATCCTGTGGACAAAGAATTCGTGTTTATGAATCATTGTAACATTCCTATTTTTGGAATCTGCTTCTATATCTGCTAATGAAGGGTGGGATTTCTCCAAACCAGACTGAGCATTGGGGCACCCTGTTCCCATGGGTTTTAATGAGAATTGGGCATCCTACTTCCTGATGCCATTTTGAAAATCAGCCTACATGTTTAATGACTACTAGAGCTACATATAAAATAAATTGTCTTAACCTGCAAAATTTGAGATATCAGAAAAATCTTTCCCATCCCAAATCTGGATCCAAAGTTGAAATCTCAAAATTTCCATAGATCAAAAAGGCAGACAATTTTTTTTTTCAGGTCAATGGAAGCATCTTGATAAGTTCAGAATGATTTGATCAATATTTTAACCATTAACTTAAATTTCAAAATGAAAAGTCATTTTGAACTCAAATTGGATTTCATTCATTTTGAAAAGGTCAAAATGTATAAGTTAAAATACTTTTGTGGCCCTTACAATCATTTTATTAGCTGCTAAGGCTCTGATCCTGCCTCGCTGAAGTCAAGATTGGAGCTTAGCCAGTGACTTCACTGGGTCCAGACTTCAGTAGAACTACTGATGTCCTTGAAGTTATGCATGTACTTAAGTGCTTTCTTGGACCATTGCCACTGGGCCCAATTTTGCCACCCTGCAATTACAGTGAGTGGTGCTGCTGAATGGGCCTAATTCACCCAGGAGCAGGACAGCTACTTGGATGTCCGTTTATCACTTATGTCTCAATTCAGTCCTTTCAAGTGGTGCCTAGGCAAAGTGCCCACGCTCCGTATAAGAGTGACTTTGACCCTCCCAGTGGTGCCAGTGCCGATTTGCAATGACGTCTCTGCTCACCCAAAGGCCTTCATGTGGTGGAAAGAACCACTAAATAAATTATCTTGTCTGTGGCAGTATTGGCTGTCTCCCCATCAGATCCCCATATGTCGGATCTTTGCCACCCTTTCAATTTTAATACGAGCGATAAAACAAACAGAGTAGCACACATGTAGGAATGGTCTTCCAAAAACCATAGGAATGTGAGTTTCATGCTGGATAAATCGCTCTGAACTGCCACTTATTGTGGTGTAAATACTAAATATCCCCTCAAAAACATTTCCAAGTGAAACATATCAGTTTGACCCAACTCTGACTGTTCAGGACTTTTTTAATCCAAAGTTAACTTCACCACTAGCCCACGGGGGAACAAACCTAGCTATTATGCTGATTTTTAAAGATAAGGCACAAAATTCATCTCAGTGTCGCTAGAATAGACTCTTGTCCTCTGTGGTCCCAACCTAAGTTCTCAGTGTAACTTGAGGAAGTAGCTCTTACAAGGTGTCAGAATTAGACATCAGAGTAAAACTGATTTTTTTTTCCTGCTGGCAGTTCAGGACATAAGGAGGGATGAGGAGCCAAGTGTTCTTTTAGAACTGTTTCTTTCAATTTCATAAAACTGACAGAAATTTGAAATCATCATTTCAAATCAAACCTTTTTGCAAAAAAAAAAAAAAAGTCAAAATAAACCTTTAAATATTTGTTTTGTTTTCAGAGGTTTCCCTCCTTACCTCCCACCCACAAGAACAATTTTGTGAGAACACCACAAATTCACTAAACTTTGAGAGTCACTAGACATACATTTTGCACTGAAAAGTTTGAGAAAAAAATTTCAATCAGCTCTTGTCAAAGCACAGCTGGGGCCTGATCCAAAACCCTTTGACAGACTTTTTTCCACTGGTTTCACAATGTCTTTGTATAAGGCCTAGAGGAGACAAGTATCTAGATATGTGACTTTTTTTTTTTTTTTTTAAAGGAAAGAGGAAATGTATGCATCTCCACCTTCATACAGGACTATGAGTAGTCGGTCAAAAGTAAACTTGGGCATGTCCCTCTGCAAACAGGGTAGGGAAAAAATGGGTAACAGGCAAAAACCCCAACTTTTCCTGCTTTCTGGCACTGAGAGGCAGAGTTCTGACCCAGATCCAAACCCAAGCTGCCCTCACAATGAGGGGGTTTGGATCCCATTACAAAGATGAGACCCCAGCACTGAGGTCCAAAAGCAGGCTTAGGTGTGACTCACACCTAAAGGACTTGTCTTCACTGATGACAGCAAGTTTGCCAGATCCATCTCCCTGATCGACTGTTTGGATCTGTAAAGACATGCTCAGCCAATCAGAAAGCTGACGCTGGAAGACCACCCCAACACAAGGACTAGCCGTAAGTCGGAGGGAAGGTGTTTCCCTCTGACGTAGGCTACTGAAGACAGCATGGTAAGTGTGTGGTAGCTAATCGGAGGAAGATATGCAATGTATTTTAAGTGCTTTGTGTTATCTCCCTCTGATTGCTGCTGAGACCTCGTGGCAGGATATCAGCCCCAAATCTCTGCTTCAGTTCTACCCCATTTTTGTAAGGGGGAATAATGCTTCCTTTCATCATGTCTATTTGGACAGTATACTCTTTGGGAGCAGGGACTGTCTCTTAGGTGGAGATCCATAAAGATGTTTAGTCTCCTAATTTCCTCTGAAATCAATGGAACCCCAAGTATCTCTGGGGACCTAGGATGCATTACCAACTACTATGGGGTCCCAATTACTGCTGAGCCCTGCCTTCAAGCTGCCTTCCTTTATAACCCAATGCGGCACTACTCCTTCCATCATGGGCTCTCCAATGGTTGGTGCCTGCCTCTCTCAGCCTGGTGCTTTAGTCCACCAGTCAAAGCACACTTGAGCCTCCACCCTTTCTGTAATGTTAAAGTCCAGATATACAGAAATAATATGAACTCAAGAACAGGGTCATCAGAGGAGTTTGGGGAAAGTTCCACCATTAATACTTCAAAGAGAAGCTGCTGAGATCAAATTTATTTGCAAATTTGATTGCATTGCTTCAGGACTTAGGGTTTTTCTCTCAGGTGATTTGACCTCATCTCCCTCTGTAGGATGTTTCCCAGTGTTTGAATCGTTACAACTGCTTTGATTTGCTGTAACAATATGACCTGACCCTATGACTTACACTTCCCTGCATTTATTTTCCTTTCATTCTCTTCCATTATTTTTCTCTCATTCAAAGCATCTGATGAAGTGAAATGTTCTCCCATGAGAGCTCACGCGATAAATAAATTCGTTAGTCTTTAAGTGCCCCAGGACTCCTTGTTTGTTTTACTGGACTAGATTAACATAGCTGCCCCTTTCAAACTTCCCACCGTTCTGCTTCTTCATGCAGTGACACCTTTTTCCAGGCTTCCTGAACTCAGCCAACCCACCGACGGAAAAGGGTCCCCAACAGCAAGCTGTCTTGGGCTCTTAGCAAAGACCTGGCTTCCCTCAGCAAGACAGAAGCAGAGCCTCAGATTGAACTGGGCCTTCCCTTTTTAACTGCCTTCTTCACGCCCCATATCTGCTATGGATGTAATCAAGCGGGGTCAGCTGAGTCCACAGGCCATCTTTAACACCTTCCTCGCTCACATGGGCTCTGGCTGCGCCATCACAGGGCCTGCAACAACAATTGTTTTCTGTTCCAGGATTTTGTTTTTGACCCATCTATAAAGAGATCTTCTTGAATCAGAAACTATTTTGGGTTGTGCCATTCTAATTAAGGAGAAGCAGAGAGTTTTCTCACCCTTCATGAGTGATGAGAAACTGAATTTTACTTGCTGAGATGGTGGTTAAAAAGTAACCTCTCTTAAAAATACTTGCAAACGTCCCTGCTGCTGTTCTACCCCCATTGTAAAACCCCTTTTCTTGCTTTACAGGATTACTTAACATATGTCCAATCACCTTCAATTTCTGGGTCGACCTAGATGGAAAACAATCAGGTATTATCAATAGTATCATTTGGAGCAACATCAAAGTTTTCTTTAGAGCATGAGGCTTGATACTTCCCAGCTGCAATGTATCGTATAGTGAGAAACTCCAGGATCTGACAAATGCTACAAGAGACCTTGTAAAGATGGAGGAAATTAACTGAGCAGGTGTCTGAGATGGGAGGGGGGTTCAAGAACCCCCTGCACTACAAAGACATTCTGAGAAAGGCAGAGCAAGACAATGAGTGTAATCTGTGTAACAAATGCTTTTCATAGTACCCCTGTGAGCATCTGGGAAAGGACAGAAACCCTGATGCTTCAGTGTAAGGTTTTATGCCATCTTCCAACAAATGGTCAAAAGAAAATCTGTCTGTAGGGCAAGCTGTCCTGTAACTGTCTACTGCAGACATCCTTGCCCCTTCTCCTGAACCCGCTAGTATGGATCGCTGCCATAGATTGGATAGTGGACTAGGTAAATCATGCATCTGATCCAATATAGAATTATTTTGCTTCCTAAAAGTTTCCACACAGGAGTTCTATTTCAACCACAACTATATTTCAATTCTAATGTTAGGGTGAAGTGGAAAGGAGAAGAAAAGATTCAGAAAGGTTATTTGCTAATGCAGAGCAGGGACCTGGGTCATTTGCTGACATAGGGACCCAAGACCTCTTTTCAACCCTGGTGGCTTCAAGCCTGCCCAAGCCCTCCGGTTCTAGCATGTCAGCCGCAGAGAAGGGAACCTCGGGTAAGTGATCTGTGTTTTTTTTGAGACCGATACTGCTCAGTAACATGAGGTACCGTTCCTCTTTATTTTGTCGCATGATACAGCTGCTGGAAGGCATAGAAATGCACAAGAGTACCTGTGCTTGCATATGCTTCCCATTCACCTGTTCAGCTACACAATGTGGTAGAAAAGTATGTTAATGCACAATGAGATTTCGTAGCTATCCTTCAGAGAGATCACTAGGTAAATTTTCCTGAAGGTACTTTCCCATCCTCTGCCATAGATTCCTCCACAGAACTGCTTTGTTCTTTTTCCTGTTGTAAGAAACTTTCACATGCCAACTTGCAATCTCCTGTACAGTGACCAAAATGCCACACAAGCAAACAGAAGGACCGGATGGAAGCTGCTTGCTTGTAGGAGATGCCTTCTAGCATCCCTGCTTACTCTCAGGAGTGAGATATTGGCATGAAATATGGCCCCATCTGTGGAAAATGGTGGCACAATTTGAAATTCTGCCCTTGTTTGTGGGTATTGATGCAGGTACGTAATCACCCTTAATCTTCTCCCCCCTTTGAGTGCCCTTTCTCCCCTGACAAATCACCATGCCCTGATTGATCACTGAGCCATGTGTTTGCCAGCAGATGGCTGGAAAGAGGTGTACTTTACAGTACAGTGGCTGGAAAAAGGTGACCTTTACAATATGGTACAGTACAGTGTTACTGCACCAACAATCACACTTCTGTCACTCTTCATTGTGCTTCTACAGTTGTGCCCGAGACAGGAAACCCCTCCATACCGGCAAAGCACCTACAGCTAGTAAGAAAACCTCAGAGAAGCAAAGAGGAGATGTTCCAAGGACTTTTTCAATCCTGTGAGGTGGAAAAATGAGGTGGGGGAAGGGGCATGGAGACATATTCTGGTTGAAAATAAAACAAAAACAAAACAATAGGCAGGAGAGGAAGGAAAACCAGCAAAGAGTGATAGCTCATGAGCACATGATAAAAGCCAAGGAGGACCAAATGAAGTTGCTAATGTCACTAATAGCCTGCATTCACACATGCTTGCTTCCCCTTGCGGCCAGGACACAGTGCTTTCCACCCACACATTCCCAGCCAGAGGTTAGGGGTCTATTACAGGAGTGGGTGGCGAGGCTCTGCGGCCTCCTACATGCAGGAGGTCGGACTAAGGTTGGAAAGGGCCATCATGATCGTCTAAAGCACGGGTGGCCAAACTTATGGAACTCAAAAGCCACACAAGTTGATTATTAAACCTTTGAGAGCCGCCCTGAGGCCTATAGCCATATACTTTTACCTACTCCAAGATTACTAAGTTTAAAATTCATTGCACACTTTAATTTTATCATAAAGAGAGGACAAATATTGATCCTACTAATCTCAGATTCTAATAATTACTTAAGGTTACCATGAAAACTAGCCCTATACAGTAAAAACTTAGCTGCTGCTCGACATAGAAGACTGCAGGCTAGTGGAGAATTTTTTAAAATCCCGACCATCCTGCACTTCTCCCCGCCATCCTGACCCCGTCCTGACCTCCTAGGCTGAGGCTGATTTCCTAAATTGATTTGCTGACATTCTTCCAGAAGCCACAATTTTTCATTCAAGAGCCACATGTGGCTCCTGCGCTGCAGTTTGGCCACACCTGCTCTAAAGTCTATGAGATGCATTCACAAAAAGTAGAAATAGTTCTCTGGTCTAATTCTGCACTAGAGGGTGAGGAAGGTGTTAATATGGCAATAGCCTGTGGAAGGTGCAGCCAGTGAGGCAACAGACATGAAAATTAATTGTTTTACTTGTAGATAGGTGAATAAATAGACTACTGAGTTTATCCTTGAAGTGGAAGATGTGACTCCTCAATAAAGAAAATTCCTCAGAAAAGACCATTAGTCTTTCATTTGCAGAACATGCATCAGGGCCACACATTACCCCCAGCAGACATAGCCCATCTGTCCCCCCAGTCTGGCCTCCCTAGGGAATGAGAAAAAATAATAGCATATAGGACTCTTACCCAATGCTGTGTCAGAACGGTCCTAGATTAAGGTATCATATTTGTTGTCATGAGAGGGTCAGCCCCTGCCTCCCATACAGAGTGCCTGTGGCTAGAAGTACTCAGCACACATTTTCTCAGTGCACACATCGTAATTCGGCAGTGGGAGCAACCAAGGGGATGCATGAGGCTAGCTAGTCACCTCTAGGGTAAAGACCCTTAGACAGGCTCTTCAGGCTGCTGTGGTCACGTTATGCTACTTAAACAGTCCTGCAAGTCACAGCAGAGCATTCCCCAGACGAAGGGACAATTTCCACTAACACAGATCTGATGCAGCCTTGCCTTTCCACAGAGTAAACAGGAGAAGGTGGTGTCTGCTAAAGACCAGAGGGGAGACAGTCACAAGATGTGAGGGACCTTACACCAACAGCATAAATCAAGACAAGCCATTTAACTCTGGATGAGAACGCGAGATTACACAGCTACAAAATAAATACTTAGGCTCAGGTTTTAAAAGATATTTAGGTCAAGCTCTGCTGAGCATTGGATCCTCAAAAGGTAGCTCAGTGCCTATTTCCATGCCAATCAAAAGTGCTTTTGAGTCTTATGAGCCAAGAAGTCTCAAGGACTCCTAAATCATTTCTGAAAATGGGACCTAAATAAAGGAACTGAGCCAGGTTTAAATACCTTTAGAAAAGCTGAGCCCGAGTCTAACTCGAACCTCTGCTGTATTGCTGTAATTTTCACTGAAGTGAGGTGGTCTGGCCAGGCACAATTAAAAATATCCCCTCTGCCCCCATCCCAGGGCAGAGTTCCTTTCTCCCTCCTCTTCTAGCTGCAGTGCTGAGGGTCAGGCAAGGGATATCTGGAATAGCCCCAAGCAGCTGTTTACAGTGCATTGGTTCAGATACCAGTCTCTCCTCAAAAGTCATTGCAGGTCACCTGCCTGCGTGTTACTTTTGAGAAAGTTACTTGCTTCCCCACGGCTGTTTAAAAGATTTACTTTGCTCCTTGTGGGTATTTTGAAGGTGGCTTTATACCCGTGGTTATTTTAGTGATTGCCTTGCCTCCTTGTGGCTGTTTTTGGAGCACTCTGCTGCCTTGTGGCTGTTCTGAGCAGGCAGCTTTCTATTCGCGATGAGTAAGAGGATCACAGCCTCTGCTGTAGTGCAATAAGGAGAGTCTCTCACTGATATAGGAATTGCCAGACTGGATCAGAGCCCTGATCTGCACCCATCTCTGACTGTGGTCAGCACCAAACACTTCAGAGGAAGGTGAAAGTTTCTTCTTTGGGAGGATTTCTTTTCACTCATTATAATGAAAGGCATTCCTGTTCGCCATATCAAGGTCTGGTCCTTTTTTGAATCCTGCTGAGTATTTTGGCCTCAAACTCCTCATGGCAACAAATACCACAGGTTAATGGTGCATTCTGTGTAGCAGCATTTTTTACCCATTCGTCAGTCAAATACAAAACAGAGTGACAAATGGATAGGTGAGCCACAAAAGCATGGGCTTTTTGCAGTTTGGATTTCAGCTTAAAGTAGCCTTGTCATAACAAATAAAATAACCACATTTAGTCGTGTGGCTATTAGCAAAAATCATGGTTAAATAACAGACCTGTTACTAATGGAAATGTCTTTCTGTTGACCTCTGTGGGCATTGGATCAGACCCTGATGGCCAAAAGAACTGAATATGTGAAATAACAAATCCGCCAATGTCTCCTTCAGAAATACAAACTAGGAGTCCTATGGCAATTAAAGATTTATCTATCACATGAGTTTTCGTGGGAGAAAAATGTAAGCATCTGGCTTCACTTCCCCCTGCATTTTTGAAGACACCAAACAAGTCATGTCTGATTGTCTGCCCAAGTAATGAGGACCAATGGAGGTGGGTTCAACTTTTCTGACTTCTGATAGACAAACTGGGATGGCATTGAACCTCTGGAATGAGCCATTATTCTGGTATGACCCATTACTTAGCGTGATCGAAGTGGGCAAAATCCAGATTGAAGTTTTTGTATAAATTGAGTAACAGTTGCTATTCACCTGGATCTTGACATGGTATCCTACAAAACTTCAAGCTGAGCTTTAGTATCGAGTGATTCCAAATGTGGATTTGTCCCATTGCCAGTCCAAACACCAGTGTAATCAAGTACCGGAATTGTGAATTCTGGTGTTACAGAAAGTCTTTGGCTACATCAACTTGAAGACATTAGCTTTTCTGGCTTTTGCTGTGGGCCATGAGAGGTTATTCAGATTTCAGCACGTCCACCTTTTATTTTTAACCGTAACATTTAATTTGACGTTCAGTTCTTTTGGCCGTCAGGGTCTGCTCTGATGCCCATTGAGGTCAATGGAAAGACGCCCATTGATTTCAACGCGAGTTGGACTGGGCCAGGAAGTGTCGATTAGAACTTTTTATGTAACAATTTACAATGCTAAGAAGATTCCTTCATTTTAGCTTGGGGATATTTTTAAAAGTTTAATGATCTGAAAGCCTTTGTGCTCTAATGAATTTTTCCATGGACTTTGTTGGTTGGGTTTTTTTCCCTCTTAAATCTTACAGTTAACACCACAAGAACTAGTTTGGTAAAAAGTCATTGTTGAACTACACATTGTGGTAGCCTCAGCCTGGAACTGGAATGAAACCTTTTAAGGTAAGTGCTCCGTAAAGGTAGATGGACTTCGTTTGCATCTCCAGATTCCTTATGCAAGTACTCATAAAAACTGCAGTGAATACATAAGTCACTAGTACAATGCCAACTTACTGTCTACATTCACAGCTGATCATCACTGCCTTATTTTAGAATTTGTGCTGAATGAAATGATACTGTCTTGGTAGACAAATTGGATACTGTGTTTATGAAACCGGTGTCATCCTGCTTCTCATTCACTAGTACCTGGGACACTATTGTAATATTTAGGGTATATCTCATGCTCTTTAGGAGAGTGGGGTAAGTATTTCCACACCAGATCATCTTTTCCAGGTGGCCTGTCTCAGGCTTCAGAGGAAGGTGCAAGAAACCTGACATGGAGCAAGAAAAATTCTTCCTAATTCTGTCACTTAAGTCCTGACTCTTGAGGCAGTATAATTATTATTATAGATTTTTTTAATTCTACCTAGTGTTCTCATTATTCAGAGAAATGTCCTACTAAGCTCTTGACCTCAAACAGGGGCATCGCTGGTGCCTGGCACATGGGGCACGTGCCCCCCAAGTCCTGGCGCCAGTGCCCTGAGCAGCCCCTGCCTCTCCTGTCCCCGTCCCCAACCAGGGATCCGGGGCCAGGGGCTTACTGTCCCAGCCACGTCCTGGCCAGGGATCCAGGCTGGGCCACCACCAGTGGTGCCTGCCTCTCCCAGCCCCATCCCCGGCCAGGGACCTGGGGCCAGGCTGGTGACAGCAGGAGCCCAACGCTGGATCATGGCCATGGAGCGGGGCCCGGGCCCAGAGGGTGGGCCTGGCCCCATGCCCCAGGTCCTTCCCCGGGGCAGTGACATTCGTGGCCTCAAATGATATCTTGTGACAATGAGTTTCCAGTCTGACTAATGCACAATGTATAGAAAAGAATTTTCTATTCTGTCACCATTTTAAAATGCACCATCTTTCAGAGTCTTTGAATGTCTCCTTGACTTCTGACAAAGCTAAATGCAGGGGGAGGAAAGAAAGAAGGGAAGACTGTCTTCTCTGCCCATTCATTGCTATATAGCTCTATCACACCCCTTTTGATTCATCTCCTCTAAAATGTCCCAATATTTCCAACGAGGATTTAAATGTTTTAAGAAAATTATATTTCCCTTTTTTCTCTTGCCCTACCACCTTGCCCTGTTATATTAATCTGAGGTCTTAACACCCTGCACATCCAATGAAAGGAGAAATTAATCCCCCCCCAATCCACCACCCCCTACATAGGCTGCCTCTGAGGATAAACACTGTGCAGCAGCAGGAAAAGCCTCTAAATTATGAAAAACAAACAAACAAGGAGTCCTGTGGCACTTAAAGACTAACAAATATATTTATTAATGTGTTTATTTATAAATATATTTGTTAGACTTTAAGTACCACAGGACTTCTCATTTTTTGTTTTACTGAACAAGCCTTACGTGGCTGCCCCTTTAGTTCTAGGTTCCAAAGGGACAAACCAGACAGTCCCTGCGCAAAAGAATAAATGGGCAAAAATCTGACATCAGAAATCACAACATTCAAAAACCAGTGGGTGAGCACTTCAATCTTCCTGATCACTCCACTGGGGATTTGCCAATAGCTGTGCTCAGATAACTGAATAACAATTCAAGGCTTTAAAGAGAAAAACTGCAGAACTGGAATTCATTTGCAAATTTGACTGTGGTCTTCAGGGCTAAATAGGCACTTCAGGTTTTTTACCTCATCTTCCTCTATATGCTATTCCCCAGTGTCAATCTTAACAGCTGCTTTGATTTGCTGTTACAGTGTGACCTGATCCCATGATTTACACTTCCCTGCATTTATTTGCATCCCATTTTGTAAATTCCCCCATCTTCAAAGCATTTAAGAGGGATGAAGTGTGATTTTCTCCTGCAAAAGCTCATGCAATAAATGTGTTAATCTTTAACTGCCACAGGGTACCTTGTTTGTTTCTATGTCATGGCTATTCCCTCTCACACAGAAGTGGATAGAGAGTGAAAAGGCAAGATTGTGGCATAGGCAGAGTCTGAACTTCCCTCCCCCAGCCACACACCCACACCAGCAGAGCTGAGAAGGAAAGGTAGCTTAAGATCTTCCCTATGTGTAGTTTTTATAGTGGTTTGATTTTTTTCAAGCAGAGGTGTAATTTTTATACCCAAAGTATTAAAGCTATTGTTAAGTACTGTTAAAAAGCAAGTGCCAAGGTCCTAAAACTAGGACACCCCTCAAAATGCATTCACAGGAAAATTCCAAATGAAGTTTCTTTATATGATTCGCAACAAACTTACTTGGACTTTAAAAAAAGGGATGTTGATATTAAAGAGTCACCTTTTCTACACCTCTTCCATCTTTCTAATAGATTAAATGGTAGCACAGAAGATCTATTCATAACAGTGAAAAATAAAATGAGGAATTGTTAATAGTAAAATAAAGAGCTTTCATAGCTATATTTGTAATTGTCTAATGAATGCATAGAGGTGAGGGAACAATTAAACCAAGTCCTTGCTGGCGTAAGTGTGATTTACCTAAATCTTCTATTACACAGAATTGTTAATCTGTGTGAAATGTTATTGCTGAAAGAACAAAAGGCAACATGTTATTTTGGAAAGTGCAAGTAAAAAGGTAAACAAACATATCAAAATAAAAGAAAAACCCTTTTCTCTGGGAGGACCAGCGCAGGGTGACACAAAAACTGAAACTAGGAACTGCAAACCCACCAGGAAAAATACAAAAGGTGGGTAATCAAAGCTTGTGCATAAGTAATGTGGTAACTTGGGCCCATTTACCACTTCTGTGTTGTCTTACTATTTGTCTGGCACAAATGTAAATCCAGACACTGGATGTGATCACCACTTGATACGCAATTTGCTCCTGGGGCAATGTATCTATGTACTCTCCCTTACTTAGGGAAAATCCTTCAGTAACAGCCTAGCTCTTAACCAGTTCCCCCAAAGTGCAGACAGGAATGGTGCTGGGGATTGTGGCGCCCCCCTGCAGCAGAGCAACGCCGGCACATACAAGTGACATCATCAGGGGAGCGCAACAGCGTTGTCCCCCTTTGGCGCCCCTCAAATGCCGTCGCCCCGCTGCAACGCAGGGGCTGCTTACCGTGTAGCGCCGGCCCTGAGTGCAGGTCTTCAGTATCAGGGGCTGCACCACGGTTAAACAGTGCATGTCTATGTTCACACAGACATAGGCCTTAACTGCAAATTTCTGACATGGAGTTGAACTTTTCTCAAACATTCAGGATGCATCTGACTCCAGAGTCATGGCCGGACTCATTCTAGAGAAGTTGGCTTGCAATCCAGCTTCTCCAGATTTTGGAGAGCACTTGTACCTAGACCTATCTCCAATTGTCTCAGAGAAGAGACTAGTAGCTGTTTCTGGCTCAGTCTTGCAAAACTATATGTATTCTTAAAAGAGAAAAGAAAATGGGAAATTTCCATATGGGTCAAGGCAGGAGCACTTCAGTTCTAAAATGTCTGACCATTTATATGGTTTTTATGCAAATATTTACTGTGTTTTCAATCAAAAATAAATATTTAGTATTCTAATTGCAGCAGAACTTGGCACATACATGCCTCTTCAAATACAGAGCATCTTCCTAAGGAAATACACATGCATAGACAGATTGGTAAGGAGTTTACAAGGAAAAAAACTGGTTTTTCCACTATTAAAGACATCTTTCTTTTAGCTTTCCTAAACCTGTGCCAACTGAGTAAAAATAAAATTTCTGCTGCTTGTCAATCCCATCCTACCCACAAGCAATTTACAGAATTGCTAGATTCACACTTTTAGCTCAATTGCTTTGCATTTCTGACTGTGGTGACCTCTGATCCATATCTATTCTACCACTTGCTTACTCTAGTTTCTCAGTCTTTTTAATAAAGTCTAGCATAAATTAGCTTTTGCTTTTACTAAATTAACTCTAAGCTTTCAAGTTTGCTGGAGATCTCAGCGAACTCCAATAATACCTTTGAGGGGATAGTAACATACATGAAAGATAGGAACAGTGTGCGAGATTGCATTAGTACATTGCTAATATGACTTTAAATAAAGCACCCTCCATAGAGTAGGCAAAACTGATCAGAGACTACTACTGGTAATGGATTGTCTACCAATCTAGGAAAGAAAAACTCAATAAGGCTTAAAAGAGCAAGAGGAAAGGAAACTAGTACAAGAACTAATTGTATCAAACTAAAATTACACTAAATTGTGAGCAAGAAATTTAGCCCTACTGAAGACATAAGCTAGGTTTTTCTTGTTCTCCTTAAACTGCTGTCTTGAGAAATGGAGATTTAAAAGGTCAGAGCATCAGCTGGACTAAATCAGCAGAGCTCCATTGACCACAATGAAGCTACGTTGATTTGTACCACTGAAAGCATGGCCTACTTTTTTGGAGCCTCAACAGCTTAGCCCAGAACCTGACTGGCTATTCACTGTATGAGAGAGGCATGGTTTCAACCAGTAGTTCACTCAACAGATGCACCAGGCACTTCACCTTCACTTTTAGCAAAGCCATCACTCAGACAAACTTTCCCTCCCCCCCCCACCCCACTGAAAGCTCTTGACTAGTGTTTCTCAACCGCTGTTCGGTGAAACACTGGTGCTCCTCACACATAGTGCAGATGACCCATCCCAATCCCTCCCCCTCGAGGGGGGGAGAAGCAATTTAATGCCCCAGCCGCAGCAAAGCTTCCAAGTATGCAGCCACAGATGTTGGCACACCTGAAAGCTTCACTGTGACTGAGGCATTTATCTCCCGCCACTGTCACCAGCTCTTTGGAGAATGTTTTCATCAGATGTTCTCTGTAAAGTAATTAATACCTTTAGGTGTTCCCTGGTCCACTAAAGGTCAAGAAACACTGTTCTAGACTGTGCTGTCTTCTTAATCAGCCGCAAGATCTCCTATGGTATATGCCTATTCAGCATCTCAACAGCTATCTTGCAACGCAACTTTGTGCATCACTTCCCATATTTGTGCCAACTTAGCATCACACGCAATCCATGTTACATATCATCATGTAGAAACCTTGGCTAAAACTTTGTGTTATCCACAGGAACAGGTTTTCACTGCGTGTGCAATGCATCTCCTTGAGCACAATTAATTGTAATAGTTGGTGCAGCGTTGTACTGCTTGTGGCCATCACTCTGTCTCATGTAGCCCAGGCTAGGATACAGCTGCATATTTCCATTTTCAAATCATTATGATATAGTTTTTCTCTCATCCTCTTGGTTTCATTTGTTTGCCCTCAGAGAAACTGGGTGGTCTAGAGGAGTCTGCCTTGAAGCATGGTTGTGGAGTTGCAATTTGTCTTCTTAGCAGTTATGTACTATTTTTATTACTGTAGCTCTTACCTCCAGGGTGCCAGACACAGAACAATCAGTTGGCCCATGCCCCAAATAGCTTACCGACTAAGTAAATCAAAGCTTTCCACTGATTTGCTTAACTTCGCTGCACCTTAAGGCCACAATAGAAAACATGGTAACAGTTACTTAGCTACCTGACGAGGATTAATTAACTGATATCTGTGTCATGCTCTCCCCATGTAATCGCTGTAGATATGCCGCTATTGATTACCTACTTTTTAAGATACTGAGCCAGAGGAGAGAGATCATTTCAAAGAGGTATGAAACAGCCACATCAAATACATGTAATAAATATGCAAAGCAAAATTCTTGCCACCAACTCCTTAACTACTAGAGCAGGGGTCCCCAAACAAACAGTGGGGCACACCCCCTTAATAATATCTGAGGGGGGGAGGAAAGGAGAGCCACACTTCTAACCCCACTTCACCCCCAACTCTGCTCAGCCCCTAATCCCATTCTGCCTTTGGGCCCAGGCTAACTCCCAGAGGGAGCACAATGCCCCCAATCCCATTCAGCCTTCCTGCCCTACCCCAGTCTTATTCTGCCCCCAAAATTAACTCCTCCCCCATTACCAATTCTACCCCAACTCCACCTTCTGTCCAAGCTCTATGCAGATATAGGACAGAGGGCTGGAAATCTCATTAATGATAAGAGGGAGAGGGATGCAACTGGAAAAGTTGGTGCACCACTGTACTGGAGTGAAATAGCTACCAAAACTTCAGTGCAAACTTATGGCTCACTTCACTTGTCAACACTGGCTTTAAGTGATAAATGGAACATTTTTCCACACCAGGATCTCTGCCCAAGGATGAATTTCACTTCTGGTGCACAAGGACATGGTGAACAGTGTCGCCCCTCCATACTGGGGGGCTTCCAATTTCCTTTTAACTCTGAAAGCATAGTACTTCCAGTCAAACGCATGAATGCTAACAGGCTGGAATGACATCAGGTAACTGCTTTTAGACTGAAGAATCAGTGATTTTTTTTTTCAGAATTATATGAGTAAAATGCTAACCCCATTGAAGTTAATGGAGAGTTTTGCCATTGACTTCAGTGGAGCCAGGATTCCATCCCGTAATACTGAAGTCAACCTTAGCAAAAATACCATTGACCCAACAGAACATAGCAGTTTTGATGTGGAGTTTGTCACTCTTGACATAAGGAGCCAGATCCTCAGCAGATATAAACTGGAACAGCTCCTGTGATTTAAATGGTGCTTTAAACCAGCCTAGATCCTGGCTAGTTACAGTGCTGTCAAGTTTAGGGACACCACAACAGTCACAAGAAGGCAAGTTGTTCATTTCTCAGCCAGTCTAATTTTGATTTTATTTCACCTTTATTTTCATCAAAGCTGAAGAGCAGCAAATATCTTAATATCCTCCTGTCACAATGTTCCCTGTAATTTTTCATAGGCTGTGTGTGCAAAAAATTCCTTTGCATGTGCTAATATTAGCACTGTTGAATTTTTTTGTGCACGGGTTTCACAACCTGCATGCACGTGCACAGCTTAGAGAGAACAATGCCTTTCATTATTCTCTTTCAAGACCATTTCTCACCAAAATTGCCTGTGCTCACTCCCCAACACATAGCCTATCACCACATACCTGCCTCTGCCTGTGTTTGTGCATCACTGTTAGTATACGCTCGACTTCAGAAAGGAAGATTTTACAGGGAGCCAAGCCATAGCCCAGCCAAGGGTTTGGCTTGATACGAGGAGGCCAAACACTAGCCAAGTCTTGGGATCTGCCAATGTTGGTAACTACTGAGACATATTAAAGTTGTTGTTTTTACTTTAAAAAGATGTTTGTTTAATTATTCTCTAATTTCAATTTCCATGACCTTACTGGATTTGTTGTCTTTGTGGTAACTTTTAGTGTACACTAAGTTCAGAGTGGCTCAAGTACTGCATCTGTAAAGGCAGTAGCCACATTACCCGCTGCCAGTCAAGAGGCAGTAATATTCTTAGTGGCTTGGCTTAGTCTCAGCTTATGCTTCTCCTTTACAGACAGTGGCCTGGGCCAAAGCCAGGGTCATAGTTGGGCATTAAGTCTACACCAGCCTTGAGCATAGACCAATGGCCAAAAAGCATGTACATATGTGCACTGAAAACATCTGTGACTGCACCTAGCACTAGAGACACCATGAAACTCTTTTCAAGTAGTGCAGCTCCTGGACAATTTTTTTTTTAATTAAAAAAATACATTTATCAATTTCAAAAATGGAGGCAATTGAAAACGCTTCATCCTTATTTCAGTGTGAAGAACTTGTTCCTTCTTCACACAGAAGCAGGAGCAGGCCCCAAAGCATGCATAAATAGGAGAACATCATAGCTTGGTCAAAAGGTTATAAACTGTGACACTGTGAATATTATAATGTTCTAAAAGTACCTTAATGATGATGTCCTTTAGTAGCCTCATGTGAAGAACACAGTCAGTGAAAAGGTTCATATTGACTTCTGGTTAAGTCTCTAGTTCTGATCTTCCAGCTATGGACAAAAAAGGGCAAAAAGAAAAGATCTAAGCAGATTCGCAAAACTCAAGGGAAGAGAACTGAAAGCCTTCATGGCAGAATTCAATCACTCAGAGGTTGATAAGAAAATATTCCTCCATCCCCCATTTTGAAAGACAAGGACTTGATGAAATACAAAAGATCCACTCAATAAAAGACATCAATAATTGAATTCCAGCACTAAAATGCCAACCTCTGAAATAGTCTCTTGCCTATTCATTGAGTTTCCCACCCATTCCTGATAAGAAATATACAATGATACGTTTACTTTTACACAACTAAGTTTAGCCATACCAAAAAGGTATTAACACACTTTGTTTAGCTGTATACAGGATTGACAGTTCAGCCTGACATGGCTAGTGGTCTACCCATTGAACTAATGAAGGATTAAAACAATTAATTTATTGGACTTATTTTTACCTTCAGCACGTGCTGTATATAGTGGTTTATGAAAAGTCTCTGTAGTCAATTACATCCTCAATTGTCCGTATGTGGTAAATGGAAGTGTGGTAGTTTCTGATGCTTATTTATAAAGAATTTTATCTTTTTGGAGCGTGAGGGGATGACACCCAAAGACTTCTTTGCTATGTAAAGATATATTCAGGCACCACTAGTCTGTGGGATGAATCCCTGAATATCTTAAGTATTTAACATGAACTTTTCCACATTCATCTCTAGTAATCCAAATGTATCTACAGATAAGATCAAATTTGTTCACAGTGTGATGGTGGCCAAGCAATCTATGGTCCCAATAATGCTTGGATGCTACAATTATTTTTTCTTTTATGCCTTTGCTGAAATACATTTTTTGCTTTACATTTCATCCCTCCCTTCTAGAGCACAAACATACCTGTTTTAGATGCTATGAGTGGTTTTGGCATAAAACCACTCATTTTTACTTGCTCGACCATGTGCATTGATTTCCCACAATAGATGTATGGTTTGATGGCTAATTCTAGTGTTCAATCTTCTGTGAGATTATTGCTCTTCCCTTTGCCCAAGCACTGTGTTTTACCAAGACTTTTTACCTGAGATTTTTAGAGTTTTGTAACAACAATCTAATTTGTTTAAATAATTTAAAGCACAAACTGTGATCTCCAATATATTTATATTTCAAATATATAACACAAAGAAAAAGACTAAAGTTAAAAGAAAGTGAAGTTTAAATGAAGCTTTGTATAAACGCTGAGGGATACTCTTATGTCATTGGCTTAAGCTAGTGAGAGAAAAATAGCTTGTAACAAACATTTCAAAGTGTTAAAATTAACCAGACACATAATATTTTAACTTTTCATAAATGTGTAAACAAGTCTAACAACCAATAGGCTACTCATTGATTTATTTTTTTTTAAATTAATATTGAGGTCTTTTCTCTGTGGTTTTAAAAACTTGGGGTTTTAGCAGGTGAATTATTCATTCAGGCAGAAACATACATACCTCTGTTTATAACTGATGCTCATTTGAGTTTTGCAGAAAGAAATGAGTTGGTATTATGAAGTATTGCCATAGCATCAGAATAGTGTGGTATTCTCCTTAATATAATACAATTATATATATAAAATTATGAATGTAAAGAATTTGTTTCAACAAAAAAGTGAAATAAAAAAGGTAGAATTTAACACAGACTATATGCATTCTAGGGCTGGATTAATGGGGGCCATAGAGGCTGAAGCCTTGTGCTGCAGCTGAAAGAGGGGTCCCAGGCTCCAGCCTCTAAAACCCCTACGAAAATCTGGTGCCCCTCATCCAGCTCAGCAGCAACAGGCAGAGGCAGCTTTAGGAGTAGGTGAAGCAGGAAGCTGCCCAAGGGCTCTGAGCAATAAGGCACCCCGTACTCAATTTGGTGGGCAGAAATGGAAATATAGAAAAGAATAGAAATTGTTCCCATCAAGCAGGGCCAGTACTGGAAACCTCATCACTTTTCAGTCTTGGCTCATCAAGACAAACTATCATTAGGATCTGTGCTTTGTCTGAATTGCAGATTTCACCATTCTCTGCCCATCACCCTCACAGACTTGATAAAAAAGCAGGAGAAAGCACAATAGCAGAAACTTTTCCTATGGTCTCATGTTTTAGTTTCTCACTATGGCCATTTATTCTGCTATTTTTTAATCTCAATTATGAAATTTTGACTTTTCATTTTTACCTGTACTTCTTTTGCCTTTTCCTTTGTGATAATTTTTCTTTTGGCTTTGGTTAGGTTCTTATAGACTGCTACATACAAATACAGTGCTGCCCTCAAGCAATCATTACAGCTGTGTGTGATGTCTGTGGTGTATATCTTTCTTTTGGTAAGTAATTTTTTTAGCTTTTTTTTGTACTTGCTATTTAATATTTTTGAGAGCGCCAGAGTCTTATAAACTTGAGTACCTTAGGGGGATATCATTGAAAGTTGGTGTTTTTCATTTATTGCTACAGACTAGAAGCCTTCTTTTCACTTCTTTTTATTTATTATAATTATTTGTATTAAACTTCTAGTGCACACAAACTTAAGCCTATATGAAACATTTGTAAGATTAGACTGCCAAAATTTTAAATCTAGTATGAGTTATTTTTGAGCCATCATTAATTTTACCACTTTTCAGTTGTTAATTAATGCACATAACTTTTTAGTTCAGCATTAGCTCATTTATATTAAGTGAAAGATGATCAACTTACAAGCTGCATGATGGAAAGATCTTTAAAAATATCATACCCAAGAATAATTTATGAGTTCCAGAGGGCTAGGCATGTTAGCTGGGTTCAGCAAAGCAAACAAGGATTCGGGGGGTAGGGGGGAGAGGGCTGCAGGGGGACTGAGGCCACAGGGAGGGAAGCAGTGGGGACCAGTAGGAGGCCCCACAATGGGGCTTTGCCTTGGGCCCCCAATTGCCTAAGGCTGCCTCTGCCAGCAGGACAGGAGCACTAAGAGTGCTTCTGCTCTGTCAATGCTGTGGGGAAGGGAAGGAGCAGGGCCCTGGAGCCAGAGACTGGGCTCTGAGCTCCACCCCGCTTCCTGACCGGCTGGTCCACTGCCGGAGATGGTGACAGGCCAGCACCTGCTCACTCCACTCAGGGGTGGAGCTGGCTGATGCAGCTTCTGCTCTGGCTTGGTGCAGCTCTGCAGGACCATGGCCCTGGGGGCTGCATTGGGGCCACCATGCCACATGCCCCAGCCTTGGTAGACTGGCTGGAGTGGGGCCAGGACAGGAGCACCTTCTGATCCTAGAGCACCCCCCTGTGGGGTACTAGGAGACTGGGGCCCCATGGTTGGGGGCAGCCCAGGGCCCCCTGGCCAGTTAACATGGACCTGTGCATTACGTGTAGGATTACTTACAATTAAAAGACAAAAAGTACCAAAATAGTTATATTTAAATATACAAGATGATGCATTAAATAGTTTAAAGTTATTATTAGAAGTAAGCCCTGAAAAATAAAAAGTTAAAGAATTTAACAAGTTAGTGTTGACTTAATAAAAACTGATTAAAATCTGTATTCATTTAGGCAATTTACATTTCTTTACAATACTTTTATCGTAAGAATACTAGTAAAGAAAAGCCAGTGTTTTATAAATAAATATTTAATGGCTAGCTTTTAAAAAAGCAAACATTTTAGGATCAAAACCAGAGTTAGGATTACATTGCTCACCAACATCATCTGCTGAACTACTGAAGGGATAAAATAATTAGTTTACTGGACTTATTTTTACCTTCAGCAGTTGGTAACTTCTTTCTTTCAGTTTCTCTGTAAGGACTATAACTTTTAAAACAAAGGAAGGAAAGAATGCAGGAGGAAGTCAGGTAGGAAGGGAGATTAATAAACTTTGCAAGTGTGTTTCAGGAAGTCTAGGCAATGGCAGCAAGTTCAGTCAAACAAGAGACGTGAACACTGTAATTAAAAAAAGGAAAGGAGAGGACTGGAACACAAAAAAAAAAGTTACAGCATTTCCTTCGTGTTCTATAACTGATGAGCCAGCCCAGGTGCCATTAGCCAGTACTAGCCAAATCAGTTAGTGTTACAGGCTACTCCCCAGATCTGGCCCGGTGTGCCGCTGAGACCCCCCCAATTTGCCCTGCTTTGCAAGTGACCACTCACTCCTGAGTCAGCCACCTCCGGCATGCAACCAGGAGGTGTGTGCCCTCTGGCTACTTGAGGACAGTCCACTAGCAAGCACCCCCTGCCCCAGTTACCACAGGGGCCACTGTCTACAGTGATTGGTTATTGGTTACAGTTATTGATCAGACTATAATGCTAAGTGAGAATACGGCCAATCAGGGCAGAATCCAATATAAATAAATGAGGAGAGACCACAAGTAAAACATACATACTACCCTAATATCTCTACCTAAATCAACCTCACAGCCCAAGTTTATGCTCAAAGTGTTCGGCTGTCAGATGTTTGTGCAGCCAGTCTCTGCCTGATGCCAGGCAGGGCCCAGATCTTGCTTGGAGTCGTTTCAAGATGTGAGTCCCAAGTCAAAAGCTTCTGGTCCTTCCTAAGGTCTCTCTTTGTCTCCCAGCCCCCATGACTCCTCCCTTTCTGGGCAGAGGTGATCCCTTTGTGTCTCCTGAGCAACCTCAATTAGCAAATCTTTGTTGTCTCCTCCTTGGGCTTATTTGCTTGCTATGAGTGAGCGCTGTCCTTCTCCCACCCCCTTCTGCCATGCTAAAAGTCTGAGCACATGTATGAAGTTGTAGGAAACAGATCATACTAATCATGTAAAATAGCTTCTTAGCATTCATTAAGAAATCTTGTATGGAGTAATTGGCATAAAAACCATACAATCCCAGTGCATTAGTGAACAGAAAAACCATATAGATCATAACCCAGGGAGCACAGATGTGCATCCCATGACAGTTAACAACCTGGTCACTTGGATTTTAGATAATAAATCACATAGAGGTTAGACAACTTTGACAGTTATGAATCCAGAATAGACTCTAACACAGCTAGCCTAAGCAGGGATGGGAGTGAGATTTATAGTTGTGCTACTTCAGCAAAATGTCATAAAATAATCAATTGTATAAGGTACTTATAGCAAAATGCTTTATTTGGCAGACTGCCTGTCATAAATATAAACCATGGACAAAAAAGGGGAGTTCTTGAATTTTTTTTTAAGTAAGGAAGTAGGTTACTTTATCACCAGGTTACCTCATGCATGTGGACACGATGAATAGGAATGTCCCCTAGCATTGGGTTTGTTCTCTATACAAAAGAAGAAAAGGACAGGATAAAAGACCATCAGTCAAGATGCAACCAGCAAGGAGAGGAAAACACGAAGAGGCTTAAAATAAAAAGTATCCCAGGAACTGCAGCAGAGACAGGCAACTTGACCAAAGCATAGAGAGAGCAGGGTTAGAGGAAGAGATCCAGATTTTGCACAGACAGATAGTGGCCACCCCTCTGAAAAGTCCTAGTTGCCATTCCTACTGCTCTAACCTCAATGACCGTACTCCCTTTCTAGAGCAGGAAAAGTTTAGAAGAACTTGACAAGATTTTAAGAAGACCCCCAGCTGCTTTAATTATAGCTCTGTTTGTAAAGTATTAGCTATTTATTTATTTATTGTGCTTTTCATCAGTGACTAGGACAATGGGGTTTAGAGCCCTAACTGGGCCTCAGCAATGTTACCACATGACAAATAACAGATCACATTCAATACTGAGCTATATTTTAATATTTTGCTGAAGAATTTCCTTTTTTTCCCCTTCTCCCCCAGTGCTGTTTCAAGAGAGATTCTTGTTTCACTGGAGACATTTACCCCAAAATTTGTCAAAATCTGAGAACCAGCCAGTCATTAAATGAAACTGGGCAAAACTTGTTTGAGTTTGACAAAAACAGAAAGTTAATAACTCTGCCAAAATAGTTTCTCAGAGACCAGAGATAGAGGTTGTGCCTATTTGTAAAACATATACAAAAATGTTAAGTGTCTTGCTTACACGAAATTCATGAGAGTTTTCATAAAACAAGTCTACAAGCACAGCGCCAGAGAGCTGGATTTTGGATGGGGTGATGTTAAAAATATACTGTTTTGATCCCAAAAGTTAGAATTCCTTCTGAAATGATACATATAAAAATTCTATCGTGTATATGAAAAGATGACAACTTGGATCACATCCAAAGAAAAGGAAGATCATTTATGATTTCTTTTCCAGACCTTACCATCAACCAATAGAGACAATCAGTCTATTTTGTGCATGCTGAAATGTGACTTTGACCATACATCATAAATAGACAGAAAATTTTGCTTTACAGGTCAATTACGTATGACAAAAAGTGGTGGGAGAATAAGTAGCCAATGCCAAGTAACCCATATATGAAAGAGGACAGAAACCACGTTAATGGACCATCTTTTCAGGAACTCCACACAAAACAAGTGTGCAGAGGTTAAATGATTGCAATTGATCCAAAGAGCAGCAACATCAGACAGTTCAAAACAAAATTAGACAAGAAGATGCACTTACTTTTGGTTTCTCTAACCAATTTCTCATTTTAAGTTAGAGACTAGTGATCAAAGTTTTAAAAATTGGTCAAGTGCTTCTTATTGCCATGCAACATTCCTTTGGAAGTCTACCAACTGAATTACACTCACAGTCGGCTAAGGACTGTTACAACGGCCCAGATGATCATGGATGGTGATGGTGATGGTGCACCAAGTGGCATATAGCAAAATTTTGAGATCTGGCTCAATCCTATGAATCTCTGGGGTGGTCTGGATGGTGGCACCAGATATGCGGAAGGTCAGGAGTCCTTTGCATGCAGATGGAAATTTTGAGTATATAAGGTGCCATGGGTTTTTTGTTCTTCTTAAAAGGATTAAAGAGCACGCACAGCTGCTTTTGGATATGAGGCATGACTACCAGGAATCCAGATGTGTGCCAGATCATGACACTGTCACACAAAGTTAAGGCATTTTATGCTTAGGCTGTGGGATTGACTGAACATATGGAGTGTGTCTAGTCGCTTCAAGTCTATGTGTAGGATGGTCCAGGTTTCTGATACATACAGTGATATAGCCAGAAGCCAGATTTGATAGATAGTCACATTTGCAGATGGTTACAAAGCATTATGATTAAAGGTCTAGAACACAACTTATGAGTGAAGATTGAAAGACCTGGGTTTATTCAGTCTGTAAAAGAGGAGATACGATTACAATTTTCAAGTACTTAAAAAGTTGTTATAAGGAGGATGGAGAAGAAATGGTCTTAATTGCCAATGACAGGACAAGAAGCAATGGGCTTAAATTACAGGAAGGGAAGTTGCGATTGGACATTAGGAAAGCATTCCTAACTATCGGGGTGATTAACCACTGGAATAAGTTGCCTAGGCAGATTGTGGAACTTCTATCATTGGAAAATTTTAAGAGCCAATTAGAAAACAGCTGTCAGGGATGATTTAAAAGGGTACTTGGTCCTGCCATGAGAGCAGGGGACTGGACTTGATGACCTCTCATGGTTCCTCTCAGCTTCTAGCATTAACAAATGAATAGACATTTTACTAAGTATGGACACAAGAACAAATGGCTATAAGATGGCCAGGAGGAAGTTTAGATTTGAAATTAGATGTCGGTTTCTAGCCATCACAGGAGTGAAGTTCTGGAACAGCCCTAAAAAGGGAACGGGGGTGGGAGGTAGAAAACCAAGCAGGCTTCAAAAATGAGCTTGATAAATTTATGGAGGGGGTGGTATGATTGGACAGCCCACTTTGGTAATTGACTGATCCTTGATTACTGGTGGACAACATGCCCCAGGCCTGAGATGGGACACTAGATGGATCAGGTTCTGAGTTGTTACCGAGAATTCTCTCTTTGGTATGTGGCTGGTAATCTTGCCCACATGTGCAGGGTTTAACTGATCACCATATCTGAGATTGGGAAAGAACTGAAGAACAGTGGTTATTGAACATTTGACAAGATCATTGCAAACCCACTAAATATTTTTAGTGCCAGATTCTGACAGAGGTGCCTAAGTGATTTAGAAACCTAAGTCACTTCTGCAAATGGGACTGAAACATCTGAGTTGCTTAGGCACTTCTGAAAAATGTACGTTTAGTAGCCTGTTAAGTCATTTATAGATTTCCACCTAATATAAACCATTACCTGAAATACAGCAGCATTGATACAGGTTTCTAAATATGGTTGAATGCTGATGCTATTGAAGTGGTCTCAGAGTTCTTCCAGAATGATTACTTCATTCTGAATTAAACTAAAAAGGAACAAGGCATAGATATTCCAGAGCAAGATCATCCACATGGGAATTCATTTGGGAATAGCCATCCTACTTTACATTCACACTCCACCTTAATCCAAATTAACTCTCAAGTGGCGACAAGCCCTGAAAGTAAAGGTGTCAGAATCTGGCGCTAAAAATATTCAGTGCATTTGCAGTGATCCTGTCAAACCTGCAATCTGTTCTGAGGTCATTTTATAGCATCACAAATGTTTCTACAACAATTTTGCTTGACCTTGAGTTAAGGTCCTCTGTTAGACAACCAGCTTTTGCTAGCTTCAGCAAAAACAAGCATCTAGGTTTTACTGTATGTATTGGAACATCTGCTTTTAAGACTTTTTTTAAAATGCTACAAAATATGGTATTTTTCAATGACGTTCTAAGCAATTTTGGTTGGTTGGTGTGATGTGTTTTGCTACTGTAAAATGAAGAACTGGGCCAATATTTTTTAGCTTGGATGCCTAAAATTAGGTACCTAAACCCTTGCTTAGGATGTGGTTCACGGAATTTGTCAGCGGACTGGAGGCTTGCCACTGAGCTCAGTGGAAACAGTAACAGCTCACTAATGTTACGGATATTTGCTATTAAAGTTCATTTGATCCTTCTAAAAACTTTTTTCCTCATCAAGCACTAGAAGAAGGGAAAGTCAGAAGTAATTGATGCATTTTGAAATTATATTCTCTTTGAAAACATTTATCCTAATTCTGTCAATTTACACATGCAGAAATCCATGATTAGTTTCAGTGATAAATCCAGAGTATCTTCAGAGGAATTAATATGGATTGACCCTACCTTATGAGAGTAGAATCAAGCCTACTGTGGTTATGGAGAGCAGATAAATATGTAGTGAAAGAAAAAAAGCATGCTGTTGCTGTAAGGCATGTGCACGTTTTAAACCTCCGAATTATTGCGGTTCTGTGATACAAGACTTGTATGTTCTTGTGTTTGTAAAGGAGGCATCTGTAATTTCCTGAAACATATTTTTACTGTCTCAGATATTTTCTTAACTAAGCACTGGAACTAATATGGCCACCAAAATTCCTCCTACTATTATACGCTACATATATTGCTTGAGATTTGCAGGAATCGAAGCTATGGAGATTGCATTAAATACTATGGCCTATACTGAATTTTTAGTCTTCATACATTCCATTGCTCAGTATTAAATATTCTATTTATTTCACAGACATCTGAAGTGCATGGAGTTGAAAGTATATGATCTTTTTGTCCCAGCATAGATTTAATTCTTTTTGGTAAAATATCTTGGTGATATAGGAATATTCTTGGTGTAATATTATTAACAAAGAATGTATACAAAATCCAGTTTCCTTAAATACAGTAAAACCAAACTACGATGGATGGATTTCTGAGCAAGACAACTGGAGTCTGCCACTCCAGCCAGTGCTTAATTTGTAATGAAAGAGGTTCTGGGGCTCAGCAATTTTTTTCTTACTTTCATAACTGATGCAGCAAGCTCAGAGATACCAAGGCCATGAACTGCCTAGACCTGGCACAAACAAGCACTGACTCCAGCAATCTGGTCCCCTAGAATCCCTGACTTTCCACTTCTTCTCCTAAGTGCTTAGCAAAGTAGAAACCTGTTGAAATGGCTGGATTACTTAACATTTTGCAACATAATCAGGCATAGTATGTATTGCTATATTTTTTGACATTTTGCTATATTTTAGTAAACTTATAAACACTTTTTTAAAAAACAAAACAAATCGACATTTAGTTTATATTACCTTTGCATCAAAGAGAATTGGTCAGAGTCACAAGGATTGATAAAAGAAACAAGGAGTCCTGTGGCACTTAAATAAATGTTAATCTTTATATGCAATAAATAAATACATTAGTCTTTAAGTGCCACAGGACTCCTTGTTTCTTTTGATGGACTAGGCTTACATGGCTGCCCCTTTGGAACTTAGCAAGGATTGGTAAATTCCAGCAGAGTAGTGTGTTAATCTATTTCAGCAAAACAAACAAGGAGTCCTGTGTCACTTTTAAAGACTAACACATTCATTTATCACATGAGCTTTTGTGGGCACAATCTCATTTCATCAGAGGCATGAAAAGGGAAATGTGACACCTTCAGTGTATTTATACATACAGAGACAGGTGAGTCACAAAGTCAATTCAAACAGATCCAGAGGGATAGTCTGCTAGACTGTCTCAGCAAAGATAAGGCTGAGAAGTTGTTAATGCCGCTGTTCTTGGAGATCTGGTGTCAGCTGCATGGGCAGAGAGTTCAGTGTGTTATTCAGAAAGACAGACCATGGCTTGGTTCAGAGGTGAAGGGGCTCGGCCCGGTTGATTGTTGATGGAGCTCAGTATTGGTGTCTTGCACTTAATGCACGCTAACACACGTATGCTAGCGACAACAATTTCAGTTCAGTCAAGACACCAGGATCCTGTCCCCATGACTAGCACAAATGTCCCCCTTCTATGACTTCTTTTGTACATTAATACAAATAAGCTACATATTATACTCCAGATATACACCAGCTTATGACTTTTCTACCTTGTAGTTTGAATGAAACATCAACATCCTTGGCCTGTCATTCAATCCCACTTGAGCACATAGACATAACTGGTCACAGGATCAACCTCACAAAATTCATGAAGCAATCTAACCTCAGCCAGCAAAATAATGAAACATATGCTTATTTTAAGCATCTAAGCAATCCCACAGACTTTAAATATTTTGACCCAGTTTTATCTAAATTATTAGAATAAAAAAATTTGTAAAATGGCCTTTTTTCAAAAATCTTTCCTGCCCAACATAGACACACATTATCATTGTAGTACTGTTTTGGTTTCTGTGAAGACTGTCAAAACTTCATTAAAAAACAGTCATCAAAACAGTTAAAGCCTGCAGTCTCAGCAAACAAATTTAATTTCAGAAACATTGAAAAGGGCAAAGAATTGTTCCAGTTGCTTCAAAATGCTTCAAAACAAAAAGTGCAAGTTTTCAGCAAAAAAATGGTTTTTGCCACTCTAATAATTTATTTAATTCTGCAATTCTGTAAAACATTTCTCATTACAGGTGGAAGGAAAAATTCTATATAATACTGCAATGTTAATTTATACATGGAAAATTTACTTTTGTGCAAAAATAGATACAACTTCAATGGAAATTTTACTATTGACTGCACTACACAATATGGTCACTTTAAAAACTTGCCCATTTACTCATGGGATTATTTCCATACCTGGTCAGACCCAGTTCTCCATCAAGTCCAGACCTCTGGCTGAGGTCTATACTAGATGTTTCAGAAGAACATAATGCAAGAACTGCACAGTACATTGTTATAAAATAATCTTCCCTCAGGAGAAGTTTCTTTCTGACCTCCATTAGGTGGATTATGCCCTGAAGGACAAAAATTTATACCCTCTTTTCAAGTTTTTAATACTACAAGTCTAGGTATTCTAGCTGTCTTAGAGTTTTATACTGCCATCCATCATCATAGTGTCTGTGAACTCACCATGTAAAAAAGCAGTAGCAACAGGCCCAGATGCTCAAATGCATTTGGGTGACTAATTCCCCACACATTAAAGATGGCCACTTGAGGATACGGAACAGTATCTGCTGCTTCTCACCTTGCAAGTGTAAAAAAGCTGCTTTAGGGTTTGTAGGGGTTTTATTTAAAATTTTTTTTATTTAGGTAGGTTGAGTTACACATTTTCAAAGATGTGGGTTTGGGAGTGGGCACAAGCAGGTAGGGGAGGAGAGTCGGTCAGATGCCAGTAACGCAGGCAACCTGAAATGCCATCATGAAGCATTTTATTAATATTTCCCCATTGGCTGTTTTATACATAACAATTAAGTATGAGGAGATGGTGACATGCATGACCTCGGAAGCACAGTTCCTGAAGGCATGTGGCCACTTGTGAATCCTTAAGCTAGTGATGGGTGAACCACAACAGGTTTGGTACTTTACCCCAATTGCTTAGGGACTCTACTGTGTCTCATATCACCCCTTCCCAAGGGAATGGTGAATCGCCCTTCCCTCGGATGAGATTTTATTATTCTCTTTTGCCTCTCCAAAGGGCCATCCCATGGCCCTCTCCAGAGAAGAAAGCTACGATCTTACCGGTGCTGTGTTTTTCCCCAGATCAGATTGGAGGCTTTTTGCCTCCCTCAGAATCATGTGGGTACAGATCACAGAAGATGATCTGGGTATGTCTCATTAAATCATTTTCCTACCACTGGGGGACCTGGGGCACTGGTCCACCTCAGCAGGGCTGTAACTACAGTGGGGCAAATGGAGCTTTGCCCCGGGTGCCCTGGGACAGCTCAATGGAGCCACTGCATTAAAGGGCAGGGTCCACACCACTCGCTCCAGGCACCGCTTATTGCAAGGGGTGCCAGAATCGCTCGTTATGGCTCTGCACCTCAGTCCCTCCTACTCTTTGCCTGTGGCACAAAACAGTCCAGTTTCCTGAGGACTGTAGTACACTGGTCTGATTTTGAAGGTTGGGTTTAGTATGTGGGCACCAGATGGTGTTGGTAGCAATGTTCCCTCTAATTTTTAATAGGCTGTGTGCGCAAAAAATTTCTTTCGTGCAACTTTTCAGAATCAGTGCCCAAATTTGTGTGCACTCCAGTGAGTGTGGTCAAACCTGTCAGTACAACGAAGCAAGTGTGTATGATGCAAATAATATCTAAATCTTATTTCTATATGGTGATGGAAATGATTTTATAAATTACAAAATCTTATTTGAAACATGCTACTTGAATCCGCCTTCTTAAAGTAGCATAAAAATATTAGCACTGTTGAATTTTTTTGTGCATGCTGTATTTTGTTGTGTGCACAGGTTTCATGACCTGTGTGTGCACGCACACCCACACAGCTTAGAGGGAACATAGGTTGGTAGCCTGTGATAAATGGAAGGTCAGAGAGACTCTTCTCGCCTTAACCTCTGTGCAGCAAGACTGAGTTATCGCAACTGGAACCTGTTAGGAACAGGTCAGGTAAAGTGTCACATCTTGAAGTGACAACAACCAGTTCACTGAACATGCCAACCTGCAAACATAGGTGCAGCATGAACAAAACTACCTGCCTTATTCTTGTAGCTCACTAAAAGACATTCCTCACAGGGACAACTTCTATACATGCACGCACAGATATGGCTTTTTAGACACACAGCTCTTGTAATCACACCCCATGCCACCCCAACTCCTTGTGCTCTACATGTGCCTGGCATGTGTCAGCCTCAGAGAGCACGTACTATTTAAGCTAAATGGTAGTGGGGACCCAGTAGGACGGTTGCATCCCCATACAGTACAAGACTGCGTTAGGATCATGCCAGCAAGAAGCAATGTGCAGGGTCCTCCCCTGAGTGACTTTATTATTCTGGTAAAAAAACAACAAGCAGTTGTGTGGCACTTTAAGACTAACAACCATAATACAATTGCCTGCATTCTTCTGACCTGGCTCTCCCTTGCCCTACAACTTACATCTAGTCAGCTGCACCCATTCCCTTACGAATGTGACGTATCGTTACTCACTTTGTATTGACATAGACAACTACACGGGATGTAGGGCAATGGAAAGACCAGACCTCTTGAGTGCAAGAGCAAAGGATTCTGGCTTTCCTCCAGTATGAGAAAACATTTGCAAACCTGAACTACGTGAAGCACACAACATACCTGTACTAATCACTGCTCGTAAGAATGCTCCCTCCCCGACATACCTCAAGAGGCTCTGTGCCCATTCCTAGTTTAGTAGGAATAATTCCTGCAGCCATCTCCCTGACACATTGCTTCCCCCCTCACCCCCAGTATGGCTGTCTCATTGTGCTGACTGTATATTATACACCATATTTCAGTATATTAACTTTAGCTCCCTAGGTTAGAGACAGCTTGTTTACACATGTAACAACCTTGTGTAATACGAAATAAGGTGGACAGGGAATTTTAGTGGAGTCCCATACCTCCTCCTTATGCCTTTGCTCTAGCTAGCCTGCCAATCTCAGTAGGAAATATAAACACCTCATCACAAGCTTTGTGTTGTCTCCCTTTGCAATTTCCTCCCACCCCATCCAAAAGCAATAAGTCTGGGAATTAGGCGCCCAGCTTCCTTTAAAAGCCAATGACTTTCATAGGAGTGGGGCTCTCAATTCACTCAGACCCCTCTTAAAACCTCAGGCAAAAAGATGTTTCACTTCATCAAAACCAAACACAATAGAGTTTATAGCCATTCTGGAGGCAGGACAGACTGAAGAGGTGTTAGGAAGATTTTCAGAAAATCCCAGACAAGAATATGATTGGAATGCCATCAGCCTGATAGCTCCCCACCTTGTACCACCCTCCTTACAGGAGTTGAGAATCGAGCCCTGTAGCTTTAAAGCCCCTTCATTTGATATCCCCCCAACCCCAAACACTCTACACATGATGAGATTGGGGCATCTAGCATTCCTGAAGAAGGTAGTTTTTTCTATAGTGGGGTGATCACAAGCAGTGCTTAAATTGCAAGCCATAACAGTGTATGAAACCCACAGACAGATCCTATACTGACTTACAAACCACACCTGCCTCTGGGCTGCAACAAACCCTCAGTCAACAGAAAAGGCCCAGTCAGGGCCACACCTAGACCTTCATCCCAGCAAAAGCAACTCCTCAACACCTAAATATATAGGGAGCTGCTTTCTAAACCAATCAAATGCTTCAGACTCATAATACCAAATAAAATAACCTTTCATCCTTTGTCCTGCTCCCTTGTCCTTGGGCACAGTACAAGCTCAAAAATGAATGCTGGCTTCTGCTATGCAACCTAGTTTCTGCTACTGAGCTAATGTGAATGCCTGAGAGCTAGGCAGCTCCTTAGCCCAATCGCCCAGCCCTGGAGTCCAGCTGTATTTGGGCAGCTCCACAAGCTGAGGCTGAAACAGGTGTTTCTCTTTTCCATCCTAGCATCATCAGTTAATTGACTAAGACCAATCAGCTGACAGGCAACCCATGGCCACCCAACTTTGCAGGGCTGAGTGACATTCCTCTCCTCCAGCAAGGAGACAGGGGTGAGGTTTCCTTCCAATTTGCTAGCCAAAAGCACCTGAGGCCCACCCCTTACTCTGTCCAGCCTCTAAAGTTAGGGCTCCTTGGTGTAGGGGACTGATGATAGCTGGTGTGGGCCTTAAGCTAGCCCGTAGTGTAGCACATGCCACGGTCTGCCTACATGGACAAATACTTCAGGTCAGACATCACTCATGTGGTAAGCACATCTGGGCTAATGCATGTCTGTTGAATTACACAGAACCTGCTTAAAGAGCAGCTCTGTAAAATGACATCACCCTATTTCCTGAACCTATAACACCCAGATGTGTATCATCCTCCTGGTTCTTAACTCAAAACGTTGGTGCCTGGTTTGATAAGTTCCAAAGGGGCACCTGGCTAGTCAAGTTCAACAGAAGAAGCAAGGAGTCCTGTGGCACTTTTAAAGACTAACAAATTTATTTATCCCATAAGCTTTCATGTTGCTCACCATCAAGTGTCTGACAAAGTGGGATTTTCTCCTACAAAAGCTCAAGGGATAAATAAATTTGTTAGTCTTTAAAAGTGCCACGGGGCTCCTTGTTTGTTCTGATGAGATTTTTAATTGTCCAGCCAGCCTACCACCCTGCCATCAATTAACAAAAGAGCTAAGTTTCAAACAGAACTATAAACCAACCTCATTTTTTTTTCTTTTTCACTTTGTTTTCATGGAGATGGCATCCAGGGGTGGACTCAAAAGTGAGTGACTCTGTTCATCTGTGGAACTCAAGTAGGCTGGCTTGTCCTACCAACTTTGGACTAGAGCAGCAAAGGCTTTCAGGGAAAGTAGAAAAGAGCAGTGAAGGCTGAGGGAGAGAAAACTGATCCTTTCTCATGGGCAGGGGCCCAGGATTCTTCAATTCTGCAGGTGTCAGAGGGCATAGCTGACTCAAAATGAATTTTTCTTTGGTGGAGTTCTCCATTGGCTGTGGATAGCTGAGGGATGTCAGGCCCCAGCCAGAGAGCCTGGTGTGCATTCTGGAGTTGCAAAGAGGGTTTTCTGGAGCGAGAAGGAAAACAGCCTGGCATTCGCTGTGATGCACATGAAACTCGGTGGCCTGTATAAAAGAATCGCTCTGTGAAAAAGCTTCTCCTTTCATGCGAAGGACCAAACTACTCCAGGCAGCTCAGCATCTCACTCTGCTGAGCTCCCTGAGGCCTTGTCCACATGCAAAACATAAGCTGACTATAAATATAGTGGTGGCTATACACTGCTCTTCTTTGGTCGGTGGAGTACATCTTTATTAGAAGCACTTCCATTGACGTAAGAGGCAGCATGGGGGGATCTGAGAGACCTTCTGGGAGCCCGGCTTCCTGGGTGCCTGTGGACTTCCCACCCCAACTCTCAGCCATGCAGGGATTTCTCCCCTCCCCATCACAGCCAGCGGCTGACTGAAGCCCCTCTCATCCTACCCATTCCCACTTCTCAGATAAGAGGTGGGCTGCAGCCAGTGGCAACCACCTATGGCTTCATCCCAGGGACACAGCCAGGTGACAGCCGTCCACGCCTTGCTCATGTCCCCGGCTTGCAGCTGGGTGAGAGCTGCCCATGCCCCGGGTTTGCAGCCAACATTAGCCTCTCATGTCCAGGGCTCACAGCCCTGTGGCAGCCTCCCATTCCCCGCAAGCCAGGCGGTAGCCTCCCACACCTGGGCTTTCAGTGTGGACTCCAGAAGCAGAGCCCAGTGGCTTACCCCATCCAGCTTGCAGTCGGGAGTTGGGCTGGCCACTTATTGTGACAGCACCTCCACCAGTCAGTGTTTTCATTGATACCGTGTTTCCCCAGCTCTGCTGACAAAAACCCTTCATCTCTCATTGAGGTGGTTTTATTTTGTCAAAAGCAACAAAATAAAAGCAGGATAGTTGTGTAGGTGGGGTGGGGACTAGTGTGTGTAGACAGCCCTGTTTCATTGACAAAACTCTCTAGTGTAGACCAGGCCTGTCACGTCAGCTGGTGACTACTGTTTGTTTTCAGCATAACCACTGCAAAGTGACTGTCAGTGAAAGGCAAACACCAGAGGCTGGCACCGGGGAGCTAGGGATGGAGTCACCAGCAGATCAGTTTTTAAATGCAGCCTAGAGCAGGGGTTTTCAAACTTAGGGTTGAGACCCAGTACTGAGTCGTGGACTCTCACGCTCTGGGTCATGGCACCTACTGCTGCCACCATCAAAAGACTGGAACACTTTGCTTAAAGATGTAACTGTTGGGTCGCGGGCATAGGTGATTTTTTTAAACTAGGTCTCGAGAAAAAATCTTTGAAGACTGGCATCAGCCAAAGCCCTAACATCCTGGGATGTGCTTGTCCAATTCCAGGCTGTTCTCAGGTTCTTTTCCAGGGTTGGGTAGGATCTGTGCATCTGCTGCTGTCTCAGATCTACCACACTTTTCAGGCACATGACCCCAAACTCTTTTTCTTCTGGTTCAGGCAAGTATTACAAGAGAGGAGCCTCCACTCCACAGGGCGGGAGGAGAATTGTTAGGAGGTTTACAGGAAAATCTCAGTTCCTGTTGGGCCTGAAGGGGAGAGTTACCTCCTGGAGATGACTATGCGTCCATTCTCTCCTGCCCTGCTGGGACGTGGCTACGTGGAGCTGACAAACAGTATGTTGCTAATGATGGGCTGACACTAAGGACCTTGTCCTGAGTAGATGCGCTGGCTGCCTTCCTTTCTATGCCGCTAGTTCAATGCCTTGTGGGGCACTCAGAGCTGCGGGTGGATCAGAAGCAAACTAATGCCTGGTTGTGCTTCAGGGACTCAGAGGAGGGGAACACAGAGAGGCCCCTCTCTTTTCAAACCTTAAAGAGGCAGATGTCTTGTTTGTTTGGGTGGGTTGGTTTGATTCTCTCTTTGCTACCAACGGATGGGCAGGCTGGCTGGGGACCACCTAAAACACCCCTGGAACCTTTGTGAGCCTTTCTGGGCCTGCAGCCGAGTCTTCAGTTGCATACATGCCATGTGCACAAGACTACATTATCCAGCCTGTTTGCAGCCTCTGCCAAAGGGAATGTCGACAACCACAGGAGTGAAGGTCCCACTATGTTAACAGGTGTCAGGTGAAGCTTGCACAGAAACCCCAATCCCTGCTTTATCAAGCCTGATTCGGATATTCCTTACACCAGTCCAACCCCTGTGATTTCACTGCAGTGATTCTCAGTTTACATCAGGCTAACTGCAAGAACAAGCTCATTATCAGGAGCTGGTAGATGCTAGATGGCCCTCTCATCCATGCACATGAAAATTACTCACAGGTGGCATTTTTTGTATGTGTCAGATTGAAGGCGTTTCCGTATTTAACATCTGTAAAGGATCAAGTACAAATGTGTTGAACAGTTCAAGGGGAAATCAGCGATGGATGAACATTGTGCATATGCAAGTACTCGGGACTGAACAAAACTAGTCTAGTTTTAGCAGCTATTGGCATATTCTCCTTTCATTACAATGTGAATTGTCATAGTCCGTAAACAGTATATATAATTTCTATCAGCTCATGGTTCAATCACTAAATGACATGGTTTGCAATACACGAACGTTTAGCAGCCCAATGCGGTCAGATGCCATCAAATTTTCCCACTCCATCAGTGAGTAGAGAATAACATTGCGGAACAAAGGGACTGTTTCTGAGAACTGCAGTCTTTTGAAAGCATTTCCTGCTGAAAGAGAAACATGGAAGGAGTCAGCTGTAATTCAGCAATAAACCTCATCATGTCACTAAAACAGCAAGCGACAGCCCTAGTCCAAAGACCACGGAGGCAGTGGGAGTTTCTCCATTGACTTTATGAGCATTAGATCTGCCTTGGCCGGTAATAGCTGGTCCTTTAAAAACAGCCTTTTTTCCCAGGATTTTTTTTTTAAATCTTCTAGCCGTGAAAAGCCTGTCTTGGGAAGTCTGTGATGGTTTTACCATTCAGCCATATTTCCTATAGAAAAGGAAGGATGAGAGAAGATGAAAGATACCATTAGATTCTCTTTGGCTTCAATATCTCGATTCCTTTCTCCAGCACTAAAAGAGATAAAGGCTGGCCTCCTCGTCCATCCTTCATAAGATCAGGCTCTTTCTTTTCCTGATTGCTGCTGCCCTTGCAACCTGTCAACACTTCTCCAGGTGACAGCTGAATCCAGGTGATCGCAAGACAAATCTGTGACTAGAGAGAATGACATTGTTGATTGCCTACAGTGGACTACAAAGCTAGGAACCACCATGGTTGTAAAACAGAATATTAGATGCATTGTATACCATATGCATTTTTCTGCCTTTCCGGCAGCTGGATGCCATTTGGGATAATCCTTACATTTTAGCAAATACAAAGTGGAGCAGGACAGGAACTATCAACCCGTCAAGAGTTCATGAACTAATTTTGAATGTATTGGGTTGAAAAAGGAAGGCAGTTTCAGCTCCACTATTCTTTTATCCTCCCTTCACATGCTCGGACCTTTTCCCCACTTGTCTACAGTTCCCACATGACTTTGTGGTGTGAGGCAGGAAAACATTCCTGCAAGCATGAGGGGAAGGATCTAGTGCAGTGAATCAATGCACAGGAGATTGATTTAACATATGGATAGGGATGGCATCCAAAAAGAAGTCTGTATGCATTATCACTATAGTAAAACTCCCGGGTATGGCAGCAACATTGATTGTGAACCCTTCACATTCCAAAAAGCAGTAAAGTACAGGTTCAGAACTAATACTGAGCTCAATGTTTTTGGAAGCTTTGACCACCTCCAAGTTCTCACATTTTTGCAGACATACAGGGCAGGCTAGAAAAGTACATGGGAGTTAGGTCTAAGTTCCTTTGGGGAACAGGGTCATAGTCCTCCAGGTTTCAACTGCAAATGGAGGGAGTGGTTACAATATCAGTTGCATCCATTCATTTTTCTGAGCACATAAAAGGAGACAAACTGAAATATAGGTCTGAAAGATTCTAATTAAGTAAAATTAGCCAGGAATTTTGCATTTTCAATAATATTCTGATTCTCCTTGGAACTAGACACTTCTGAAATGAGTTGATCTGATGCTATATTAAAGCTAAAAGAGCTTCACTCCTGGATTTTCCACATGGTTCCTGGGTGGTTTTGAGTAAGTCACTTCAGTCTCTAGATTTCAAGTTCTCCTTCTGTAAATGAGGAAAAGTGATCCTTCCCTCCTCCCAGCCTTTGTCCATCTTCTTGTCTGTGTAGATAGCAAAATCTTCAAAGGTAAGGCTGCTTCTTATGACCTGAGCTTCTTGGTGCTCCTATAATTGAAGAAGTAACACTTATACAGTATTATACCAAAACAGAAACCTACCAACATAGTGATGATATCCTGTGCGGTCTTTTAATTTGCTACTTGCCACTTTTAAAAAATGTGTGATCGACTTCTTCTGGAAATGACCACATAAAAGGAAAATAAATACACCTGAAATTTCCCGTATGAGTGAATGAGAATTGACTACAGTGCTGTGGTTGGTAGCAAAGTGAACCATGGTTCAAACAAATGTGCTTTAAAAGTCCTCCACTATTTATATTGGCTTTCTTCTGTATCACTATTTTGCAAATGGCCTGCCACCATTTGTCTCATTTCCAGCCAAAATGGACTCTGTTGGAACTGATACACCATAGTTTAGTTTCTGCACAGGGCTCTTTCCTGGGACTTCTAACTGAACATTTCAACATAGATTGACTACTTTGTTCTGTGAGGGCGTATTTCTGAAAGTTAAAGATACATACAGTGATGATACATTGGTAGTATTGCACAGTTTCAGTTAGATTGCTGAGGACAATCTGAGCGCTGGTCAGACTAGAGAAAAAGAAAAAGCATTCTTTAGACACTAAACTTTCCAAGCATTTAGCAGACAATGGATTGCAGATGTATATGTTTAAATGCCATTTACAATCCTATTGTTTCCTTTAACCTACTGCCTATCTTTCCACAGGCATCTGCTGATGAAAAGAAAAAAAATACTACCAAAGACAGTGGTCATTTTCATGAGGAAAAAAAAAACACTTTGCTCCTCATATTACTTCTGAAAGGCCACTATTTCAGTTTTCCCTTTTGTAGACAGGAGGCCAGACTGTTGACTCTGGTGCAAACCTCAGACATGACAATAGGCTGATGTAACTGGCCACAGTAGAATCACCCCAGCACAGAGAGACCTAGTCATGCATAAGAACAGAAGAATGGCCATGGCAGGTCAGACCAATGGTCCATCTAGCCCAATAACCTGTCATCTGATAATGGCCCATGCCAGATGCTTTGGGAGGAATAAAGAGAACAGGGCAATTACTGAGTAATCTATTCCTTTGTCATCCAGTCCTAGCAGATGGCAGGCAGAGGCTTAAGGATGCTGAGAATATGGTTCTACAACCCTGACCATCTTGACTGACCTATTCTAATACATCTTTTTTTATTTGAGAGGGAAAGATCTGAACACAGTTGGAAGACAGGATATGGGGCTAAATGGACTATTAGTCTGACTCAGTAAGACAGTTCGTGTGTCCCAGGACTGCACACGGTATTCAAGGTGTGAGTTTATATAGTAATATGATATTTTCTGTCTTCTTGTCTATCCCTTTCCTAATAGTTACTAACACTGTCAACTTTTTTGATGGCCATTGCACATTGAGCAATGGTTTTCAGGGAACTTGCCGTGATCATTCAAGATCATGCTTCAACAGCAACAAATAATTTAAGTTATGTCTACACTGGAGGCTCTGTTAAGTTGACCTAACAAGTTGACTTAAAGTTGACCTTGTTCAGTTGACTTAGAGAGTCCCCACTGAAAACTCCTTTCAGCTGCCTGCATCCATACTGGCAGGTGTGAGGTCAGAGGAGGAGTGGCACATTGTGGGTAGCTGGTAACTCTGGGAGGGGGCCTGGAGGCCAATTAGGTCAGTTTAAGGGCTTTCCCCATCTACATTGGCTTAAGTCAACTTAATAAGGTTGACTTAAGTGTTAAATTGACCTTAACAGGTGGTGTTATTAAGTCAACTTAAGGAAGTGCTTAGGTCAATTTAATAAAAGCCCAGTGTGGCCATAGGAGTCTGTAGGTTGACTTATCCTCCCTTAAGTCAACCTAAGGCTCTAATGTAGATGTAACCTTGGAGCACAGAGCTGGTACAGTGGTTAACGTGCCCTTCATAACTGTACTGCCCATTTAGGCAGCATGGCCAGAGCAACAGAGGCATGGACAGAGATATATTACAACCTGCCAATCTCCCGCTGCCATCCTGGCTCCTGAGGGCCACTAGCAACCAGATTAATCTAGAACAGCCACTGGATAGATACCAGAACTCCCTCGAGATCCGAGTCAAGGTGTGCTAGAGACTACATTTGTGCCTGCTTACTAATCTCCACTGTGTGGTTTTCAGCCTTACCTAAGGACCTAGCCCACAAACAATAGGGCATTAAGGCACATGATTGAATCACTCTCTTTAAGGGCCCAACCCAAAGCCTGTTAAGTTAAATGGATTCTTTCTATCAATGTATGCAAGCTTTGGATCAGGACTAAAATACAAAACTGTATCTATTATCTAACCTTTTCTCTATGCATACCTCAGACTCTCCTGATGCTTGAAACAGGCTAATGTAATAAAATCCTGGAAATTCATATGTTTTTGGTTTTCTGTGGTGGGGGCATCCATCCTTCTCAGCAAGGACCTATCCCTGGGCTCACTGAAATCTGTGGCAAGATTGCCATTGACTGTTATACCACAGAAGCAAACACCAACCTTTGTATTAGCAGATTTTTTTTTTTTTAATTCTTATTGCAGGATAGAAAACGTTAGTGAATTTTAATAAGGGTTTGATATTTCACTCTATTAGGCCTATATTAATGGCCCATTGCCTGGTGCTTTAAATTAATTTGATCTCCAAATTAGTAATCCTTACTGCACGTTTAAATACTTTGAACATGAATGAAATTATTCAAATACTTGAAGTTGATCATGTGCTTAAATACTTTGCTCAAGCAGGGCTTTAACCACAGAAGTCATTGATTAATCTTGTTTGAGAACTAGGGAAAAAAGTGCTTTTCAAATATAATATTCAACAAATTTCACTAACATTCATCAAGTAATTGATTTCAAAAGGATTTAAAACACGTTTAAACTTAATCATACTTCCTGAAGAAGGATGTCTTTCTGAATTGAGTCACCAAAGAGAATTCTAATAGAATTCTAGAATAGCTGCAAAATTTGTTCAACACCAGAAAACAAAATCTATAGTTATGTAAGCAAAAAAAAAGATGAAATTTACTAACCATATTGAGTAATCAAATATTACTTGAGCAGCCCTTATTATTCTGTAAACCAGAAGTAACCCCAGATAAACAAATCAATAAACCCCCAAACTTAAAGCAAATGGACCAAGGTCTCATTTCATATGTTCTTAACCCATCATATAGAGTTTCAAGTGTAACTAAAAGAGGAATTTAATCCCAGAACTTTCAGATCGGTTCTGCTCCATTTGATTTCAACAGAATAGTCATCTTCTTGTTCTTACGAACCAATATTAAAATCATTTTTTCATCTAACTTGGTTTTCCGGACAAAACTGCTTCTCTAACCTTGTAAACAGCCAGATAAATTCTAATGGCTAGAAATGTTTTAGGTGCAATAATATGGCAATAATTTTCTGTAGGTAAGGAATTTCTCCCCCAGTTACATCAACGGTTCCTGCATGGCTTCCATTAGTTTGTCTCTTCTGATTCCTTATAGATGGAGACCTCTTGAAAGTTTAAGATTCAACATTATTTTGAGCCAAAAACCCCTATTTAAAATAGTGGTTAAAGACTTCAAATTACAGAAGATCTACCATTTACTCTAGATCATCCTAGCAAGTGACCCACGCTGCAGAAAATGGCAAAAATTCCCCAGGTTCTAGACCAGTCTGACTTGGGGGGAAATTCCTTCCCAACCCTGCATATGGTAATCAGTTATACTCTGAGCACATTGGTGAGACCCGCCAGCTAGACACTTGGGAAAGATTTCTTAGTCGTATCTCGGAGCCCTCCCTATCTAGCATCCCTTCTCTAGCCCTTGGAGATATTTCTAACAGTGTCACAGATGGGCAATCTGTCATTATAGGCAATCTCATCATGCCATCCACTCCATAAACTTATCAAGCTGTCTAGAAACAAGTTAGGATTTTGCCCCATTATGTCCTTGCAAGCCTATTTCAGAATGTCACTCCTCTGATGGTTAGAAAGCTGCATCTATTTCCTAGCCTAACCTTGATGATGGCTAGTTTATATCCATTCAAGGCACAATTTTATTCCCTGCTGTTCTCTCGGCTTTAGACCTTGAGGTAGATCCTTCAAGTCAATGGGACTATGACAATCTGCTCCAGATGAGGAGTTGCCCTAATACATCTAATACATTGAGAATAACCTTCCTTAGTAATCAGAATAGGCTGCAAAGCTCAAGCACAAGGCATGGCAATACAGATAACACCTTACTCATAACAACATACACCACTAATGGATGGAAGAGAAAAATGGGCCATAGAACATCAATATGAATCATTGCATAGTACTGTCATTTTGAGTAATTGTATTTATTCACTGCAGATGCATCAACTTGTCCCCAGAAATCAGTACCAGAAGTAGCTGATACTATTTTATTTCTTTCCACACATAGGAAGGCAGACATATGGGTAACTGGCCCTTAGAAACACCTTACACTTGACATTCATTAGTACTGTCATTCTATACAGGTAACCAAGGTGCATTTTTATGGCCATGAGTAACATGCGTGAGCAGAAGTTAAGAAACAATGGAAAGCAATCAAGACTTTTTCTAGAAATAATTTGGATATCAAATACCAGCCCAAGGCCTGACCCAAGAAACTACCATTGACTTCAATAGGCATTGGCTCAGTTTGTTACACAGCAGTTTTTAATTTGATTTGTCCACCAGCTTCTTCCCAGATGGTGTGGATACTTTGGCATCCCCTACTGCAGCATATCTATTTTTGATTTTCTGTCTTGGAAAATCTATTTTGTGGTTCAACCACTTATTTTTTTTTAAACTTCCTATGATTGACACATGATCTTAGCTTGGCCAGGGTAAAGGGACATGCTGCCTGGAATGTCATCAGGAGGATACATGCGTGGTCAAGAAGTTTGACTCAAAGTGGTTTGACTGAAAAAGAGGAACAATTTTGGATAGGATTTTCATGGGCAGAAAAACCAGCCCAATTAGGCAGAGAGAAAAGTCAGCCATCTAAAGAGATGGGCCCAGATCCTCAGCTGATGTAAGTCGCAGCTCTATTGAAGATACCAACTCTCCGCCTGCATAAATTAATGTCACTTGATATATGAAATTAGCCATGCAAAAAACCTTGCCATTCAAATGCTAACGTTCTCCCTCTCTTGCCTCCAAGAAGTGAAAAGTTCTAGTACATGGCATTTCTAAGGTTCCAGCATAAAATGAGGAAATAAGAAATGGTTGGTACACTTTCACATGTGGGCCTAATTAGTCCCAGGACAGAAGATGATTTTGTCTGATGGCCCTTTAGCTGACTTACACATTTCTGGTGCAGCACATCTGAGTGGTCTTTCAATTTTCTAGTTCAATAACGTTTTTTTCATTTAAACATTAAAGAATTGTTCTTCATTCCTGAATGCAACTGGGGACAAAAGGCACCTAAAACACAGTTAATGTAACTCTTTTCTCACCACAAGAGGAAGGTTAGTCAAATGATAAAGTAGAAAATGAACTCAGACTTCAGGCAATGAGCCAGATTCCCAGCTGATGTCAAGGGAAACAGCTCCAGTGACTTTTGTGCAACATTAACCATATTTATGAAGCTGTTGTACCACGATTTGCCCATCTCAAATGAGAGGTTATCAAGAACAGTTCTTTTAAGAGACCAATAACAAATTCCCATAGCATTTCACATTACTAATTATCTTTAACTGATGAACAGATAGATGTTTAGAAAGTGAGAAGAGTTACACATTGTAGAAACCTGTGAAATGAAGAACCTGATTTTAGGGGTTCTGAGGTTTAAAGACAAGTATGTTAAAGTAAATTAAAAGGCCTCACTGACTTTTAATGAGACCTATGGGCTCCAAAGTCTCTTGCCCCTTAAGAATTTTTGAAGGGCTCCAGTTGCTTTGGGTGTCTGGCAGTGCCAATGTAGCTGTACAGGCAGTTTAACAAGAGATGGCTTAAATAGTTAGACAGTATTTGACAGCTTTGTATTAATGGACTCCCACAAAGTAGCCAGGGCCTAGGTGAATCTGATGACTGTGGCCATGGTACACACTGAATTGCTGGAAGATTTGAATGAAACTCTGACTTCTCAAATTCTGGTGATCATCAGTAGCACACAACTATAAATTATGGACACAACTTCTCCTTTGTAATGAAAGAACTGAAAAAAGAACCACTGTATTGCAAAACAGAAACATCTTTGACCTCCTTGCCCCTTGAGCATGATTTAACCTGACACCAATAATTCCTCGGAGTCTGAAAAGATAAGTGCTCATTCAGTCCTTGGTTTCTCCAGTGCAATGGCCATCATGGAACTGCCATCACAGAAATGACTGAGACTGGACTTTTGGGGAACAGTCAGGCACTGAACAGAAGCCTCTGTCTCAATTCATACAGGCCACTGAACTACAGGGAGATGGTCAAATTCTCATTGATTTCTATAGGGCCCAGTGATTTTTAAGCACAAGAATCAACCATGATCTGAAACCAGTTACCAATATAGAAAAGCTTTATACCTCACAGCCAATCCTCTCATCCATAATATTTTGTGACTTCATAGATTCTAGCCTTGTGTTACGGTTTACCAAGTATTAAAATTAAGCACAGTACAGAGGCATATGCAATAAAGATTAATCCGAGCTGCTTTATTGGAAACTCTTACATGCTTAGACTTTGAAATAGCTTACAGCTGTTGCTTGAGTTTGGCTAACGAACTGTCATTTTCTTCTCTTTCCATTTTTACTTTGGTTGGTAGCTTGAAATATGTAGCAAGGGTAGGTTTGATCAATTTTTCTTCATGTTGTGGTTGGATACTTGTAAGTTACTTGCACTCAGAGAGAAACCAGCAGAAAGGAACACGAGGAGAAGAAAATGCACATTGACTGAGTGTAGTCTCATACTCTAAGACCAGACAGAACTGACTGATCTATCCCATAATATTCTAGTTCCGTCAGCTATCGTTAGCTAGGCAGGATGGCAGCAATGTGCTGTCATGTTTTCTTTTATTTGAATGCAGTTAATTGTTTTTGCATCTCATCAGCCCTTTTGGAGCCAAATGGTCTCTTACTACAATATAAGTGGAAGCATTTAGCTTTCTTCTCTGCTGCTTTTCAGGTCCTATTTTGTGCCCACCAACCATGTTCTCTAATCCAAAGCTGTTTCTTCTTTTCTGTGCTCCTCCACCACTTCCAGGATCAGTACTTGGTTATGAGGAATGTGCACATTCTTTTCAGAAAGTGGTGAGCCCAGCAGGCTTCACGGAGGCTTCTAGACCAATCAGTGCTAAAGGAAGGGCATGCCGACCTCCAATGTGTGGGATAAAACTAAAATAAAGTACATAACAAATTAACAAAGAAGGAAGCTGGAACAGTTGGCAAGAGTTTTGATGGAACGAATAAGATTTCTCATTGAACAATTCAGTTGTTATGCAGCAAGTTGTAGTAATGGAAAGCAGAGCAAGGACGGGGGAGATGAAGGGTAGGGGAGAGTGAAAAATAGAAAGATGTGCCACCTTTTAATGCCAGAGAGGTGAGGGCTGCAAATGTTCAGGATTCATTAAAAGCATCTCTCTCTTATTGATATTCTGTTTGCCCTTCCATTTGAATGTTGTTCTTTCATGTAAGGGTTTACTATTGGATCTATGTCACACATGAAGACCTAAGGTCTTCTAAAGGCTTATGGTTCTCAATTTGGCCTATAAATTTCAGCATCATGGAGCTGGAGCAGCAGTCAGTCACAGGCTGACTTCCAAGTAAACTATTGTAATGTCTCATCTCTAGTGGAGTCAAGTGCATCACCATATAGTGACACCAAATCTCACTGGAGACTAGAGTTCCTTTTGATTTCTAGAGCTGATGGCTCATTAACTTTCGTCACCAACTTCTACCCAGATGAAAAAGAATAAATATTCAGCCATCAAACTAAAAGAAAAAAAAAAGAAAACTTCTATAGTATTACCGGTTCTCAGGATTTCACTGAGTCTTACAAAATGTTTTTATTTTGTGAAGCCTCACTTCCTAGGGTCCGGAGAGGACAACAACATGAGAATCTCAAATCTCAGCTTTTTGTTTTTTTAAGTAAATTTCTAGTCCTCATGGTTGTGGAGAAAAAGCTTAAACACCTGAACTGATAGCTGAGAAATCAGAAAGCAAATTTTAAAAGTACCCCCTGAGATTATTCTATTTAAAAAAAAAAAACAACTTTGATTGTTTAGCCTTATATCATGGTTCTGGGCAGTTTTTCATGATTTCCAAAAGCTTGCAGTTGGCAATCCTGCTCTTACTATGTTGCCAGGAACAGAATAAGAACACAACTAAAATGGAGAGATGTGTGACAGCTAAAAAACAGAAACTGTGGTTGGAAAAGCTAACGAGAGTGATCTGTGATACCACAAGGCACAAGGTGGCTTATGTTATAGCAAGGGTGCTATGACAGGTTGTGAGGAAGCACAGTCAGTAGAGGGTGAAACCAGTGAAGACCGTTGTGGGAGACAGAGGGTAGAAGAGCAATGCTGAGTACTAGATGGATAGAAAGAGGTTGGCAGCCATCTGAGGGAAGGAGTAGGAGAAAGAAAGAAAGAAAGTGTGGAGAGAAGAAGAAATGGAGAAGGAGATGAACCAGGCAAAGCAGATGTGTAAATTAAAGTTTTGATTTTAAAGTAGTGAACAAATGTTAGGAAACATTACACAGATAGCAACAGAGATGCAGCTATACATACACTTTCACTGCATTATGTAGTAAATGTGCTTAGTTTACAGTACTGCTGGGATCTTTATTGAGGGAATTAAACTTCTTGTCCCATCCAATATTTTGGGTCAAAATTACCTCATTTACCCAGATACAGGAGACCAAGAAGTGTGGAGGGTAGCCAGATACTCAGCTGGTGTAAATTGACTGAGCTCAGTTGAGGTCAAGAAGCAAGAAACAATATGAGTTTATATCAGTGGAGGATTTGGCAGGATACATTGTGGTTGAAGTGCCCAGATAAAAATCCCTCCCTTAGCTTGTCAGGGAAATTGTGTTGGGATTCTGCTGACAAAAGACAGCAGCTAATATACCTGTTCCACAGCTGGAATGGTTCTGATCCAGATGTGGATACCACCTAATCCTTTTTCGTGCCCAGTCCCATCCCCACTGAAGTCAATGAGAATTTTCTCTTTGACTGTAAAAGGAACAGGACTGACTCCATAGGAAAGACATGCCTATAACAAAGAATCTCTTCCAATGGTTACACTCAGTTTGCCAGATGAATTCCAGACATGGTGGATGAGAGATGCAGTTTGAATTTCCACCACACCCACCCATAATGAACTGAAAGAACCTCTCTCTGTTGTTCTCTCTCCCTCCTTTACCCTTCTCCAAACATCCCCCCCACAACCACCTATAAGAGGGTAAAAATTTGAACAGATGAAGTTATATAAACTGACATTCCAGTTAATAGTTGCTTTGGAAATTCCCCAGCCATGAGCTGTCCTGCAGTCTAGAAAGTGTGGTTACCAAGCATGAGCTAAATCAGAAACCGCTGCACAGAGAGTCTTTGCAAACATTCCTGGTGTCATTGTTTCAAAATAAAGCTGGTAATATTTGAATTCCATGACCACAAGAGCTTGTCCGTTGGAGTGGGTAAGGAATATCCAGTGAGTTAGGAAAGACTTCTCTTTACTCCCTCTTTCCACTCACTGATAAAACTGCTTTGGGTCAAAGGGGGGCCCTCTGGAAATGGACACTGAGTTACCTGCAGTACTAGATTACCTTCAGGATAATTGTGTGTCCATTTTAAAGCAGAACATGTTCCGAATTCCTGTTACTGATCTCCGTGCTTCTTGGAAAACATTCCAAAAGACTTTCCTTAGCAGTCATGGCAGATGACAACAATGGAAAGTGACATCTCATCCACAGAATGAATACCATGTGGCTTACGACACTTCAGTACTTTCTCTATACAATAGCATCTTCTCCCTGTGTTTGTAGTGTCATTACAATCACACATAGAGGCTCAGATCACTGTACAAAGACAATAATGAAACAGCCCCTGTCCCAAAAGCATTCTGCAGTCTAAACAGACAAGTTTTACTGTCCTTACTTTTAAAACAAACATTGGGGAACAAATTGCAATGAAATTAAGTGATTTGCCCAGGGACGAATAGGAATTTGCTGCAGGGCTGGGAACTGACTGCAGACCTTACTGCTATGTCCACACTTAGGCAGTTAAATTGATTTAAGTTAAATTCATTTAATAAAATCACTATAAAAATCATTAAATTGATTTAAGTTAAATCGATTTAACATGTCCCCACTAGAAACTCAAATCCAACTAGCATGTCCATGGACAGGACTTGCTAGTTCAATTTAGGAGAGGGGCACCATGGGAGGTGTGACAAGATGGCCCCCTACAAGGGCCATGCCCCCACCCAATATACAGACAAAGGACAGCACCCTGGGAAGGAGAAGGGCAAAAGTGTTAAATCAAAATAACAGTTAAATCGAAATAACACATCTTCACTGCATTATTTCAAAATAATTTTGATTTAAGTGTCATTTTGATATAATGATAGGTTTTATTATATCGAAATGACATTTGTTATTGAGAGATAAGGGAGCGCCTTATCATTATATAAGGAAACATAGTGTGGACCTGCAATCTTTTAAATTGAAATAATCTGCATTATTTCAATTTAAAGTCTGTGTGTGGACATACCCTATGAGTCCTAGTCCAGTGTTAGACAAAACCATCCATGGATGGTTGTAGCATTTGAGCCAGGTGAGTTACTGTTTCCCAGTTTGCTCCAGAACTTGCTTTTTTGATACCTCACTCTCTGAGACTACTTGATCTATAGTACCAGAAAAAAAATCAAAGATGGGGTAGGTATCTCTCCCAACATCCTCTGCAGTGAAAACTGATGCAAAGAAATTGTTTAACTTCTAAGCAATGTCCTTTTCTTCCTTAATTTCTACTTTTATCCCCTCCTGATGCAGTGGACATGTCAATTCTTTTCATAGGGTTCCTGCTTCGGATATACCGGTACTTAAAGAAGAGAGATGCCCTTCTAAGTTCCAAAGGGGTAGCCGTGTTAGTCTAGTCCAGCAAAACAAACAAGGAGTGCCACCCCTTGTTTGTTTTCCGAAGTCAGTGCCTCTTGGAAGCACAGAGAGGTATTAATATCTCCACTGATCACTCCTGGCTGCAGAAAACCTTTGGAACTTCTGGTTTTATCATAAAGGCTATGTAAACTGTAATTGTAATTGTTGGTGAAAAAGCACAAAATATTTAGTTAACTGAAGTTCATTACTGGTAAATGTCTTGGTGCACTGAAGTTCAGAATTTACCAGTAAACTGGCAGCTTGTTTTCAGTAATTTTGGGGGTAGTAGGAGAAGGAAAAGAAATTCATCAGAGAACCATCATTTAATTATCTTCAGTCTGTTCCACCCACAGAGGTTAAAAGAGAATCTGTCAGAAATAGTGAAGTTCAAAAAGGATTTTTTTTTCAAATTCAGATTGCAGAGCTCTGCAAAAGTAAAACTGCTCAAATATTTCAGACCACAAAGATTCCAGGAAAGCAACAAGGATTTGGATGTCAGGCAAAAACAGACTATTAACTCTATGGAGTTTGTTAACATAGAAAGAATTCCAAATTTTGCTTGATCACCTGAAACAATTGAAGGGATAATTTTCTTCAATTTCATTGCCAGAATTTTAGCAAAGAATTTGATGTCAACAGCAGTAAGGATGTAGACTTGTAATTCCAGGCGTTAGGAGAATCCCTTCCTAGCTTTTCTAGTAAGGTGATATAAACCTCAGCAGATGAGGCATCCTTCAGTGTCAATTAAATTTGGAAGTCAGAAGAATGCCAAAGGCTTGAACCAATACTGATCAAAAACCAGCTGAAATATGGGCTGCTTTGGGAGTTTTCTTCTTCAGACATTCTTCCAAATCAGCTTGCATGGCTAAGTTTTTTGTTGTTGTTTGTAAAGGCAGCCTTCAAATTTGTGCCTCCGAACACAACAGAGATGTATAATAATGGTCTAATATGGACCTTATCATGGCTTATTGCTAGATTAGTATTTCATTATAGAGAATAAATAGCTAAAGCCATAGTCTGATTAACTAGATCATGCTTTCTGATTATGTCAAAGCTGTGGCCAACTCCAAGTGGTTCCCAGCTGGTACCCTGATCACTGTCTCACACACGCACTGTCTCACACATGCCTGCCTCGCACCTTTTGCAGCAATTTACAAAGTGTAAAGTAAGTATAACATGACACCAGTCCAATGAAGCAGCATGAATACTCACTTCCCGGCATAAATGACTGCGCAAGGTGCAGGACCTTCATGCATCAGCCTATACTCTCATGCCCTATTATTTTAAATGTGGGTTGGGGGGGGAATAAAACAATCTAGGAAGTATAAAGTTGCAAGGTGCTCTCAGGGAACAGGGGCTGAAGAGGGGCAATTAGGTGTGGATGGGGTGAGAAGAACCGAATGCGAAAAGTGACGGCAGGATGGAGCATATTCTAACTCCTCAGTGGAAGCTGGAGAAAGGAACTGGAGAACCCACCAAAGAAGACTCAAAAGAGGCAATTACGGGGGGTGAAGGAGAACTAGTAGGGACAGAATCCTAAAAACTGAGAATAATAGACATCAAGAAGGAGAGTTCAGTAATGGCCTGGTTCAGGGAAAAGATAACTTTGTCCAGAGGCCAGTCACTGGAGATCCTGCTGGGTAGTTTCAGAGGAGCATGCAGTGTTCAGATCAGATTTGGACACAATCAGAGGGAAGAATTCCAGCTCCCATTTGTAGATAACATGCTTGAGGACTATGGAGAAGAAAGGAAGAAGAAAGATTGGTTGATAGCTTCAATGTGAGGTGTGGTCAAAGGTTAAAGCATGCTTGTATGGAGAAGATGGAACCCAATGGAAAGGAGAGATCCACCAGAAAGCAACAGGGAAAGAGAGTATTGTACCATATGCTTTTGACAGTATCTCTCTATCCTGTTCAGCCAGTCACTAGAACTGACTACTGAGTATTTGGCAATCTGTGAACATCATACTAGTCCGACACTATACTGAGTGTAGAGTTTGCCCATGTGCACTGAGAAAAGCAGTCGTAGAGCCCTATCTAAACAAGACTTCTATAAAAATTCATTCCACAATTAAGAAAGCAGAGTTTGGCAGGTGCCTCCTTCCTACAAGAGTTTTTGCTGAATAGGCAGGCCATCTGTTTGGGGTGGATGTGGTTTGACAACAGTTCCCTGAAAATCATCATCAAATGGCAATTGTCATTGTAGGAAGCTGCAGCTGCTCAATTTTTTTTCCCCCTAAAAAATGACAAAAATTTTTTAAACATAGACACTGGAATAATAAAACCATCTAGGTTTCTACAAAGAAAGCATGCTTTGGAGGGGAGTCTTTGGTATGCTGTGTTTATTGTTTAACTAGTTGCGAACCACAATCTATTTTCATTGTCTCTCTGCACTGAATTGCACATCTGGTTGCTGGAGTTAATGTCAGTTTAGTGGGAAAAGTTTCTGGTGGTTTGTGCTCTCAAAGCACTCTGCTTGGCAGCTCTGTGTGTAAATTTGGGGGTTTCCTTTGTTCGGCACTCCCCATTAACAACAAAATCCACTGTTTGTAACCAGGCTCAATGCAGCCAACTTTGTACATGACTGAGAAAAACCAAAAAGCAGCATGCCAATTTGGCATCTGTTAACCACTTTGACCAAAACCATCAAAAGCTTATTTGTTTGTTCATGTCCAATAAATAGCTCATTTTAGTGGTCAACCCTACTGTTCTGTCCCCCACAAGTGCTTGGGAAGCATCTGATGCATAGAGGCACAAGGGTTGTCTCAAGTTTAGCATGTCTATCGGGTCTTATTTAACCATCTGCTGGTCAATGTGAACATACAAAAAGGGGAAAATATTAGAAGGGAAGCTGCTTTATTGTGTCAGTCGAACACATAGCATCTCCATGTGGCCTTTGAAAATACGGTAAATATTTTGTCTGTTTGGGCCATGGAATCTTGTGAGCCAGGTAAATTTTCTGAAATGCTAAATATTTTCCCTGAGTATTGAAGGCACTCTGCACCTATTTAATGTTGGTATTACAATGACACACAGAGCCCCCTGTTGAAATCAGGACTTTGTTAAGCTGGGTGCTGTAAATATATGTATTAAGTGACCCTGCCTTGAAGAATTTACAATCTAAACAGACAAGAGAGAGGAAAGGGATACAATCCACAAGCAAGAATTGACATTCAACCTCTATGTATGATTTAGCCAGGAAGTCTGTGGCACAGCTGGGAGTTGAACTCAAAATTATAGAATTTCAATCTGATGCCTTAACCACACGTTCATCCATCCTGCCCTTCCAGGATCAGGTCATTTGCATTAAGGTCATTTCTTTGTCATCTATATATTCAAGTGAGTAGGGAACCCACAGACAAATTCTGTCCTCAGTTTCATCTGTGTAATTTCACTAAGTCAATAACATTTCACCAGTTGAAAGCAAGACAAACTCAGGCCATAATTGCTAAGACAATAAAACAGTCATAGGTGGATGCAACCTCTTCTCTTGACATCACCCACCATTCTATGAGCTCTTTCAAGTTCCCCTGGAAGGTCAATATACTAATACCCACACCCAAGTCTGTGTCATAAATATGGGTATAACTCATGGAAATTCATAATGCTGAAAAAACAAAGACGATGAGTGACATAATTTAAAGAGAGTATTGTTGGCCTTGAAAATTAGGGTATTATATTTAGGCTTTATGTGTGGATTTGGAAAATGGAAAACTTGGTATGTTTTTCAGCATAAGTATATTTTTTTTTAAATGTGCTTCATTTAGTTTTGCAACTCACTGCAAACCACATAATCCATATTTTTATTTTGAGGCTTTGTTAAGGAATTTGGCCTGACAATCAGCAATCTGGAATGCTTCATACATTGCATATACATAAATATGCTGTAAATTGGACCTCCTTTGGTCTTTCTTATGAAGAACCACTCTTCAAGTGCTAGATATAGCATGGTATTACTACTGCATCTTTTTTTTAAACTCCTGGGTTGGCATTCATAACTATGCAATTAAGTGGCAGTGCGGGTAGTTGGGTTCCTTGACTGTCCTGGAAGAATTAACAAAAAAGACCACACATTTTGGGTTGAGCAAAACAATTTCATAAATTTTAGTATCCCAAAAGTTTAAAAAAAAAATTCAGGTCAAACCAAATGTGTTTTTCAACCCTGCGATGGTCAGTGCTTCATTAGAAGCATTATCTAGTGGTTACGTGATCGGTCCCTTCTTAATTCAGAAGGAAAGTGGCAGGGAAGTGTTGGCCCTCCCATTCCACTAGGATCTGGCTCAGGGCCTTGTAACGGTTACCAGAGTCCCAGCACCCAGAAGCACCTTAAAGCTGTCCTCCCTGAGCTACTTCCTACCACCCACTCTATCAGAGTTTTATGAGCTGTTGGGAAAAGGTAATAGAAAAAGATACTAACTGCACCTTCAGTTTGTCTGGGCCCACCAAGTAGATGCTAATTCTCCAAGAGAAGGCCTTTACAGAACTCCTCCTCAGAATCTCCCAGCAATGGTCTCTGTCCCTGGATAGTCATTCCCCTTCTGAGCATTTGATCAAATGAGAAATTTTCTGTGAAACATAGTTTTGATTGGAAAGCCTTATTCCACAGAAATATGCTGGAGTGAAAAAAGGTTGCAACCAGCTTGAACAATGCTATAATGAAGGCAAAGAAACATTTCTTCACCTCCTGCACTATCTTTGCTTAAAACTGCAGAAGTTATAAAATACATGGTACACAAATTCTGCCTGTGGAGCTCTGTTTACCCAGTCTACCTGTAGGTGCAGTGGGGAGCTCTGATACCTTTTAATTTGGCACGTGACCTGTATGCATGGAGTGCTCATTTTACTTTGAGAAGATTCTCACCCAGGGCTATCATAATTTTGATTTAAAGGGTGTGTGTGGACATACCCAATATGAAAGGCCCAAATTATTTATCAGGACTCTGATTTGCGCACACACATAATTTGTGTCTGCACCTGTCTTCTTATGAAAAACTTGCATCTGTATTGTCGGATGAGCATTTGTACACACAAACTGGGCTGGGGAGTAGAAGGTTAGCTGCTATGCATGTTCAGTACCATGTCTGCCAATGCTAAACAGGGGGTTTGAACATGAAAATGAGCATGTGCTTAAACCATTGTCTTGTGCTCCCAAAGAAAAAATCTGATCCAAGATTGTAGACTAAGTTACCTAAGAAAAAGTCTGATTTCCTATAGAGGGGTCATAGACCAATGATTGCAGCTTGTGGCTAGGAGTCAGGATCTGTTTCTGGATAGTTAACTGGCCAGCTATTTGACCTTGGGTGAGATACTTCAAAGATAAAATCTACCTGCCTCCCAGTGGTGTTCAGAGGTTTAACTCATTGTGTAGAAAGCAAGTTGAATGCAACAAAGGAAAAGTGGTATATGAATGCAGAGAGCACTTATTTAATCATTTTAATTGCAGTGTCTAGGTTACAGTGGTGACAGCCCGACAGTCCCATCAGCTGTCCTCTGAGCTGTCTGATCATCTTTCCTAAAAGCTGCCACAACAGTCTGGGACATAGCTATAGCTAAGCAGAAAATTGCCGAACTCGGGCATCATAGCCCCCAAACGGGCCAGGTTAATTTCATTTGCCAGGTATTACATTGCCTGTACAGACTGGGTAAGAACTAAATGGCAAGAAGATTGAAAGGGAAAAATAGTGCCAATCAAAATAAATAAAGTTTCACAAATTCACAGCCATTTCAGCAAAATCCTTGCCAAGAGAACAGTTAAGAGCATCCCATAAATGAAGATGGTATCTCGTTAGAGCCATCAACTCCTTTTAAATCTCTTGTCCCTCTCCTGGTTCTCCCCAGTTCCCACCCAGCACAGATTCGGTTGTTAGGGCCTTTTCTGGACCAAAAAAAAATAGTTAATAGTGACATGAAATTCATCCAAACCTCAAATCTAAGAAGCAGGTGTCTTCAAACCACAAACACTTCGGTTACAATATATCTTTCCAGGCTCTGAGTGATAATTGAAACAAAACTGTCTAAATGTGATGAAAAAGTCTGTTCTCATCCCATTTCTTTAGACATAAAAGATTCAGATAGATTAACTATGAATCCTAATCTTTTTGTACAAATGTGAATGAAAGTGAGGGGAAAATCATATTTGCCTTGCTTACTCCAGTAACACCAATGAAATCAAAATAATATATGGACATCAACTATGACAGATACCTAATACAGAGATCTCTCAACCCATGCTCAAACTAAGAGCTGTCAAATATGTCTAACATAGGCTGTGTTCACACAGCAGTCTTATTTTGAAACAACAGAGGTTGTTTTGAAATAAGAAACACCATGTTCACACGATGTACCATTGTTTTGAAACAACTTAAACCCCATTTGGTGACAAAACAACGTTGTTTTGAAATGATTGTTTCAAAACAATCCCATCTGAACATGTTATTTCAAAACAATGGTGGCTCGTTTCGAAATAACTGTTGTCTGAATATGCAATTTCACTTTGAGCTTTTTCCTTAATTCAAATTAACTTATTTCGAAATAACGCCTTATTTCGATGCAAGTTGATTCAAAACAACTTGTATCGAAATAACCCCGTGTGTGAACATAGCCATAGAGTGATGAACAATGTATATGTTGAGTTCAGGCCTCAATTTACTTAATTAATGTTCTTCTTCTACTTTTTTTTAGTTTCAAGAGATTTGGTAAATTTAAAATTTCTAGAAAGAAACAATGTAGCAATGTTGAACAATATTATTATTTTTGGCATAAGGGTGCCACCTATTGTCATGATGACCAATGTGAAAGCAACACAAGCAAGGAGTCCTATGGCATTTTTTGAGATTAATAAATCTATAACATAAGCCTTCATGGGCACAATCCCACTTCATCAGATAAATGAAATGGAAAATGTAGCACGTTAGCTGTAAATATAGACATACAGAGAAGAGTGAGTTTCAGGGTAAACTCTAACAGTTCCAGGAGGATAAACTGTTTAACAGACTCAATTCAAAAGTGTATGTCTTTTTACTTTATCTTTGGATCATTTTTAATTTTTTAAATGACCCAACCCCAACCCATATATATATGGATCATTTATTTATATATGAATGACATGTTTTTTTCAGTAAATGGCACTGATTATTATTTAACCAAACTTGATCAGTGTTATGAATATTTTAATATTTTATATTGTCCTATACAATGAATGTCATATCTATAACAGGCTTGGAAATCTCAGTAAATGTCAATTTCACTGAACACACACAAACACAATGAAAAAAATATCCATTAAGACTAATGAAAATGTACAAATAAATAATGTAGATAGATGCATGGGAATTACTAGAGTTGATTTTAAAAATTTTTACTTTGCATACTTTATGCAAAAATAAAAGGGAAAAATGGAAAAATGTGATGTTGACAATGTGTGTTTTAATGGTTCCACATTTTTGAACCTCAATAACAAATATTAAATAAATAGTGTCTGACCACCCGTTGTCTGATTCCCATCATAAGTGTCCAAATCTGTAAAAAACAAGCAAACCAATTTTGAAAATGCTTAAATCCATAATTTTTCACAAGTTTGAACATTTGAAATCAATAAAAATAGGAAAAATGCTTTAAATTGACCAATATTATCTGTCAAAATAATAAACCATTAAAAATCAAATTCTGCCATATCTAATTATAAAGTGAGTAGCAGCAGCCTTTGGGACCAGAGTTCTAGAAAAACTAAGCTTTTTCAGACACCTAGATAATGTGGCCAAGTTTTCAAAAGCACACCCCCCAGAAACTTTAATTGTTCTTACTTGAGCCACTTATGTAGATGCCTAAATGAATCAATGGAAGTTAGCTGCCCAGCTCACTTAGGTGCAGTCGTAAATCTGTCTGAAGCCCAGATCCTCAAAGATATGAAGACCACATCTACACAACAGATTTATTTCAGTATCACTTTGTCCCTCAGGAGTGTAAGAAGTCCTCATCTCTGAGTTCTACAAACCTAAACCCCAGCAGAGACAGCACTATGCCAGATGAGCTCCTCCCACCAACTGCCTCTCAGGGAGATGGATTAACTATGCTGATGGGAGTAGCTCTCCCCATGGTGTAGAACCATCCTCACTAAAGACCTATAGCAGTGCAGATGTGCCAACGCAGCAGCTTAAATGCAGACCTGCCCCGAGTCACCAAAAACTCAGTTCAGATTAGGTTCTTAAATACCTTTGGAAATCTGGATCTAGGCACCTAAATGTGCCTAAAAGTGGGTCTAGAAACCCACCAGTTCCACTGAAGTTAATGGAAGTTACTAGGACTCAGTATCCATGAGGCTCACTGTGGATTGAAGAAGCTCCTCTTGGCACTGTTTTCATAAATTTTAGTTTAGAATCCAATTTCAAAGGCATCAGACACATCACCAATATGTCAGTTTCTGCACTTGCATCGACTCATTTACTAAGATAGGACTCCCTGTGGTTCCAATTATGAGACAGTCTAATGTCTTACAGTTACAGTGATCATAGTGATATTGCCATTTTTTGCATTAAAATAATTATACCAAAAATGTTTTAAAATTTTAAAAGTTAAGTAAATTCTTTCATCAAAACTTGTTAGCAATATTTGTATCAAGATCATTATCATTTTTTATTCTCCTTTCATTTCTTTTCCTAGCTTTTTCTCCGATCCCTTCTCTGCAAATGAAAGAGGAAACAAAAAAGAGAAAGAAAAAGGAAGGCCAGAAAATGAGAATGAGAAAAATGATCAACAAAAAGCTGAGGAAAAAATAGTTTTTTTAAAAAAGTAAAAAATTTAGTGAAAGTTTTTCTTTAAATATATGAAAAATGGGCCACTTTGAACCCTACAAAAAGAGACATTGATGCAGCAATTTTTTTCCCAAAATTATCTTTCCAAGTTGATCAGTTCCATTTGGAAGTTTACTTCTATGGATGGCGGTGTTGCCAAGAGGCTTCCACCCAAGCACCACCACCCCAAGGAGTCACCACATCCACCTTCAAGGGTCATATTCAATGAACTCACATGCCCTTGTATCCATGCACAGCCCTTCTCTCATTCTGGTTTATTAAATAAACAAACATTCACAATAAAGGTTCTCAAGTCCTTCCGCTTACCCTTTTATCGAGTCATTCTCAGATATTCTTAAAAGGAGTTTCACGTTCCAAATCCCAGGTGCATCACTCGAAGCCAGCTTACTCCCAGTGTTGTCTGTACTCCACTCTGATCTTGTCTTTACAGCTGCTCTTCATGGGGAAATCAGCTAACCTTATTAACTAGGGTTGACTCATCCCAGGCCTTTATACCTTAAACTTTCTGTCAGTCACTTTAATATAAGTAAGAACAAACCTTCCAGAAAGAAGCATCTCTAACTGTGATCATGCGGCATTGCAATATGTTACTCACACAGCTCAAAAGTGTTGGTTTCTCCATATCGTGCTGGTACAGGAGGCTAAAATCCTCATTGAAAAGCAGAGGTTCTGTTGCATCCCACATTTGTTGGTTTGCATTTTGTGTTTCAGTGAATCTGTGATAATCCAAACCACTGACTTTCATCTGCTTTCGAACTGAGGCCATCAACATAGCTTCCATCTTAGCCCAGGTTTGCTGGAAACTTTACCTAGGTTACAGTTTGAAGAACTGTTACTGACAGACAAAAATACAACAAAGTCCTTGCTCCTTTGCTTTCATGACTTATCATCAGGAACCTTCCCCTGAAAGGAAATGAAAAGGAAAAAAGGAAGGAGTAAGGTTGGGTACAAATAGAGTTCATAAATAGAGAAGAGATTTATTTTAATGAACAGTGCTCATTAGATATGAAAAACACCATTAATGATGTGGGAGTATCAAGCTACACTGTCTATCAAAGAGTATATCTCCATTTTTACTTAAGAGAAATAACACATTTGGTACCTGCTCTTTGTTACTACCATCCAGTGTTCCTCCTTATCCAATAGTCTTCAAGTAATAGTGGAGCACAACCACTCAGTTCTCACTAAGAGTAAAGAAACATCCATTGCCAGTGGTGTGGTTTGTTTGGTTGGTTTTTTCTTTGGACAGTACTCTGAAAGAATGAGCTTTGTACCATGTGTTAACAGATCGATATCCGCTTCTTTTGAACCAACAGGATCTTAACATTAATATTAACACAGTCTCTGAACCGGATAGGCATTTGGACACCACTGCGTGGGTCAACCTTATAAAAATCTAAAGGAATGCAAAGGGTTATGTGGGTTTCATTTCATTTGATCAATCTGTGTTGCATAACCTGTGACCAAACACCATTGAACTAAGGTGTTCAAGCCATCTCATACACTACTAAAAACAGTCAGGGTGCAGACTGAGACAGAACATCCCCATCAGCAGTCTGTCTTTGGTGACTCCTCCAGTCTATTTCTTACCAGCTATCTTTGAACTTTCAGGTACAGGTTAGTCTTCTTTTGGAGGGGAGGAGAGGTTTGGGGAGCAGCATGATTAAGACACATTTCTATCCCAACAAAAACCTATTAAATCTGAAGTGATGCAGTGCTGAATTACTGAGTCTGCAGACAGAAACAAACTTTAAGGCAGCTCTCCAACTTTCCTCATTCACTTCAAGTGGAATGTAACTTTTAGCTAATTCATAACTCAAAGCCACCACTGTCTGAAGCCCATGCAACTTTATTTGTGTGTACAGAATATTAAACCTATTGGGAGTTGGGATAGGAGGCATCTCAGGGCTTGGAGCATATTTCAAAGGGAATTATGAAAACACCCTCATTTTGAATTTGCTAACTAACATACAGCAAAAGCACATTTCAGTTCAACTGGTATATTCCCTCAGTGAACTTGTTGACTTGTAACTATCAGCCGATGAAATCCAAAGCCCATTTGTTTGCCTTTTAGGAAGACAGATTTAATGAGAACAGCTGTTCTTCATAACACAATCTAACCTTTAATTTGACCAGCTAATGGAAATCCTAATGGCCATGCCAAAGCACAAATCTTAATGGTCAAAGACAATTTTACTTTTTGCACTAAAAATATAATCGAACAAGCCAGTAATCAAAATTATAATATCCAAGGTGAGATCTGTATGCCTTGGCTCTTGCTGACAGATAAGAGTAATACATGGAGTTTAAGAAATATAAATCAGCTCTTTTCGGCTGAAGTGGAGCAATAGGTTGTCATTGGAATTCATATATCCAGCTTTACAGATCTTCTATGAAAGCTCTGTAGCCATTTAAGAATGTCGGTTTCCATTAATCTTTACATGGGCAGCCCCATTGACTTCAGTGAGGCTGCTTCCATGAATATTAAAAATTACTCATTTCACCAAGGGTCCAGGATCTCCAAAGGTATTTAGGCTCCCAAATTTGCACTGTAATTGAAATTAGGAGCCTAAATAGCTAGGGAATGTGGGACTTACACTCAGCCTAGGGACTCTGGATTCTCAGCTGTGCCCAAGGTCTTCAGGTGGGCGAAAATGCCACATCTGGCTTCTTTACTCCTTGATCTCGTTCACTGCCAGCCTTGGTACTTGCATAATTTCAAACTGCCTAGGAGACTCTACAATACAAATGTTGGTTCAGGCCCCGAGGGCACAGGTACCGGTCGAGAACAGTAAGACCCCATAGCGCTCCACTCATGTTTCTTCTCTACCTCTCCCCTCCATGCTTTTAACAAATCCTTTGTAGCTGGGGCCTCATGACATAGCAGCTAGTTACCCTATCTCAGCATCGGAGGGGTTATGCAGTTGGCAAGATCTGGCAGCATTCTAGCCCCTCTGTGTGGCTGGCAACACGCACAAACTCAAAAGTGAATCTGGCCCAACAATTCTTTCCTGAACTAAAGGTAAGGGTTAACATAACAGTTAATTAATCACCCCAACCTGATTGTGTACCCCAGAAGAGGTTTATTAAAGAGTGAACAGTCTTGCTAAGGACAAAGAATAATCAGAATAAAAATGGTAAATAGCGTGAGTCTATCCAAGACAATGTCTGTTGAATGCTCTGTCTCCACCAATTATGTTTTGGACCTTCTTTCACAGCTGCTCCTTGTGCTTGGAAGACCACCCTGCTTCCTTACTAGCCTTCTTCACATTCTACTTCCAAAGCCTTCAACTGCTCCAGTACCTTTTGCCATTATACGGTGTGTACCTGTGTATTCCTTGTGTGCTACGTATTCATGAATGACCTCCAATATGAATTTAAAAATTAAAAATTAAACAAAGCATCTGACAAAGTGGGACTTTTTCCCACAAAAGCTCATGTGATTTTGTTAGCCTTTAGAAGTGCCACCAGACTCCTTGTCTATGTCTACACTGGCAATTTAGGTCAAATTAAGGAGGCTTAATTTGAACTAAATTAGTCTCTGTCTATATTAGACTTTCATTAAGTTGAATTAAGAAATTCCTTATTCAACTTAATGAAAGCTTCATTCAAATTAGTAAGAACGACCTGTTAGTTCGAACTAAGCCTTAATTCAACTCTTTAGTTCAAACTAAGGATGGTGTAGGCCTGGATTAACCCTTAATTCGATTTTATTAAGGTCAAATTAAGTGCAGTTAGGTCAAATTAACAAAGTGGACTAAGTCGACTTTCGAGTTTAGTTCGAATTAAAGTCAAACTTATTAGTTTGAATTAACAAATTTGACCTAACCTTTTCTAGTGTAGACATAGTCCTTGTTTTGCTGAACTGTTGGTAGACTGACACAGCAACCCCTTAGTAACTTTACATTAATTTAGTATTCTCATTCCCATATGGAAATAAACTATGCTAATATAAGCATATTATACCAGAATAACTGCATCAGCCCTGAATGGAAGGTGTTGAATTATTGTATTGCTTTAACAATACCAGTATAGTTAAACCAGTACAACTCTTACACACAGACGAGGTCCTCATTGTGCTCCAGAGATACAGGTAGAGGTAAAACTGAAGAAATTCAAGCATTACTTAGATGGAGAAAATACATTAATGCAAGATTGGAACCTCTGTAAGGTGATTGGTTACTTCACCACCACCATCCAGAACACCAATCCCATCAAATACATTAAATATTCTTGCTGCTGCAGCTTTATAATTAACCAAAACACAGAGGGAGGGGGAAAAAAACAAATCTAGCAAGTGGCTCTTGGTTAGAGTTACATGTTTGTTTAGTGTTCCTTTTGTTGGATTTAAATGGATGGCATTGCAAAGCAGTATCAACAAATTTCTTCCATTCCTTTTGATACTCCCCTCTTCCTCTAGCTCTTTCTCCACAAAATCTTACTTCCATGTCTAAAGGACATGACAAAAAAAAAAAAAGCAAAGAATACAACTCTGACACTACCATGGCATTTTTGCCACTTGCCATTCAATGTGTGGTGGTATATAACTGGAGTTCTGTCTGACAGTGTAAATTAAACTTCTTTTCTTGGCAAAGGAGATGTAGAAGCTGAGTAGTGAAAATAAAAAAAAACCCCTCTCTTTTACTTTGTTTTGCCCACCTACAGCTCTTCCACAGCCAAAAATCACAATTTGTTCTACAAAGAGAGCCCTCAACAAGTCAGCAAGCCTGACTCCTCCATTTATTTGCATTGTATAAGCTACCATAAATCTAACCCTGCATTTTAATTCCCTGCCTAACCTAGACATTCTGCTTGACTGACATAATAGCAAAATGAAAAGTGTCCATTATGTACAGCAAATTGTGCTGCCTGTCAAGATTCTGCTAATATGAAATTACAGAGGGAAAATGCTTTGGGCCAACATTTCCAACTAAAAATATAACACCCAATGAGGCAAAGTGTGCCTTTTATACAAACATCAAATGAGAACTGTATGCCTCCTGATCAAAGACTTTTTATAACAAAGATAGCCTATTTTAAAATAGTTGCGAAATTTAGAATGCCAAAGCCTGGCATGATGTACAAATACATTCACCTGTATGATGGGTAAGGACAGCCTCCAGCCTGTACAGTAACTTGGCTTGATGACCCTTTATCATCCAAACTGATGCAAAGCAAGTTGTGTACTGGCAAAAAAAAAACCAAGAAGCCATGTGGCACTTTAAAGCTAACAGATTTATTTTTTGCATGAGCTTTCACCCATCTTCGAAGCATCTGATGAAGTGGGATTTTCTCCCACAAAAGCTCATGCAAAAAATAAATCTGTTAGTCTTAAAGTGCCACACGACTCCTTGTTGTTTTTTTACTGGACTAGACTAACACAGCTATCCCTTTGGAAATTGTGTACTGGCACCCACTCTCCTCCATTTTCTTAGCAAGTATGAAAATGTCAATCCAAAGCCATTTGGCACAGGGCAGTGACATACAATATGAGAATGATGGCAACTTCTTCAGCCTCTCTCACCTCACTGCCTGAATTCAAGTAACATCAGCAACAATAACCAAATTCCAGAAGGCAGATGATGGTGCTATTGTTGCAGACTCACAGAAGGATCAACAAACAGCTCTTAAATGCTTCCCTGAAGACTGTAACAAAGATTAGGGCCACCACTGAACATCAGCGAAAGCAAATGTTCTCCACCCACCTGTTCCTGGTCTGTCAGCAAGGAAGACTCACATTGACAGAGACGACAGGCAAAATGTAGGACACATCACCTCCCTTGGCAGCCATCTCTCCCAAGAGGCAAGACATCAAGATTCAGCACAGATTCTGCTGTGCCAATCTTGCCTGAAGCAGACCGTGTCATTGGTGCATTCTGACATCATGGTTGTTGAAGGCCAACTAGACTTTCAGTTTATCCAGCAGTGGTAATCCCAACTCCTCTTTATGGCTGTGAGGCTTTGGTGAAAATATTGGCAAAAACCCCCAGTGTAGATGTAAGTAGAAAAAAATACATCAGTTGGGCCAGTTAATATTGTCTGCGAAGGAAGTGTTACTCTGTTGGCAGAAAAGTAAAAACCCTTCTGTCAGCAGACCCTGACTCTACACTATGGGTCTCCGCCTGCATTGCTATTCTGGAAAAGCAATAATAGTGTAGACAAGGCCTAAGTACTGAGAGAAGGATGGTCAGGAAGAGCTCTTTGAGAACAAATGAACATTAGTAAAATTACAATTAACAATACCATTCACTACTAGCTGCTTCACCAAGAACAGGACCATGATCCAAAACTACTGAAGGTAATGGGAGCCTTTCCACTGATGCAGCTAGGCTTGGATAAGGCCCTAACATTACATGATATAAAATAGTTTACAAACTGGGTGCAGATCCTGCTGCTCTAACTGTATATCATAAGAGAGTACCTAACACTAGTAGGATGCTCAGGCAGTGGGGCTGTATGAATATAGCCTGCTAATCTCTCATTAGCTATATTAACTCTAAAGCTATTACACTTTGGCTATGTCTACACTAGGAAAAGTTAGTTCAAATTTGTTAACTCAAACTAATAAGTTCAAAGTTAGTTTGAACTAAACTCGAACTTATTAGTTCGAATTAACAACGTGGACTAATTCAAACTAACATTAGTTCACATTAGTCCACATTTTTAATTCAAACTAACTGCCCTTAGTTCGAATTTATTAAGTTCGAACTAAGGGTTAATCCTTGTCCACATCATCCTTATTTCAAATTAACTGCCAGGTCTCACTAATTCAAACTAAGCTTTCTTTAGTTCGAATTAAAGAATTCTTTAGTTCAAGCTAATGAAAGCCAAGTATAGGCAGGTAGTAAATTAGCTTGAATTAAGCCTCTTTAATTCAAAAAACTTGCAAGTGTAGACATAATTTGCTATTTAAATACCATTATTAATAGGAACAAGGAGAAATACAAACACTTCCTTAACTAATGTCTGCATAACACTACACTAGTGACTCAGCCTTCCCTACCTTGCTTTGGGAATGTTTTAAACGACATAAATGTGCTGTTGAAGCTGCCGCACTATAGAAGACCAAGAAGTGATGTCTGAATTCATAAAGGGAAAGAGATGAATTGTGCATTGCAGTGATCAGTTCAACCTTTAAAGCCTGTGAGATGGATGATCTGGAAATGTTGTACAAGTCTGTCTTCGTTGCCTCATGGAACTGGAGTACAAATAGGTGATGTAGTGTATATTCTGGACTTCTTTCTGGAAATATGAGAGCTAAACCACAAATGTTTAAACACAGTTGAAATCTCACCCTTTCACCGCAACCATCATTTGTGAAAGAACACAGTCAGTTGGATAGGACATTAGGTTTTCTCAGTGTTGCCAACTCTCGTGATTTCTCTTGGTCACGAAATGTTATGTATATATCTTAATACAGAATTAACACAATTAAGCAAAATATTGTATATTGATATGTATTGTTGTATCATTTACATTTCCCTTTTCTTCCCCAAAATTATTTAAATATAAACTTAGCGTAGAATATATGGTTTTTTAACAGTCCATATTAACTTGAGGATTTTTTGTTCGTTTGTTTGATATGGGGGGGGGGAGACGCAGAACATTTTCCAGGTAGAAGAGGAAGATTCTCAAAAAAACAAGATGAGTTAAGAGAACTAAGTGGACAGCAAATTGTAATTCATTTACTATCTTCTGTGTATCCCCTTAATGACTAGCCTATACATATAGGATTACTATGTATATATCACATCATTTCAATGATTTCAATATTTCTCTGCGGGAAAAATTAATAACATATTATAATGATAGATTTAAATTTTGTGACCACAGTGCCAGACAAATTCACAAAAAAAGATAAAATATACATTGCAAAGAAAACTGTCCTGGTTTCATCATAATTTTCATGATATTTGATGGTGGAAGGGAATTTAAAAACCTTAGCTCCTGAAGTCAGGTGATTACATGAGAATATCACTTTTTTCTAAGTTTATAACCCTCATGGTCTCAGAGGAAAAGTTTGAAACCATCATCCCTAAAATATCAAAAATAAGAATGCAAATTAAAACTACTAAAAATATATATTTTGAAAAACTCTTGATTTCTAACTCAATGTCATAATTTAGTGGGGCCTGATTCATGATTTCTGCATGTTTAGGGGTTACAGTAATGGAACTAGCAATGCAATATCCTACTAATTTATTACCCATCTCAGCAGAATTTCCCTACTCCACACATTTAATATGGAGTTCGTCTCTTGCCTCGTTTGAAATGCCCTTTTTACTATTTAACTTTTAAAAAAAAAAAAAAAAAACCTCAAATATTTTTAAAGACAAAAATACTTCTTTTGGAGAATTCTCAGACTTGTCTGAGCACTAAATATATTACACATCTATAAAATCCAACACTACAGTTAAAGAAACATAACCGTTACTGATTGACAGTTCAGTTTTCACTCAGTTTCATTTTGTAATGCATATATGAACTGTAGACACAGATATGAACCACATACAAAAAAGAAAGATATTTGTTTAAAGCACAGACAGTAGCAACTGATATTACCTAGGTTTGCAGCTCATCTAATGACCCAAATTGATGGCCCATCTATTCATTCTTGCCAAATAAGAGTTAGCAAGAAAGCAATGAGTTGCAGGGAGTATTGCATTTTACTGATGACATTAGACATGTAAAGCTTCATTTTGTTAATTTAATTGAGCAAATAAATTTTCATGACCAGCCCAGCTGTGGTTCTATATCAGAACAACACTGATGTGCCCCAACTGAGATTCTAGCCCTACCAGTTTAGGGTATCTTAGATATCAGAATGGGTAGGGTTTGGGTAATTGCATATGCTTTGGTGTTTCACAAACTTTGCAAACAGTACACAGGGCTTGGAAGCTAGGGTTTGTGAACTATTTTCTTCTGCAATTTAGATCCTACTTTTTTTTCAGCAAGATTCAATAAAAGAAAAACTAGTGACTGGGAAGCCTGTACTGTATAGGAGGGGAAACTTGCTCAAAATCACAGTATTGCCAACTCATTTTTTTTTAATCAAGTCTCACAGTTTGGTGCTAATCTTAAATCCTCAGATCCTGGAGTCATTTGGTCATTTGAGAATCTCAGCTTTCATTTTTGAAACCTCATTTCTGAAATGAAGGTATGTTTTCAACTTTACAATATATGTGCATCTAAAAGGAATTAAAATACCCTTTTAGGACCTCATCCTGCAACTGCTTAATTATTGTGAGCAATCTCATTCACTAAAATGAGTTGATTTCAGCTGACCTATTTCAATGAGACTTCTCATGGTAGCAAATACAATCACATGCAAAAAAGTACAGGCCTGAGGCCTTTACTGTTGTATGCTTTGTTGTAACAGGTTAAGAAGCCCAAATTTCAAATAGGGCATCTGAGTCATCCATTTTAGATGCTCAAACTGGCCCTCAGTCACAGCTCTTCAATGCTTGTTTTCAGTAACTAAAGGTCAAGCTGAACATCTAAATGTGGAATTTTTGACATTCACTTCTAACACTGGTCCCACAGTGATCGCCAATATTTAATTAATGTTTGGAGAATACAAGAGTTTCACTGAGACAATTCACACCCACCTTATACATTTGTGATGGGGGAAAATGAATAAGTAGCTCTTTGCTCCACAGACGTACTGGATCAAGGTTTAGCTTGTTGCACCCAAAAACAGAAATCAGCTCATATTTCCTTTACTTCATTTTTCCAGCTTTGACCCTCTGTCTAGGAGCACATTGCACAGTCAAGCAAGGCATAGCTGTGCATGCTAATAAACCATTGGGAAAACTGGGGATACTACATGCAATTATTTTTAATTAAATATTCAAAACACAGCTGATGAAAGATGTTTCTTTTTTATTAAAACTTCCAAAAGCAGGGATGGGGGTAGGGGGCAGGACTCCATAAGTTTAATCACAATTGTGATGCTGCTTTTCAGATGAAAAGGACAGGATAGGACTCTTAACCAGCTGTTTAATTCTGATGGACCAATAAACAAACAGCCTGAGCTTCCTCTGACTAAGTGAAAAACCAAATTTCAGTTGCCATCAGATTAATAATTTAACATTCTTTCACTTAAGATTTGGCTTTGAGTCCCCTGGCCTCCACTCCTTTTTATTTCATCATTCACAAGTATCCACTCTGATCATAGACAGATACAATAGATGTGACCCCTGATAAATGGTGGGCGTGTGAATGCTTGCGAGCCAGGCTGGCTGTTCATCACCTTCCTGGTCTTCAGTCTGCAAAGCAGTTTGGACTAGAGCCCTCCAAGGGACTAATTTTTTAATCCTGCACATCCTGCCCTGCAATACCCTCTCCCACTCCCGCATTGTTTCTTGCATTTTTGTCTTATTCTCAGCCACAAAAATCTTAGATCCCAGAAATCCTGTGAGAGCGCCAGATTCCCACCACACTACATAAACAAAAAACAAAACCAAAAAAAAAAAAAAAAAGCGGTTGGTTAACACACACACACACACACACACACACACACACACACCAGACAATTTTTATTACTGAGAGAATAAAACAAGGATGCAAAGAAACTAATTCCTGTTATGAAACATCAAATCTCTTTCTATCCGTAACTTAAATTTAGTTATTGAAGCCTCTAGTTTTTTTTAAAAGGAAAACTTACATCACTTATTTACTGTTTTTCCACAAATAACCACTGTCTGGTTTTTTTACCCATCCAAGTCCCACCTGCAAGAAAGTGCACTTTACCTGGATCCTTTATTATGGCAGAGGGTGCCGTGGGGCCAAAGAGATCCCAGTCTCACTTCAGGATGCTAGCTTAGACCTCTACTCACATGGGTTTTAATAAATAGTGGCTGCCAGTTGAGCTGAGAATTTCCATTGCTGAGCATGAAATGAACCTTGCTTTGAAGTTAATGAAGAACACTTCCTACACATACACAAATAACCCAGCCACAGCAATAGACTTAACATAATTGACAGCCATTCATTACAATAGAGATGGACAAGTGGGAACCATACATGCCTTCTTCACCGGTATTCATGAAGTTCAAAGATTGCTAAACATACGCAAAGAAATTCCTGTGCTGCTTGGCACAGGTTAGCTGTGAAAGATATTTTGAACTGAGTTTACTACAATTCTGTCACCTTTTGACTCACAGATTGAAACTCATTTGTGTGTATATACTTGCTTGCATTGACCTGCAAAGAACTAAATTTCTTTCTCCTTGTTAATGAATCCTTAGTTGGTTCACTATAGGATTGGCTGCATATGTGGTCTTTGGTGTGAGATCTGAGGTACAAATTGACCATCTGGGTCTAGGAGCAACCTGAATATTTTGAGGTTTTTGGTGTAAGTGACCATTTATCACTAAGACCAGCTTGCCTAGATGGCAAGATAAACTCGAATGCGCAAAGGGACCATCTGTGACTCCATAATGAGACTGTTAAAATGATCCCAGAGTGTGCCCTGCTTTTTCACAGTCTACTCACAGGTTCACATTCATGGCATTGATCCACCTTGGATAGCGTGACAATGACATCTAGGTCTCTTCTGTTCTCCCTGTGCATAGAATCTTATATTTCAACACTACACTTCTCCCTATAAAGTGAAGTGCTAAAATACTAGTTAAAATACTATATATATGACATAGAAAAGTCTTTAAATAAGGGAACCCAAATCACTCTGGCAAAAGTGGGGATAGAGGTGAAATTAAATGACTCCCAATGCAGGAGAATATAACCACATGGCAAGCTTGTTATTTCTCAGTGCATATCATATCAGTAACAGCTAGCTATCATTTATCATTAGGCAGTATTCCTGGTGGTCATATATGCCCTCTGCTAAGTGCTGTGAATGCTGAAGGTACCATGACATTGTTCACTGCTTGCAGCAAATAAAACATTCTTTAATGAGAAATTCATATGCCAACCATTGTACAAGTGCAAGCATATAAAGCTTCAGAGACATGGACTGGACATAAGGCCCCAAGATTAAAATTTCCAGTGCTACATAACTTAACGATGCATGGGACAAATGTTGTCTAGTTTGAATTATTCTTGTTAGACAGACATTCTGTTCATCTGTGTTAAACAAAACCCAGCAAAACAAACAAGGAGTCCGGTGGCACTTTTAAAGATTAACAAATGTATTTATTGCATGAGTTTCTGTGAGATTGCACTTTTAAAAGTGCCACCGGACTCCTTGTTTGGTTTGCTGAACTAGACTAACACGGATACCCCTTTGCAACTTAATTAATGCTATTTACCAAATTACAGTCATGTACCAGTACCACATGGATATCAAAACCAGGTTTTGTGTGTATACACATGTGCATGTAATTTTTTATATGATAAAATAATACCTGTTACAGTTTAAGTAGAAATCAAAGCCTCTCTAAGTACATGTTTTATGCCACTTACAGTTGAAAACAAACCAAAAAAAATACAGTAAACAAATTTCCCCCACCCTCAGGAAGAAAGAATGTTTTTCCTAAATAGTGATATCCAGACCCCAAAACCTTGAGTTTTTTGAAATCCAGATTTTAGTATGAGGCTTTGGGCCATTCTCTAGTGCAAGCTACGCAGCTTACCTGTGTGCCTCTTATCACGAGTCTTTTTGAACACTCTCTAGAGGGGTAGCCATGTTAGTCTGTGTACCTAAAAGATGAACAAATTTCTTCAGGCATAAGCTTTCGTGGGCTCCAACCCACCTCATCAGATGCATGAAGATGCATGCATCCGACAAAGGAGGTTGCAGTCCATGAAAGCTAATGCCTGAAGAAATTTGTTCATCTTTAAGGTGCCACAGGACTCCCATTGTTTCAGTGATCAATGTGGGACTTCCATTAATAAGGACAAACATCTGAAAATGCAGTTTCATTGCAATGAGATCATCCGTTATATTGGATCAGCTGTTAGGTAAATTGTATAACAGGGAAGTCCAACTTGATTTATCAGAACTGCCATGGATTATGAACTCGTTACTTTACTTTGGAATGAAATGCTCAGCGGGGAATGAAATCACAGAGTAAGGAAGGTAGAACAAAGGTTTTATTTGTTGGGGGATAGAACCACCACTCTCTGGTCAGCGATGAAGTTGGCTGATGTGTTTTCCGTAATAACCAGTGGAACAATCTGAGCACTCAATCCTAGCCAAATATTAATCTGCTGAATTTATTAGCTATGAGATCTTAAATTAAAATTGCCATCAGCAGCCTATGTGTGTGGTATGCTGAACAGTGCAGCAGTGTCACAAGGGAGAAAAAGAAGTTTGTGAAGAAGTGGGCAAACTCATCTCAGCCTTGAAGCCACATGAGTTGTGATACGGCACACGGAGTATTTGCTCACTTGCGTGGTGTGGGGATTAATGGGATGTTTGTTAATAATTTGTTAATGGCATATACAGCCCAGGTTTGGAAACATAACTGGCTTGACTACAGCAGTGCTATCAGTTGAACAAAACCAAATTTCATAGGAAAAATACTGTAGGAGCCAAGAAGAATGCACATCCCCAAAAAAACCCAACTAGTTTCCCCTAAAGAATGCTACTCTTCCAGGTATAAAATGACTCATGACAAAAGAAAAAAATAGTTTCAGTATTACAGCTAAAATAAACTCCCCAGGGAAACTTCTGACCCCATTGAACTCAGTGGAAATTTTACCATTGACTTCATTGGGGTTTGGGTTTCACGCAGTAGCTTTACTTTGTAGAAGCTGCTGTGGAGCAGCAATTTCAACTCACACAGTTCCACATACAACCCATGTGCTTAAAATTAGGCCCTGATGCACCTAGATTTTAACATACATGTACAACTGTTGTCATGGGGGCACACAATCTCTTCCACCCCACCCAACCATTAGGCACAGGTCCTGGCATTGGGCTGACCAGAGTCCACACGTCTTGGTGACAGATTATTGATTTGTTGCACACATTGTGCTTTCACATCAGAGTTACACCCCACCACTAAAGCAAGATGGTTTAGATGAGATATTGAAAAGGAGTGTTGGTTCACTGGATGCTGGACCTCAGTTCAATCAACATGTGTCGACATCACAAAAAACAACCTCCAGCACTGAGCCTCAGAGCCCAAATCAGTTGATTTGTGCTCATGGGACTACAACTAGTTGTGTAGACATTGCCTATAAGGCTCCAAGACACTCCCTTCTCTCTGCATTACGTTGCCAGGTTCCAGTCCATGCAGAAACATCTATCCTGCTATATTTCACCCCGCCAAAGCCAGCCCACAAACCTGAGTCATTTCATGGGTTTTCCTTTGCATTGTTGACATACTCCCAAAATGCTTGAATCTGTCCAAAAAATTTTAAAAATTGAACTTTGGCAAAATTTGCCTTCTGTTTCTTTAATGTGCTTTGATGGCAGCAGTTTATTTGGAATGTGACAAAGGTGTGGAAGATCTTAGCCTATCAGAAACAATATGCGACTCTCCTTACTGAATGCAGATGGAAGACATGATCTTTAATCGGGGAGTCCAATAGCATCCTTAGGTGTAAAACTATCCCTTAACTGCAAACCTGGGTCATGAACAACATTCACATACAATTAGTCCAGTTAATATAGTTCTAGCTAGTTTTATTTGTTGCTTCATATGATCTCTCTTGTGTGAACTGAGATTCTGACCTACCCTCATCCAGGCTTCAGCTCTCTGGAGACTCTTGGCAATCCATTCTCCTGCCCCCACAGCATTGGCTATAATAGATAACATCCATGTCCACTGCACACTTCAGGCAATATAGCCCATTAGACAAAGTGAAACCCCAGGATATTCCAAATGTAAGAGGCATAGCAGTAGATGAACAATTGAATTCACTCTCAGCCCTCCCATACAAACAGTAGCAAAGGCAAACCAAAGCTGTTTTATCTACTCCTGCTATGGCCTGCAGCCTTCTGAGAACAACCTTACAATCAAGTAACCAATAAGTTCCTCAAAAAGCAATTATAAAACACCTTCTTCTCTATCTGGAGACAGTCTGGGTGAACAAAGTTATCTACTATGTGGGTGAATTCCACTGTGTATGACTTGTCACACAGTATGGCAGAGACAGAAAATATGTTTTAGTCTCCTCTGCTGCCAAGACACTTTGAAGAGTCTGTGTCATAAGAATTCAGACTCAGATGGGACTTCTACCACCACTAACTGAGCTGTCTTTCCTCTCCACACAACTGTAGATAACTGACCCGCGAAAGCAAAGCCCATAGAGAAGGTGTTTGGCAGCCAATATATCACAAGTCATAATATCCTGCTAACCTCCACCATAATATCCTGCTAACCATCAATATAAGGATCACGGGTAAAATACTTTCCCTTTCAGTGTCTTCAAAAACTACCCCTCTACCAGTTGACTTAGGTGGGTCATCAGAACAAGTTCCTCCATGTGATCGCAAAAGTCACCCCAACTTCAGACAGCAGGAAGTAATGGTCAGTCCATACAAGAGTGTAATAATACAAAAACCCCATTCCCATTCCAAACTTCTATCATCTGTATAGAGACAGAAAACACAGGACAGCCCCAGGGTTATCCTGGTAACCTTAAAATGCTGAGTTAGTTCAGAAGAACCAACATCTTTGTGATCACTGAAGACACCAACCTTAGAAGTTCAGCTGAGATGTCTGTGGTGCTGTGAAATGGTCAGTACACCTTCATTAGTTGCGTTTTCATGTCAACCCAGGGTCAGGCTCTGGGTTTTAGGAGGTCAGGCCGGGTGGTTGGAGTTGTGGTTGAGAACAGTCAGAGCCAGCCAGAACTGGGAGCCAGCCAAGGACGGTGCTGTAACCAGTATCCATGAACGGGCTGTGGGTCAGAGACCATAAACAAGCCATAGCAGGATCAGCCTTAGAGTTCGCATGCAGAACAAAAGTCAAAGCCAGGCTGGAGTTGGTGTGGAGGTGGATACAGGGCTGTAGTGTAGGAGGACAGGGCTGGAGCTAGGTCTGAGCAGACCATCAACAAGGCTAAGGTGAGGCTGGAGCAGGAACAGGATTCGAGGCAGACTGGAAGCTTAGAGAGTCTGTAACACCGTAAGACAACAGGAGGGTTCCTAGCTGAGTTGACACAGTGATTTACGCTCTGGTGGTGAGCAAAATGCATGGGTCATCTGATGTACACCCTGGGACTGATGGTGGAGAAACTTTTCACTGCTTCCTCCCCCAGCTCCTCTGTTGCTTTCCCTGGACTGCTTTCCCACAGCTCCAGTTCCTTCTCCACCCTTGCTTCATGGCCTTTGGCGTTGCTGATTCACAGCAGCCAGCCACTGCTCTGTCCAGGGTGCTGCCAATTTTTCCCCTTCATGCTCCTGGGAGGCACTGTCCTTGCTCTGCAACTTGCTCCGTATATACTGGCCTCCTGGGCCCTGACTGGCTGCTATGCAGCTCCTGCCTGTTCACTGCCTTTCCAAGAGTCCTCTTAACCCTTTTCTTGCAGTGTGGGGCAGGCACCCTGTCACACCCACCCACAGCTAAGGGCCCTGGCTCCAGCCTAAGGGGAGGAGCCACTGAACTCAGATCTCCACTTATTAAGGGGCAGAACAAATTGAAAAAAACAGGGATGGGAGTGAGGGTCTCAGGTTCAAATGAGAGCCAGAAGACACACCAAGCAGAGACCCCAGACAGCATCGACTGCTCCTAGAGGGAAGGTGGCCCAGAGCACCATTGCCCACAGGCATGGAGAAAGGGCCATTTTATTGATGGCTTTTTAAACCCTGAAAAGCTAATATTTCAGAATTTCAGCCACCTTCAAGAAGTGAAAAACTAGTTCTGTGCCCATACTTCATATTTTGGGCTTTTATAAGTCCTTGTAAATACAATATTTATATTTAAATTCACAATAACCCAAAAATGAAAACACTTACCCAGGGCAGAGTCATGGGGGTTGCTGCTTTTACATCTTTATAAATAGTGACTTTTGGAGCAACATCATGATGAGGATGGTCAAAAACCAAAAAAAAAAAAAGTTTCATGATTGAAAAAAAAGTCATGCCATGGTTCAATCAAAGGTTCAGTAATTCTTAAATTTCTACCAACTCGGTTCATAGATTAGTCAAACTTCCACTTTTTTAAGTCCTCAGTAGCTTGGCTCTTTCCTCATGACACAGTTTTCTATTTTTCTTGCTCTTCTATGCTGACCTTCAACTTTCTGATAGTTTTCCTGGTAAAGAAATGTGCCTGAAGTGGACTCACTATCCTACAGGTGAATTCTGAAGAGTCATAAAGAGAGGGTCACCTCCTTTCTTTGAAACACAATTACTTGGTGTACACAGTCAAAAGTTACATTACCATATTACATTACAAACTCATTTCTAGTGTGCTCTCCACTACTATTAATCTTAAAGCTTTCAGGATATAACTGAATTCAATCTGTATTTTGGTTAAACACTTCATGAATGTAATAGCACAAATGGTACCAGTAAGTTATTCTCATGTTCTGCTATTCTGCTCATGTAACTCCCCAGCTACCTTTATTTTTTTACCCTGTGCTCTTGCAAGGGGGTGACTAAGGAAAAGTCCTAGCTGCCTTCTCAGTCTAGAGCATCAAATCTACTGCATAGTTTTCCTTCTGTGCATCTGCAGTTTCCACTCATACTACGTATAATGGAATGATGTTTGAGGATCAAGACCTTCCTATCATTTGAGAATTTCATTAGTATGCTAGTCATTCCTGTATCCAGATCATTACTGAAGATATCAAACAAACACTGATCTCTCCAAAAAAACAAAAGACACCTTCTCACAATACCTAGATCATCATCAGATAACAAGGCATCTGTCACTTGCTTTGGAAGACTATATTGGTTCCACTGAAACACAGTTAGCTACAACATGTCAGGGGAACTTTTTTCACCTCTGGCAATGCTACAAATCTTACATAGAGACTCTTCGGTGGAGGCATACTTGGGTGTCTTCATCTCTGAGCTGCACTGAAAACACAGTGCCATACTCGTTATGTCAGATAATAAGAGCACCAGTTTGGAGATAGCCTATAAAATAAGAGCAGATAGATTTTTTTTTTGCCAGAAGTAGTAGATCCAAAAGCTACTTCAGAAGGAGACAATATTTTTCATACTTCCATCTGTTCAACCACAAGGATATAGAAGGGAGATGTGACTGTACAGAGGCCATGATTCAATAGTTGTCAGACTGGTTTGGGTGGAATGCTAGATGTTTCAACTACCACTTCCTTTTAAATATTCATTTTCCACTCTCTGACCACATCACTCCTGCTGTTTTAGTCATGCTACAGCCTAGTTCATATGGAAGAAATAATAGCTTAGTATAGACTCAGAGTTTAAGGTCAGAAGATACCATCATGATCACGTACTATAGTCTGACTTTCTGGACATCGTAGGCCACAGAACTTCACCTGCTCACTCTTAAAATAACCCCGTGGCTTCTGATTGAAGTCCTCAAATCTTGATTTAAGACTGTAAGTTACTGAGAATTCATCATTAATTCTCATTCAGACCAGTAAGTGACCTGTATCTCCACACTACAGAGGAAAGTGAAAACCCCCCAGGGTCCTTGACAGTCTGATCTGGGGAAATTTCCTTCCCAACTCCACATATAGCAATCAGTTACACCTTGATCATATGGGCTCAGCCCACCAACCAGACAGCTCGGAAAGAATTCTTGACAGTAACTTGGAGCCTTCTCCATCTAGCGTCCCATTTCCAGCCATTGGAGACATTTGCTAATAGCCATCACAGATGTGCCATATGCCATTGGAGGCAGCCTTGTCACACCATTCCCTCTGTACGCAGGTTTATGCCTCCCACTGCTCCTCTTCAAAGGATGTTCCAGAACATCACTCCTGATGGTTATACCTTTAGTTTAATTTCAAGCCTACGCTTGTTGATGGCCACTTTGTATCAATTTGTTCTTGTGTTGACATTGGCCTGCAACTTAAAGAAGTCCTCTCCCTCCCAGGTGTTTCTCTCTCTGATCTTAGTACCTGGAACAATCATATCTCCTCTCAGCCTTCATTTTTGTCTGGCTAAACAAGCTAAGTTCCTTAAGTTTCTTCTCTTAAATTTTCCATTTCTTTGGTTATCTGTTCCAATCTGAATTCATCTGTCTTAAACATGGGATGCCAGAATGGCACACTGAGTTCCAGAGGGAGTCTCACAATTGTCTTGTTCAATGGCAATAACACTTTCCTATCTCTACAGGAAATACCTCACCTGATTCTTCCTTGGATTGCACTAGCCTTCTTCACAGAAGTGTTGTTGTATTGGTGGTTCATAGTCATCCTATAACAGGCAAATAAAGCCTAAGTGTTCCTGCTCCTCTGTCACTTCCAATGGATGGGTCTCCCAGGTTATAGAAAAAATTTTGTTGTTAGTCCCTAAGTGCAAAGTAATACATAATTAAGTTTCATTCCATTTCTATTACCAGTTTACAAGGTCATCCAGCTCTTCTTGTGTAATAATCAGTCCTCCTCCATATCAATAATGCCTCCCAACTTTGTGTCATTCACAAATTTTATTAGCACACTCCCCTTCTTTGTGCCAAGGCCATAAATGAAAATGCTAAATTAGATTGATCCCTCAATCAATTCTGGAGAAACTCCATTCGTACCACCCCCCCACTATTTCACCTTTCAGTATGACCTATTGTCCTCTCCCCTTTATTGAAAGCTGGACTGGACCTGGTTATGCATTAATCATCATCATTTCCAATTTTACTAATAACTTGCCATGTGGAATTGTAGCAAATTATTTGCTCAAATCCAGGCAGATTAAATCTATTGCATTTCCTTTGTGTGGAAAATTCTCCTCTCTTCTTAAAGAAAGATTAGGTTGGTTTGGTCTAAGCTATCTTTTGTAAAGCCAAGTTGTAGTTTGTGCCAATTATCATCTACCTTTGTGTGTTCATTCACTCTCCCTTTCAAAAGCTATTCTAAAACCTTGCATACAATGGAGTTCCAACTAATAAGTTTCTAATACCCCTGAAATACTTCTTATCCATATCTGCAATTCTCCAGTCACAGGGTACAATTCATAAAAACCCTTGCAAATCAAGTAGCAATGTCATCTGTCAGTTGCTTTAATATTTTCATTAAAGATTTTGTTGCTGCCCCACCAGATTTGGTCCAATTAAACTGTTTTAGTTTGGCTTTTGTCTTGAACATGGCAGTTTCTATTTCCAAGTCCTTGTTCCCATTAACCATCCTGCCACTGTCCCAAGGCTCCTCATTATTCTTATTAAAAACTGAGGTACAGTATTTATTTAGATGTTGGGCCATGCCTACATTATCTTTTTATTTACCTCCCTAAAGAACATCTTATTATTGGTTGTAATGTCTTTTGGGAGGTTCAGCTCTGTCTGCCTTTCAGCACTTCACTCTTCCTCTACACTTCTGACCTCCAAGAAATAGCTATTCTTTCAGCTTTGTCCCTTCATTTGGCTCAGAGCAAGAGTCAACCACTGTTTTGCATTCCAGATTTGTTATTAAGAGTCTCCAGTGATTCACAAAACTGCTATCCTCATAAGCTGTCTCTTGATAGAAAGATTGTAGGCAACGTAATAGAGGAAATAGAAGAGTTTATAAAGGACAAAGACACCCACCAAAGATATCCATAAAAGAACAGAATGTCATGTACTTATCGTTTCCATTCTGAATTCTTACACCACCAAAAATAACATATAGGTCCAGATCTACAACCATGCAAGTTTTTTCTTTTTACCTGAAAGGAAATGTTTTGGTTCAATTTGAGCATTGAGCCATTTGGGGTTTTTAAAGTAAATTGAAGAAATTTTGAAACAAAAAGAAATTTCTAAATGAAAAATTAAAATATTCCAATCTCAGAATTTGTTAAATGTTTCAGTGTCATATTTGAATTTACACTGACAAGAAGTTGCAGCTGAAAAATTTCATCCAGTCCTAGCCAGATCCACCATTATCCACAGTCCATGTAATCATTTAAACTTGTGCACAGGGAGATATGAAATGCTCTTCGAGCACAAGAGTAGTGTTCTGTATTCAGTATGCATTGGTGTACACTTAATGAAAATCAGGCCTTTGAGCTTCATTCCAACCTTTCTTCCAGAAGTGGAAATGAGGTGCAACTCCAGAGAGATCAGAATTACAGTAGTGTAAAAACAGTGTTAGATTAAAGTGAGACCATAAGAGTGAAAAAATTAAGAATGAAAAATTGAACGAAGTGTAAACACAGGAAAAACACATATAAGGGTTGATGTGCAAATCAACTGTGTCTAGAAATTGAACATAAAATTTTCCCTAAAAAATCTGACTATCCCAGTAAGTGTCTCTTAGGCTATGTCTACACTAGCAACTTAGTTCAAATTAAGGAGCCTTAATTCAAATTAATTTGAAACCTGTCTACAACAGATTTTGCCTAATTCAAACTAAAAATTTTTTTAGTGTGAGCTAAGCTAAGCCTAGTTCAAACTAGTTAGTTTAGCTGGTTTGCTCAAACTAACTGCTTAGTTTGAACTAATTTGCATATTTAGTTCAAACTAGTCCAATGCAGACATGCTAATTCAAACTAACCACATTTTTTTTTATTTTGAACTACCTTTTAGTTTGAATTAGCCATGCTTTTTTAGTTCAAACTAACTTCAAACTTCTTAGTTCAGACTAAACAAGTCCAAACTAAGGTTTTAGATGCAGACATAGCCTTAAGCATTTTAATGGAAGTTCTGCTTATAACTAATTTTTTTTAAAAAGGTATGTGTAAACTTAAGGCAGCCCATGAGATTCTTGACCTGAACAGAGGGAATCAAAAAATATTACTCTGAATTTACAGAGATTAAGTGTATTAATTTTAATTTTGCCCATGCTTTATACTTTGAATACAAAACATCTTGTTAACACTAAAGCTGAACAGAGAAGAATTAGGTTAGTAGGTGAGATGAATTCTTGAGTGAATTTGGCTTGACTTAATTTTTGAAATCATAACATAACGTGAATAACAATTAAAACTTTGACATAGGTTAGCTGCTTACATTCCACTAGGGTAAAAGCCAACAGTCAGATGGATAAATCAAGCAATTTTGTCAGAGAATTTCAATGCTGCTTACAGAGTTCGGACACCCAACTCCCAAGTGATTTTAATTAATCATTCGAATCCTCTACATGGCTTTCCAAACTTCAGCCTTTATTTCATTACCAGAACACTAGAATTAAGGAATGGTCTTAGCAGCAAAATCTAGGTCTGAGTCTGGATTTCCAAAACCCTCCCCTGCAAAGGAACTAAGATGTAGATCTGAGGAAAGCAGCTAAAGCAATGTTTCTCAGTCTTCTTGATACCAGGGACCAGCTTCCTGTATTGTGTCAGGGAGATCTCAGGGACTGGTGCCAGTCTCATTGAGAAACACTCAGCTATAGTGTTTGAGCTAAGCACAAGTTGGGACAGATTGCTAAGATAAGAGGGTTCCTTTGTGGAAGAACTAGAGCAAAAGCTGTTACTGAAATAATTAGGAACTCAGATTCTAGCTGAGGACAGGATTTACATATGCCGTCATGAGCTCCATATTACCAAGTTAACATTTTTAAATTACTTGGTTTTGTCCCAAGAAGAATTTCTCTCTGTTTAAAACTGCCAAGCTATTTCCCTGGTCAGAAATTAGTGGTTACCTGACATTTACTCATGGAAATCAACTGTTAAGAACTACGAGTTTTCTTGAAAAGGTCACATGAAGACAAATTAACTTTATTTCCTGCCTGGGTCATAGTCACATGACCTGGATCAAAGTCCCCAAAAACACTGACCTCTGTCATGTGGGAGGGCTATTATCTATTAAGTCCATTGATTATTGGTAGAACAACACCTATACATTAAGCTATGTTCAACCATACATAGCTCTAGTACGCCTTTGTGCCATTCCACTGAAGTTAAGTGGGTTAAAATCTAAACAAACACATTAGACTTTATCTTAATTTTTTTTCTTCCTTTGCTTCAACAGTGATTACATCGGTCCAGAGGGCAAGGTGTTTAAAATGCCAGTAGTTACCAACACTTGGCTGGGTGGAGAATCCCCTCTACTCCTGGTGAAATTGAACTAGTAAGAAGCAAACACAAGAGCTTAAAAAAAGGAAAAAGACTAGAATAGAAAAGGCCCAAAGCAGGAAACAAGGTCTGAAATGTACATTGTCGACAGCAATTTTTTTTTAAATGAGAGATTCCAAGGTCATGAGAACCATTACTATAGATAGTTTTCTTCTACAGTCAGAGACGATTCACACAAAGGCCTGAGACAGTCCTCAGGTTGCCCTGGACTATGAGTCACCTTTTAATCCTTCTCTGCAGTTAGAGGGAGTCTTTCAAGTGCTAGCTAGACATCAACTCCCTGGCAAGGTCAGCCCTTCAGCCACTCATGCACTCTGGCTTTTCACCCACCCTTTCTTTGCTGTGAAAGTTAATAGATGCACCTGATCCCCGAATCCCTTTGAATCTATGATACCCAGACACTGACACTGGCTACTCACAAGAAATCTCAAATCTCCTACACCTAAAGGTACAGCGTACCCAAATTTGTCAGTTTTATCTTAAACCACACAGAACTTTTCTTATACTATGAGTAGGTTTATTTTAAAAAAGAATAAAGATTTAGCTAGAAACAAGAAAGCAATGGAAACATTTGTCTACACTACCAAAAAACTGAACCTGAGTTTACACTTATCCATATCTAGCGGAGTACATTCTCCTCCACCTGTTTCCCAAGTTCAGTCTGTTGCAGCACAGCGGCTGATTTTTTAATACCCAGGATCCAAAAAATTTAGGAAAGGTGCCTCACTCTCCAAGGGGTTTCCTTAGTGAAAGGATTCATAGTCTCTTTCCTTCTATCTGTTCTACTGAAAAGAGTCTTTTGTTTCTATTGCATCCAGAACAAAGTGCTGGGGGTTCATCCCAGATAGTATTTGAAGGGAACAAGGCCAATTAGGCCTTGCATTTCCTCGCTGTCAGATTAACAGGGATTGAGAACCTGCTCTTGTTTGGATGGGCTTTCCCCAAGACCCAATATTCCTTGGAGTCTTAACTTCTACTACTAGTCCATTAAGCATACTTTCGATGAATTGTTCCTTAAATATCACCAGTACATGCATCTCACAATGATTGTGAATCTTGGAAAGTTACAAGCTTTCTGTAGGCAATGCACAAGCTATGGTACTTCGTATGGAGAGATACCCAGCAAAATACATGTTTGGTGTTACAAGCTTGTCACCTCTGAGGTGAGACCTGTTTACACAGAGAGGGGAGCCTTTGCCAAGGGGTCTCTGAGGCACAAACTCCCAACCCTATAGCTGTAGGGGTGCCTCTGAGTAGGGTGACTACATCAGAAGTGGGAAAAATCAGAACACTTTTTTCAGTGGTGGGCAGAGGAAGGAAGAGGAGGGTAATAGTTGCATATCTAAGATAAAACTTTAACATCAGGACATCTGATTTCCCCACCTCTGAGGGGCTGGGGCCCATCCCACCAGGTTGCTGCTGTAGTTATAGTGGGTTATTTACCACACAAGTGCCTAGTGTGGAATAGAAGCTAGAGGTAACTAGAGCCCTTGTGTGAGAGTTTGGCTGGAAAAAGTCATTATAATGTGGTTTTCTACTCACCACTAGGCCACACCCTTAAGTGCAGCTGGGCAATATCTCCACCCAGTCTGACCTCCCCTTCTGTCGCTTCTTTGCCTGCAGCCCCTCTTCCATATCCAGCATTACAGTGCTTCCTCTTCATGACTCAGATGGGCCAAGCCACAAAGAGAGACCTTTCAGCCATTTCACTATGTGGTTTCCCCACCAGAGCACCAAAGTCTCTCTGAATTAGTCGTCTGGGTAAAGGTCCAGGTAGCTTTCCAATTCCAGCCAATGCACTTTCCCCAGTGGCTAGGAGGGGAACCTGTCTTCTACACCAGAGTCCAGCTCAGGGACCCTTGAATCAGCAGCAATGGTCTGCACCATCTCCAACCTTGCTGCCCTTTCCAAACCTGCCTCTATCAGGCTTCCACTTCACCCCCTTCTAGATAAACTCTTCCCCCAGGGCCAGAATTTACTGTTCTCCTGGCTCTTCTCTTTCTCCTCCCAAAGCCCACAGAATGACTGTACTCTTCCACACTGCAACTCCCCACTGCTTTCACTTCCAAGCTTTACACAAACCTGGCCTACTGCTGCTCAGGTAGTCTCCTTCTTCAATCAGGGATTGCTTACCAAACCTAATTATCCCCAAGGTGCAACCTATCAAGTCACACAAGCCTTTGTGAGCCTCTTAAAGCCTTTCTGGACTAGGGGGAGGTGAACACCCCATGGCAGTCATACACAGAACTTCAGATCTTGCACATGAGGGTTCAACTATCCAGCTTTGCAAGGACCCTACCCAGCTTTGACATTGTTTACTAGGCATTGTAAGGTAAAAGTTTGTCTCAAGGTAAGCTGACATTAACACATTCAAAAATAAGTCAGAGAGGGTCACAATATGCGAGGACTTTTTTTGCTCTGGTGTTGCCAGATTCCATGAGGGATACTACACCATAAATTCCACCCTTGCTCTTTTCATATGCTTTTTTAAAAATTGGTTGTACTGAGGTCCCTGTGCATCCTGAGTAGCCCAAGGTGGTTGGGATGACAAGCCTGCAAAAATAACACATCCTGTGTGCAACCAGTGCTTTGACTCGCTTCTGCAGGGCTCTGAAAGGAAGAAGTCCTGTTCTCAGCTCCAATGTGTATGGGAATAGTTAGGGTTAAGTTCATGGGAGAGATGTTTATTTAACATGCTGTCAAGTTGGATCCAAAACATACTCATTTTTGAGAAGCATGTGAAAGTGTAGCTGTGGTACCAAAGTGCAACTCTTTAATTATAACTCCCCTCTGTTGAGGTTAGTATTAGGAATAGAGTTCTGTTTTGGCCCATAGATGTCCAAGGAAACAGCAATATGAGATCAGGAGGTATCTATTGGAGGTGACCTCAGAAAGAACCTTGAGAAAGAAAGGAACAGATCTTGCAAATCAATATGTTGAAGACAACCGGTCAACATGTTGAAGACAACTAGGCACTTCAAAATCACCGAAAGTCTTCTCCCCTCACATTTTTACTCTTTCCTTTTCCACAGGACCATCTCTCTCCAGCCCTTCATATCTCTCACTTTATGTTGTCTCTGCTTCAACCTCTGCATCCCAGTCAACAGGTAAGAAATTTTCCCTGTCTTGCATTGCTTTCTACTGTCTTTACTGAGTGCACCTTGTGCTCACACTACTGCATCATTTGCTATAGTCTAAAAAGATAGTAAGAGGAGAACAATATGGCTATCACTCAAGCTGCCTATTGCCCAGCAAACCTTAAAGAAACTATGTCCATCAGAACAAAATTTAAAAATGGGGTACACTCGAAATTTGGTGGAACTGATTGAATTCCAGAATTCCACATACTATGTTCAAACGGACCCCATAATAAAGTTCAGAAAGATTCTATGTTAGTGGGGCTTCCAACTTTGTTATGAATCAGTCTCTTTCTTTGCACAGACACTAGCTCCTTGTTTATTGTGGCTACTAACAGTTGTATCCACTACACCACATAGCTCAATGTAATACCTCATATTACTGTAGTTATTATAAATAACAGTAAAGTTATTCTTGCAAACAAGGTGTCTTTGCTATTTCTGTGCAATGTGAAGTCTCATGGGCCACATCTTGTTAGTTCTCCATAGCAATTCAAGGCAATATTCTGGCTTTTATAAGCAGACCACATGTAAGGCAGATGCAAGAAGGCACACAAGCAATGGTCATTCCAGGAGGCACTGTCTGCATAGGACATAGACCAGGGGTGTCCAACCTTTTGGGTGAGGGGGGCCACATTGCAAATCTTTTTCTCACTCAGAGGGCTGGTGAGCAAATTTTGGATTGACAATGATAATAGAAATTGATCTTAGTATTAATAAATTTGAATAGCCAAAAAAAAAAAACCAAACACAGGTTTACAAATTCAGTTTGGTTCTGTAAAGGCAGAAATTTACATTTTATACCTAAACACTATTCTCAGATAATATCCATCCCTCCTACAGCAGCCTTTATATAAATGCCACTTTCATAACTGCATACAGCAATTTTTCACCTGTTAATTAAACCACATGTTCTGAAAACTTGACAAAGACTTGCTTTTTTTTTTTTTTTTTTTGCAGGATGTGTCAGTTTGTATAGCTGACAGGAGAGTGTGCCAGGGCAAAGAGGGGGGACATGTGGGGTGGCAGGGGAAAGTGTGGAGAGCAGGAGCAGGGCTGGCAAGGGAGGATAGGGTGGAGGTAGCAAGGGGGAGCATGGTAGGGCAGGACAGACCAGGGAAGGGATGGTGGGGTGGGGTGGAAAGGGGACATCACAGAGCAGGCAGGGGAGGGCAAGCGTGGCTTGTGGGGTGGCAGGGGAAAGAGTGGGGAGTGTGGGGAGCAGGGTAGGGGTGACAAGGGGGAGGTGGCAGGGCATGTGTGGCGGCAACAGAGAGCATGGGGGGCAGGGCCAGGGAGGCTTGGTAGGGAGGATGGGGTGGCAAGGGAGCTGGGGAGAGGCAAGGGAAGGGAGGAGGAGGGCAGGGGTGGGAAGGAAGCCATGTGGTCAGTGGTGGGATCCCCACCCCCTCAAACCCTCGCTGACTCCCTGATCTCATCCCTCCTGCCCTACACCACTCAGGCTCCGCAACCCCTTCCCCAGCCAGTGCGGCATGGGCTTCCCTCCATGTTGGCTACCCAACCCCTTCCCTGGGCCTGTGCTGTGCGGACCTCCTGACCCCTTCCCCTTTCTCAGCACCATTGCCTCCCCAACCCCTGCTCTGTGGGATCTCTGACCCCTTTGCTTCAGGCTCACCTTCCATGGCCCAGCAGCTCCCCAACCCTTCCCTGGCCCCTTCTGCCACCCCACTGCATGGACTCGCTGACCCCTTTCCGTGTGGGCTCTGCTTCCCTCCTCAACTTTCCCTTCCATGTGTGAGCCCCCCTACCCCCTCTCTTCCCTTTCCATGTACGGGCTCTGCTCTGCTCCCTTCCTTGTCTTTCCCTTCCCCACATGGGCTTCTTTCTTTCCATCTCCCGTCCTTGTCTCTCTCCCTCCTCCCATCTGTCTTCCTCCGCAACATGGCTCCTCTCCTTCCCTCCTTCCCCTGTGCGGCAGGTCTTCTCCTTCCCTTAACCTGCATGGGCTCCTTTTTCACCTCCCAGAATTGCAATGGCTCCCTGACCCCTTCCCTGGCCCCTGTCCTACCTGAAATGGGCTGAATCCAGCCCCTGAATGCAGCTCTCTGGCCAGACCAAGGGTGGGAGATTTAAAAGGGCTCCAGCTGGCACCAGCTCCCAGGCTTCTGCAACAGCACTCTGTGGGCCAGATGAAAGCCCGTGGTGGGCCAGAGTTTGCCTCATGGGCCACAGGTTCAACAAGTCTGACATAGACAGAAAGTTTATTCAAAAGTGGCTCTGGCCTCCTTCCTTTTGAAAGTATGACTTGAGGGGCTGGTAAGAAATGTTCTGTTAGAACTGTTTTTCTACCAAAAATTGGGGTTTCGACAAAATGAACATTTCTCTGTAAAGTGTCAGCTATTCAGAGAAAATTTCAGCTTTTAATCAAATACGCAAAACCCCCAAAATGTGAATATGTTTGTTTTTTTCAAAATATCAAAATTTTCCCGCACATGAAAAAAAAATCTCATTGCCTAGTCTGGTCTAATTGTGTGTTTTCCTCTCTCTTCCCCAGTGCCAGCTTCAGTCTGCAAGCCAGTACAAAATAAGAGCCCCATGCATGGCTCAACCCTGCCATACCTATGGGGCTGGCAGCATTAACAACTAACTAGTCCTTGAATTCGAAAATCACAAAGACCAAGACTGTGGCTTTCCCCATGAGCAGGTGCTTTGGTTGGGACAGGGAACTTCTCCCCACCCTTTTTTCCCATGTAAAGCAGGGAGCGTATATAGAGTATGTCTCCCCATCTATTTTTCATGTTCCAGTCATGAGATGTTTTCAGACACACCAACACAAATTGTAGTGGAGGACACTACCAGGCCCATTACTTTCCAGAATAAAAAGAATGGAAACAATCCTTTCCTTCACACTAGACTTTAATAGTTGGGCACTAACCAGCATTAGGTTGACTATATGTTGACTATAGAGAATTGCGTATAGCTATAAGCCAGTAACAGACAGTATCATCATAACTCATAATGAGTTGAGTGACCATGTAGTCCCACCTTAGTTTTACATTCCATTTAAAAAGTCCCAGTTATCAATAGTAACACAGAGTTAACAACATACCTACTTCAGTAAGTGGTACTACTTACTGAAAGTGGTAATGCTTCAGTAACCTATTTTTCCTCACCTGTCATCAGTGACTTTTTTAGGCAACTCACACTCCCTTATACACCACAAACTGATCATTTTTCAAGTCACTGTAAGAGAAGCTATTGTTTCTGAACTCCCATCACCAAGGACCCCTGCTAATTTAGCTGCCACTGGGGATGACAAATAACAGTTGGAGATTAGAGAGATGAGGTGGGTAAGTTAATATCTTTTATCAGATCAATTTCTATCAGTGAGAAAGACGAGCTTTCAAATTTACATAGCACTCTGCCTTAGGTCTGAAAAACTAGCTTAGTGTAGCAGCTAACTATAAGGTGAAACAGATTGCTTAGCCTAAGGAAACAAATATTTTAAGGGACTATTCAAAGTAAAGTGGCCATTAATACCCTTTCAGTCATAGGGAGAAAGGGAAGAAAAGTTGTAGACTAGTAATGTGTCTCCCTTCCTTATGAGAAGAGTGCAAACTGAGAACTGTGAATACTGTATCCCTGGCGCTATTTGGCAATGCTGATCATCTTTCCTTAAAGTACTTGCAAGTGGTGGGGAGACCTCTCCTGGACATTTATAAGTAATGTTATATTGAATTTATATGAGGCCTCATTTATAAACGAATGGGCTGGAATGTGCTTGCAATACCTTGAGTAGCCCCTCAGCCCCTGAATTGTTTCACTGCTGTCAACAGATGCTCAGTACTCTCAGAGGGGAAGGACAGCACCAGCTGATCCAACCCAATATGTTGTGCAACCATGGTGCCTTCTCTCTCAAGATTTCAAGGCACTCTGTAATGAGCATGCTTGGCCTCACAGCTACAGCAAAAAAAAAAAAAAAAAAAAGCTGAAGTGCAGAGAATAAAAGTCCAGACTAGTCAACAGCACTGAGGTGCCTAAAGATGCAAATAGGTGGTGGTCTATTGTGAAGCGTGGTTAGGGCTGCTAATTTGTTAATGCCACTAAGTGCTGTGGTTTCCAGATGTCCAGTGCCAGCTGCATGGGCAGAGGGTGCAGCTTGCAGATCCAGCAGGCTTCCATATTCTTCATCAAGAAGAACCATGAACTGTTTGGTGAAGGTGCTTGGCAATGTTTGTTGTCGTTCTAGTGTCCCGTAGGAAGTATATGAGTACTGGCACAAATATGTCTTCAACAGTGGTACCAGCTAAAAAGCACGCCAAGATGTTGTCCCCTAGGCTAGCACAAACACAAAGATACCCCTCCTGTGTCTTCTCCTTTTATAAAAAGTTAAATCTCACATTCCATACTCTTCTCATTATTATCCTGAGCCCTACACCTTGTAGTTTGAGGAAAACCTCATTCGGTGTCCTACCATTCTATCCTTACTTTATAAAGAGTCTGAAGCACATCCAACATATGTGTTTATGCAATTATTTGTGGACTCTGTGGGTATTCCTGTACCATCCTCTCCAGTTGAGAAGGTGCTTACTTGGTGTTAGCAAACACTTGGTGTGGTGCTGTTTTGCCATGGCCAGTCTACTCTGGTTCACAGCCTTTGATGCACCTAAGGCTCCAACAAGGCCCATGTTCGGCCTCTAGTGGGATTTTCAAAGCACCTAAGCAGGTTAGTCACCTTCCTCCTATTGATTTCAATCCAGAAACTCCTAACATCCAGGTCTGTGCTTCAACAGCAACAAGACTGTGCAAGCGTACACTGCCAAAATATAGACATTCTTAAGGTGAAATACAACAATCCTGTGTAACAGTTTCATATAGCAAAGCAATAAAGTTGAAAATGCAGATTTCATTTAAATAGAGAGAACATCTGTGCATCAGATGCCATTTTCTCAAGATACCAAAGTTAGGTTATCTATTCCTGAAAAAAAAAAAAGTGTCATGGATTCTTTAAAGACCCCATACTCAAACTAGTCCCTGCTCCCGATATATCACAGTTCTGCTGACATGCAATCTGCCACTTGTTACAAAACTGTGCTCCAGAATCTACTTTCACATGATCCCACTATGTTTCTAACCCTTTATAATTATAAAGAAACTCATTCTAATATGAGACTGAAAGTACCAAATGGTACTTGATTTTGCAGGACATACTAGCTACTTTAGGCTCCCAGCAGTGATGTTCCAGATGTGGGGAGAAGAGCGAGCCTTTGTATCCAACTGTCCTTTAGCCAAGGGAAGGGTGCACTGAGTTCTGAGCCAGGGAACTGTAAGGTCTGTTCTCACCTCTATCAACTACTGTTTATTCCTCTGTGAACGTCATAGCCCTTATTAATGAAGAAAGTCTCATAACCCTAACCTAGTGGGCAGTCAGATAATGTGCTCCACATTGTGCAATTAAGGTAACCGAAAACTTGCACAAGGTCACTTCTAGCAAAGTTGAGACCGAACATGCATCTCTAATACAAAAGACCTAATGCTCATTTATTCACCTGTTCTGCCTTTTAATATAAATGGGCTAGCCTGTTTCTATACAAGCCACCACACTCCTCACAGAGCCAAAAATAGAAGCCAGGATTTCTGATCACCTACGCTCTGCGGTTGAACAAACAGCTGTGCCGATTCCAGCAGCCGTGTGTGTTACGTCCCCCTCTAGTGGCTCATCGACTTGAAAAAATAAGTTTCCCCATCCAACTGAAGTGGCAGAGCTTTGGATGGAGATTTGAAGGGTTCCCGCAAACCCTTCTTCCCATCCACATGGGGATCCTTAAGATCACACAGAATGAAACATCTGGTTTTTTGGTTTTGGAAACCCTGGTTCATTTAAGTGAGAAAAAATCCTTTAAAACAGGTTATATAATGATGAGACACTGTATAACCTGTTATGGCACAATGTGCAACAAACCATGGCTCTTCCTCATGTAGGTCATTTGTCAGACACCTCTATTTCCTGAGGATGGTTGAAGGGTGAGCTATATGGTTGTCGTCCTCCATCTGCTGATGGACTGAAGTAATAGCTCCTGGAGAAGCATGAACTGCTTCCATTCATTTCCAAGGAGTGTTAACAATGAAACCAAGCTGTCAGTTTAAGCATAAGTGTTGTTGACCGCTTCCTTGCTGACACTGTCCACACAAATGCTCAGCTAATGTTCTCAGCTCACAAGCCAAAAACTGTTTCCTGCCTCTTCTCAGGTGCCAAAAGCTGCATTGGTCCCCAACCCAGCTGTCAGGACATCTATCAGCCCCCTTTCACACCTTGTGTAAGACAGTTGGGTTATCAGTACAAAAATCTGTTGCAAACTCAACAGCATAAAAGAAACTGAGAAAATCAACATCAATATAATACACATGCAACTGTGCTTAAACCCATGTTTGTGGAGAGGAAAGATTGTGTTGTGGTTAACTAATTGGGTTAGGACATTGAAGATCTGCTTTCAGGCTCTCCCATGCCCTTTGTTTATGACCTTGGCCAAGTCACTCAATGTCTCTGAATCTCAGCTCCTCATCTGCCTAACAGGAAAACAATACTTATATTTGCCTATTTAAACTGGAAAGTCTATGAGGCAGGGTCTGTTTCTCATTATATGTGTGTACAGTACCTGGTACAACGGGACCTTGATTTCACTTGGGACCTGTGTCGGTTCTATTGTAACAGAAATAATCCTTTCCACAAATTTAAATGATCCTCCCACTGGATTCCCAGTGGGAATCTGCTACAGAAATCAGGTCATCATGCTGCAAAGTGCACAAAGCCTTGGTTATGATCTTGGTATTTATGTGTCATCCAGGAAACAGGACATCAATGAGACAGCACCTCCTAGCTCCACACAAGAGCACTTATTCAGTACTGACTCATAAGGAGCATACCACCTACTGATGACAAGGTCCAAAGGGGTAGCTGTCTTAGTCTCGTCCAGCAAAACAAAGAAGGAGTCTGATGGCACTTTTAATGAATTTAAAAGTGCCACCAGACTCCTTGTTTGTTTTACCACCTACTGAGACATCACCATCACTTCCTACTGCACCTCAGTTTTCCCTGGAAGGTCTCCCATTCACATACAGATTAGTCCTAACTAGGGATATGTTTGCAATGAAACCCCAGACCACACAAAATTTGCCTGGTTTGTGGTATTGCTGCAAACTCAAATCAGATTTGTCCTGACAAAGTCTGCTAAGGGTCATGCACATTTGGAGAAAACCTGAATTCATTTTATTTAAAGCATACCTGAATTACCTGTTGTTTCTGAATCTTTGTGATAAAGATGATTTCACAAAGCCAGTTGGAGCACAGAAACTAGATGACTGAACGGTGTTTTGAAATTGATTGTTTTTAGCCCAAAACTCAAATCAAAACTTAAAAAAAATATATATGAAAAACAACTGATTAGTTCTGCACAGATTCATTCCTAATCTGTCTTGTAAGACCACCATGCTAGGAGGCATGGCTGTCTACAAGAAATACTGGATTCATTTATAAATGAATTTTACAAAGGAAATTCTTCCTTTTAAATAATGAATCCTTTACTATCTACAATATATTCTGCATGCATTCCACAGTCAACACTTACAGCAACCTTTGCCACTGTATTGCAAAGCACAGCACAAAATATTTAATGAAATGACCCTTAAACAATAAAAGAGCATTGTCCACAGGACTGTCATATTCAGGTCATGCATTTGGTGTCTGGCTTTGAGGCAAGTCACAAATCAGATGTAGCACAAAGAAACTTGCCCTTTTCTAGGGAATATCAATTCATAGGTGGACTTGCCTTTGATTTGCTTTGATGTACATTAATATCTATTTCCCCCTTTCCTTCTAGCCCACATCTTGAAAATATCTGCTGTACAGCAGCCATCTGCCTGGCCAAGATGATATAGTTGTGGCTCATTGTGGAGTCCCAATGTTGTTCTGCAATGCACTGCCATAGACCAGCATGACAGTGTCCCACAGAATAAATGGCTTGGGTCCCAGCTACCTGAAACGCTACTTCCTTCCCCACATCCTGCCCTGAAAATTAAATCCAGCTGTTGTGCTCAAGTTTACAGCCCCTAGATTTGAATATGTGGTCACTGGCTGCTGGAAATTTTCAGTGGAAGTTCCATGCTGGAGTTTATTCCCCTCTACAATCCAAGTCTATTTAATATCAATGCTGGGTGTAAGACTCACCTGTCTTCCCAAGCCTTTTGCCATATGAATTTGGAAGGGAGGAAGAGAGAAGGCGGCATGGGTTGAAGTCTCTGTATTGACTCATTTTTGGGTGTTCTGTATGTGCATATGTAAATGTATTTATTTTGATCTGTACCTATGAGTATGTACTTATTTATCTTATAACTGCTATTTGGAGTTTGTAGGTTTAAAGAAACCATTCACATGCTGCAGTTATGTCTTTAGAAACAAAATATTAACTGTTATTGTGCCAGATTAATAGGTTGGCCACCTGACTCAAGTTCACATGATGGGACTAAAGTTAGCAGTACACACACACCCACCTGGGCTGGAGTCTGGGTTCTGAAAACAAGTCCCTGGCAGGGTGGTCCTCAGAGGCCAGAGCTGGACTGTCTACATTGATATTTTTACCCCTATACAATGAGTTCCACAGGCCTGAGGCAGTTGACCTAGGCTCTGAGACTTGCTATTGCTAGGATTTTTGGCATGTAGGCATGCCTGAAGAAACTCATCAAGAGTCCCCCTATCTGAGGCCATTCCTGAAACGGTATCTGGAACAGAGACGGTACTGATGGTGCTAGTGGCCAACCTGCCCTCTTGCTATGGAAAGGGCCAGCTATCACTACTCATGCTGCTGAGCCTCTCTTTAGTGTTTGATAAAGAGAACCATAGAATGATGGGTTCTCACATCAAGATGTTACAGCAGTTAGTGGGACTGCACTGCATCCAGAAAGTCATGACAGGCACCTGTTCTTCAGGAAAGAGAAATTTGGAAGCAGCCACATTCCACCAAAATGCACGGCCCCATCAACACTGAAATGCTTCATGCAGTAGAGCTGTTTTCACCAGCATTTTGTTTAGGATAAAAACCGAAGGAGGTATTTGATGTGTTTCTAATTGAACATTGCTATCAGTTGCTTTAAATTTGTGTTATGTATCCTATCACATGACATTCAAAAGTCAAAATGAAAGCAAAACTTTTCAATCCACCCAAAGCCAAAACATTTTGGAATTTCCTCCAAGAATTTTGAAATCTGTCATTGATTTGAAGTGGCACCAGATTTCAAGATCTCCAAATCCTTTGAGAAATCAAATCTGCACCCTCTTCTCAACTCCTTTTTTCAGCCTCAGAATTACCTCAGCCTCACCAGATCCCTTGCCAAAGGGTCACAACAAAGATCCAATCCTTCATCTCCTATTCAAAACTGTAGAGCACAGTATGAGATTGCAAGGGTTGACACACCAGAAACATGCAAACAAGACCTAGCTGCACCTTTAAAACCTCTAAAGATGAAAATTCCACCACCTCCCTAGGGAACCCAGTCCAGTGCTTCACCGCCCTCCTAGTGAAAAAGTTTCTCCTAATATCCAAACTCGACCTCTCCCACTGTAACTTGAGACTATTGTTCCTCGTTCTGTCATCTGCCACCACTGAGAACAGCTTAGCTTCATCCCCCTGGAATCCCCATTCAGGGAGTTGAAGGTTGCTATCAAATCTCCCCTCACTCTTCTCTTCTGCAGACTCAGCAAGAGCAGTTCCCTCAGCCATTCCTCATAAGGCACGTGCTCATTCATTTTTGTTGCCATTCTCTGACCACTTTCCAATTTGTCCCTCAATCTGCTGGCAGTGCCTGTACTAATGCGGACAAATATGCCATTAGCTTTCTTGATAATGTGCCCTGTGTATCCCATTCCTACCGTCCAGTGTATCTACCACTCTACCCAGCTTATTATCTACAAACTTGCAGAGGGTGCAATCCACCCCATCCTCCAGATTATTAATGAAGACGTTAAACAAAACCAGCCCCACAACCCATCCTTGGGGCACTCTGCTTGATACCAGCCACCAACTAGACATCAACCTGTTAAAAAACAAGGAGTTGTGTGGCACTTTAAGACTAACAGATTTATTTTTTGCATGAGCTTTAGAGGGAAAAGAAGTGGGATCTTCTCCCACGAAAGCTCATGCAAAAAATAAATCTGTTAGTCTTAAAGTGCCACACAACTCCTTGTTGTTTTTTTACTGGACTAGACTAACACGGCTATCCCTTTTGAAATCAACCTGTTAACCACTACCTATTAAGCCCAATAATCTAGCCAGTTTTCTATCCACCCATTGTCTATTCAACCAATCCATGCTTCTGTAGACTGGCAAGAACATGGTGGGAGATCACATCAAAAGCTTTGCTTAAGTGAAGGTCTATCATGTCCACCACTTTCCCCACACCCAGAATGAGATGGAAACTGTGGACTCAGTAAGTGGGGCCAACTAGATAAGGCAGGATTGGGAAGACAGACTGAGTACTCAACTGGTGAGGGAAGGAAGCAAATCTTAATTTATGCCAGGAATGAGCCCCAGCACCTCTAGGCTTGACAGTTCATCACTCCATCAGTTATGAAAGTAAAAACACTGCTTGATCCCCAGCACCTTGGTCATTACAAAAGAAACACTAGGAGGAAGCAACAGGTGGGAGCAGAGAGGAACTAAGCCCTGGGAGTGGTGGGGCTGACATCCTTACCTTGAAGGGTGGGCAGAAGGTCGTCAGCCTGTGGTGCCCCACTCAAAGAAACTCCATCTTCTCTAGGCTTGTGCTTAACGCCTAGCTGGAGAGTGATAGCGGATAGACTCCTTCCTTCTGGGAGGAGGCAGAAGCAAGAAGAAGATTGCTGCACAAGAAGCACGCTCTCACTGGCTGCTGAGGAAGCAGACGAACTAGCGGCTGGTTTCCAGAACAACCCACTTCCACGGTGAGGAAACAGGGGACTGGGGCAGCCCAGGCTTTCCATCATGGCTGAATCCTTGGGACTGCTCAACTGAAGACTCTTCTACTGCTTGGCCATTTGTGATTTCAGACACTTTGACCCTGTAATGAACTGTGGGTGGGTGAACTCTCAATTTTACTGCCTTCCACAAAGGACTCATGGCCATACTGGGCCTTATAAGATTTAATACGGGTTGTCTGTCTTCTTGACCCGCCTTTCCCCATGAAAAGTTGTCTACGCAAGCACTGGCCAGAGCATCCATGCCAGCTGGCTTTGACTCTCCATAACAAAACAATTTGTTATGGTGCTTGGACAAGAGAAACACACCTTCCCACCCTCTCATCTTGGTCTCCCTAGCAACCTTGTTTTGTTGTTCTACAAAGAAATGCCAAAATAAATTGCATACAAGGCAGAAGCTCATTAAAAACCTCTTTCCTTCATTGAAAGCCCCCATAACTTGGCAACTTCCCTCGTTTGGGAAGAGTAAACAGTTTAGACAGCATGCTGCACACTGCAATTTCTATTCTATGAGGATGCAGAAATCTGAACTTCACTACTGTTCTGTTAGTAATTACACAACCTTTCCTGTGAGTACGTTCATGCTGCTCGTCAGGTTAGAATTAGTACTCTATTACATAAGGGTGCATTTCCCTGGCCTCACTTGATGTATCGCAGCACCATCTGCTGGTTCCTATAAATTAAACAGATTGACATCACTGCTAAAAAAAAGCAACTTGTAGAATATTTTTAACACTTCATGGCTAACCTGACGATACAATCTCTTGGTCTTTTCAACCAAATGTTGTTGCCCTTTGTTTTTTACGTGCTACAGATAATTTCCACATGTCATAAGAAACCCAAATAGTTCATTTTAACCAATCTTTAGGAAAAGGAACCATCAGCAAAGATGATTAAAAAAATAATTACCAGTAATAAGCTCTCTCTAGGAGTTCCTTCTCAGAAATGACCTAAGGATCAAAATCCACACATTCAGCTATTCTCCTAAACTGAACTCCTGTATCTTTTCAAAGACTCTTTACCCATGATTTTATAACTTCCAGTAAAGTTGATGAAGATGATATTTCACCAGAATGGTTTGGTCATATTCATGAACTTTATAGAAAGCTGACAAGTTCCAGAGGGGTAGCAGTGTTAGTTTAGTTCAGCAAAACAAACAAGTAGTCCTGTGGTACTTTTAGGCCATGTCTACACCAAAAATCTTAGTTCAGACTTGATTAGTCTGAACTAAATAGTTTGAAAGTTAGTTCAAACTAAATTTTAGTTTGAACTAGCCGTGCTTTTTTTTGTTCAAATGCAAAAAGCACAGTTAGTTCAAACTAAAAGTTAGTTTGAACTAAAAAAAACACGCTTAGTTCCAACTAACTACTAGGTCGAACTAGCATGTCTACATTGTGCTAGTTCAAACTAAATATGCAAATAAGTTTGAATTAGGCAGTTAGTTCGGACTAACCAGCTGAACAAACTAGTACAAACTAAGCTTTTTTAGTTTAATTTTTAGTTTTAGTGCAGACAGGGTTCAAATTAGGTCAGATTAGGGCTCCTTAATTCAAACTAATTTGCTAGTGTAGACATAGCCTTAATGACTAACAAATTTAGTCTTTAAAAGTGGCACAGGGCTCCTTGCTTCTTGCAGATAGTTGATAGACTCTTAGGCTATGTCTACACTAGGAGAAGTTAGTTTGTATTTGTTAATTTGAACTAATAAGTTTGAGCTTAGTTCAAACTAAAACCAAATTTATTAGTTCGAATTAACAACATGGACTAATTTGAACTAATATTAGTTCAAATTAGTCCACTTTGTTAATTTGAACTTACTGCCCTTAGTTTGAATTTATTAAATTCAAACTAATGGTTAATCCTCGTCTACATCGCCATTAGTTTAAAATAATGCTCGAACTAAGGGCTTTGTTTGAACTAACCCAGCTGGTCTTACTAGTGTGAACTAAGCTTTCATTAGTTCAAATTAAGGAATTCCTTAGTTCGAACTAATGAAAGCCTCACATAGACAGGGACTAAATTAGTTTGAATTAAGCCTCCTTAATTTGAACTAACTTGCAAGTGTAGACATACTGGGGATTGAGCAGAGCAGAACATAATGCCTGTGCCTCAGTAGACAGACACAGTCAAATACATCTACAGCATCTACCAGATGAATCTGTCAGAGCTAGTCAATGTACCTCAAGTCTTTAAACGACTCATCACAAGACAACGAAAAAAATGATTTTTGCAGATAGTCCCATGGTGGTTTTTGGTTGTCTGAGTGGTTTTTCTTTATCTACCTCAGACAATCCAGATTCAAAGGAGACTGAGTTCCTGCTCCCTAGCAAATTTAACATTGTTTTCAGATTATGAATTTTTTGGTACACAGAGGGTGAAAATAATATTCTTTACTGTTTTAAACCCTTACTCATTCCTGTAGCATACTGTAAATCAGTGAGACTACTCATGTGAGTAAGAACTACCACAAAAGTAATGTCTGCAAGGCTCTGATTTGGAAGCGTAGTGTAACTATTATGCAAACTGGACAATTAACACCTACAGCAGTTCCATGGTATTTAAGGTCAGTCTTAATTAGGGATTACCCTAATCAGGAGATAGTATGGTCAAGTGGATAGTGCAAGGTGGGAATCTGGTCTGCTTTGAAAGCTAAGGCAAGTCATTTCATCTCCATTTCCCCTCCTGCCCTTTGTTTCAACTGCACAGACTATCTCTGACTATATCATTGTACAGCTCCTAGCACAGTGGGGGAGTCCCTCTCTGAATTGGGGCCTCTCAGTGCTACTGTAACTCAAATAACAGGAATGGTTGTTGTAATTATACAGATTATGGAGGCACTGAGGTAGAATCGAGTACTGCATCATGGTAAACGGCCATTCTCTGCTGTTGATGGCTGTCTGCTTTTCTATGGTCTGTATCGGCATTAAGGTACCGTCTCCTAAAATGCAGATTAAAAGAAAAGGGATTTCCTCCACACATCCAACAGTATTTAAACTTCCTTTCCTGACTCTCTCTGTCATTGGGCCTTTTAAGCTATTATATGAAGAGCAATTTGTAATAATAACTAATAACTTCAAAATGTGGCTCCAAATACAGCACATTTGATTTGAGGAAAAGGATTTCCCCTTTCAGGGCCCAGCAAACATGCACAGTTCACACAAAGTACGAGGTGCTAAAGAACAGAGCCTTGACACACTGTGTTTTCCTCTGCAGGGTCTCAGTATATAATGATTTCATTCAGCAGCTACTGTTCAAGCATGGAAAGAGTTAGTAAAGAAACCCCACAGCGTTCAGACTACCTTTTTCCTAACACTAGTTTCCCTCCGCTCCCATTTGGCTTTCGGGTTTTTTGCCAGGGATAACATAAATATTCATCAGCTGGTATTTGCCATAGCTGAGAAATCATGAATGAGGCCAAATGCCTTTTCCCTCCTGCAAAATGGCAGCTTCTAGTCTTAGCTCATAGCCAAACGCCACTTTCCAAAATCCCCACTGTATGGTTGCAAGCTTTTCAAATTCCATCAGGTTTTTAATGTGCAAATCAGAAATGCTGCCTCTCTCTAATATTTACCCTGGGATTTACAGGGGAAAAAAATGTTACTGTACTATCCTTTATACTTTGGGATGCCTTGGCGTAAAGGATGGAAGTATTGGCTGCCCAGACATTGGTTGCTTCATTGCAATGGAGATGACTGCCTCAGGTTTCCTTTCAGACTAGACACTTGAACCATCTGTTGTGCAAAAAAGAGAAACAGCTTTAATCCATAATGCTGTTTTCTTAACCACTTAGTGCTCTCAAAGGGAAACATATGCATCAGACAATGCTTTTAATAGACTCCTTTAAGCTTTTCTTAAAGACAGGATCCTGATAAGTAAACTCTCCTATCCCTTGCCACACCTGTTTTGCCCTCGATAATCTAGGTAGGGACTACCTCTTTAACTGTTCTAACAAAATCCAGGATCATTCATTCAAGCCAATATAACATTAATATGGAGATGAGCATCTTATTTATTAATACCTGCTGAAATGATGAGAGAAATAATGTAACAGGATAGATCCTCAACTGAGCTACAAAGGCTTACATGAGTTAGTCATCAGACCCTATATGTTCTCATTAGAGCTATGATCCTAAAAAGTGTTTCATTCCCACCATTGATGGTTACAGGGGCCCAGCACCATTCAGGATCATCATGGAAGATGCATGGGTGTTGATGGTTTGGATCTGCATGGGTTGGTGTGAATTTTTCTATGCGTTCTGATTCACGTCTTACATGGTTTGGGGTTTGAATGAGTCCTCCCACCTCCAAAAAATTCAAAGCAAAACACAGGCAAAGGCGATGGCACTAATAGATTTTAAAGCTCACAAAGGCTTTCCGATCACCTGGTCTGACCCCCTACATAATACAAATCAGAAAATTTCACTCTGGAATTCGTTCATCAAGTCCAAAACTTGTGTTTGAAATAGTTCATACTGTGTAGAAACAGATCACTTTTGATGGAAGAATTATCACAGCCCATGGGAATCTATTCCAATGCTGAATTAGCCTTACTATGAAAAATTGGTGCCTTATTTCAAGTTTCCATTTTTAATACCATCATCTTCCAGCTGCTAGATCATGTTAGCTCTCTGTTTTCTCCCATGAAAGCTCATGTGATAAATAAATTTGTTAGTCTTTAAGTGCCACAGGACTCCTCGCTTTTTTTGCTGAACTAGACTAACACAGCTACCTCTTTGGAACCTATCTGCTAAGGTTTGTCTACATGGTGAGTTAGTCTGCACTTCACAGGTATACAATGTAGCATACCTTCAGTGTGCTGTGCACCAACTGGCCCCACGGACGCTGCCAATGCATAGTAAAAGTTCCCTCCTGCATGTAAATTTAGTCCCATTTTAAACAATACTATATTAATGAGCACTAGGGAACTTTTCATGCATGCCATCATGGTCCATACGGTCCTGTTCAGGGCCGGAGCTAGGCAGTAAGCAGCCCCTGCGTTGCAGTGGGGCGCCAAAAGGGGACAGCAGCGTAGCGCTCCCCTGATGGCATCACTCACCTGCACCAGCGTCGCTCTGCCGGGGGGGGGGGGGCGTGATCCCCAGCATCACCCCTGGTCCTGTTAGGATGCAACATGCTAGTGCACACTAAAATTTATACCACTCTATTGCAGACTAAGACAAGCTCCTAGAATAAAGAGCCATCTCTATGCAAAATTTCTCTCTCCTCAGGGATCTACAGAACATGATCAGATCTTAGCCTTCGTAATGATAAACTACATAGATTCCACATAGCTGTTGCATTGAAAGCATGCACTATCACAGAGTTCTGCATGGTTTCCACCCATTCATGGCTGCCATTGAGGTTTGACTTAGGTGATCTTGATTGCATTCATGGACTGAGCACCATTCATGCAAACAGGTACCCTAGGAAACCATTCATATGTTTCTCAGACTTCTTCTAAGCTTTTGCAAGCTTAGCTCAGACTTTGCCTTTGTAATAAAATCTACAACCCAGCAAGTTACACTTGCAATGGATTGTACTATGAAAAATTCTCTCTCCATTCTGGACTCAACTTTTAATTCGTAGTCACTGAATTAAAAAACAACAACAGTGTGAGCGTATGAAAATTATGAGCCAGATGTTAGATGTCCACTTCAATGCACAGATAACCCATGTATGTGTAAATATTAAACATATATTTGTACATTTACACATCTAACTTATCAAATCCATTTGGTACAATCTGTTTTGCAAACATTTGCTCGCATGCAAATGTGATTAGAGATGGGTGAAGTTTTCAGCAAAATATTTCTCTCTAAAATTACTGTTTTGGGTAGACCAAATTTGGCTCAAATTTGGTGAATCATTTCAGATTTAAAAAATGGAATTTTTTTTTGAAGTTGAAAGGTCTCGTTTTGATATTTTTGAAATGCAGAGTTTCTGCTTTTTGTTTCAAAATGGTATTGCTAAATTTAATTTTTAAAAGAGTAAAAAAATCAGAAAACAAAAAAAATTATTGTTTTTCGTTTGAGTGAGAAAAAAAATTAAAGTCCAAAAGGGTAGCCATGTTAGTCTAGTTCAGCAGAAACAAATGAGTCCTGTGGCACTTTTAAAGACTGACAAATTTATTTATCATATGAGTTTTCATGGGAGAAAATTCCACTTCATCAGATGCTTTAAAGATGAAGAACTTCCAGAATGGGAGGAAAATAAATGCAGGGAAGCGTAAGTCATAAGATCAGGTCAGACTGCCCATTTTGTTTCAACACAGAACAATGTTTTTCCCCCCGATATTTTGTCCTCCAAACAAAAACAAAACAATTATTCACTCAGCTCTAACTGATGATTACCTAATTAACAAAAATGAGTCCCCAAAATGCAAATGATTGATCAATAATTATTACTTCACCTCCCCTAACATAATTTCTAATATATTCAAATCCAAATTCTTACCACATTGATTGCTACATTTTCACCCAGGAGTTACAGACTAAAACAGTGGGTGTGCTTAAAAGCACATTTTGGAGGTTAGCTCACCATCTTTGTGGTCGGGTAAATAGCATTTAGAATTGTTCAGGTTTATTACATTTCACTGCAGCCCAGTCTTGACATTTCACTAGAAAAATGAATCACAAATTGACCGTGTTTTTCAGAAGGAACTAATGATTTTGGAGGCCTCCATTTCTGGGTCTTCAATTTGATGTGTCTTAAAGAGATCTGATTTCCAAAACATACAGTCAGGTATCCAAATCACCAGCTGTTTTAGAAAATATTGGCCAGGAAAAATACAGGTGTGTGTGTGACAGGCCACTCCCAGAATACAGTAAAATGTGCCACTGTTAATCCCTCCAATCTCCACTCTTGAACTACAATTCACCCCACTTTTACATGTGACTACTCACTCCTGAGTCAGTCCAAACCAGCCTCCCGCATGTAATTGGTTCCAGGCAGTGAGTGTGCACTCTCTGGCCGTGCAGGGGATAATCCCTAAGTGAGCATCCTCAGTCCCCAACCACCACACTGGGCACTCCTATCCTACAGAGATTGGGACCCAACCCAATTACCATAGACTGACATCCATCCATTTATCAAAGAAATGGATAGGCCCAGCCACGTTTATTCACACCTTCTAAAGTCTGCACAGTGTTAGATAAAACAAATGCTAGTTTATTGATTAGAACAGTAGTTTTCAAACTTAGGGTCAGGCCCCAGTACTGGGTTGCAGTCCTCAGGCACTGGATTGCGGTACCCCCTTCTGTTTTCAGCAAAAGACTGGAAAGCATTGCTCAAAGATCTGATTGTTGGGTGACATGCATAAATGATTTTTTTCAACTGGGTCCCAAGAAAAAGAGTTTGAAAACCACTAGATTAGAACATGATTTGAAGTGAGTATATAGCAAATCAATGCACAATCATTTAATAAAGGAGTCAGGAGTTACCACAAGGAAATAAAAGACATAAAAAGCATTTTAACTTAACAACACTACTACAGTTATGCTCATCTCACCACTCAGGTCGAGCTGTGATGGTTTGCAGCTGTCTCAGTCTATTTCTAGACAGGGCCCAATTCTTGTTGTAGATGTTTCAAGATGTAGAGTCTCTGCCCAAAAGCCTGGAGCAGCTCAAAGTGTCTTCCTTTTTTTCCTGCCCCCACCACCTCCCCTTCCTTCTGCACTGATGTGCTACAAGCGTTTAGCTAACCTCATTTTCTTTGTTATTGGGAAATGCCCCTGATTATCTCCATGCTGTTGGAAAGCAACTCATTGTCTCCCTTCTCTCTGAGCCATGTAAAACACGCTTGACATCTGTGCACATACATGATGTTACAAGTAACATGACACCAAAAGAACATGATCGGGGTTTCAAAAGGAAAACCTGCATGGCACATTTTGCATCCAACCGCACAATTACACTGCAAAAGTGAATAGCAAGGTCCCACATATTATAGCCCAGTGTGCATCACGTGACAGTGCAGTAACACACTCAATGTGATGCATCAGCACAATGGTAATCTAAAGTGGTCATAAAGTGCCATTCCAGTCCAACAACCATCACTCATTCAAATAGTTCTTAATCACCAGGGTCAATGGTAGGGGCCTCTTGCATGACTAGGAATACAATCTGTTTTAGCAGAATTCCCGCTGTTCAAACTACATTTGATGACAGCCACGGCTCTCTACCAGAGCAGTTGAAAGTAAGTTCAATTCTGAAAAAGGAGTAGGTCAGTATGGGACAGCCTCACCTAGCAGGAAGATTCACCTACGCTATGTGCTCCCATGGCCATACAGCCTTCTTGTAGCGAAAGGGAAGACCAGTGTTGCTGTTGTGCGCCAAGCTGACCCGTTCTATCCATTGCTTCTAGCACCACCAGCTGGGGGAGGAGGAAGGCACTTCAGTCATCCTGTGACCACAGCCACATTGGTTATGGCCACTCCAGGCTATCAATGTCATCTGGGAAAAGGAGAGGGACGCATGGAAACAATCACTCTCTCTGACTTTTTTCTAGCCACTAGTCTCTGACCTTTCTTCCCTTTCTCTCTGGCACTTTTTTTAAGTCACACACAGTGAAAGAGAGGGCCTGTGAGGCAGGGAGGAAGTGAAAAAGAGGGCATGAGCGTGGGGTCATGAAGAAGTGTGGAGAATGGAGGGATGCTGTTTTGCTCCCTGGGCATATTCCAAGTCATACGTGTTGGCATAACCATGACAGCAGCTGAGAGCTCAGCCCATTCTGCTGTGTCATTACAGCAGCTGGAGCTACAGAGAGCATTTTTCCACAGGAAGATTTCATCAAAGCTGCCAAAATTTGAAACACTTCCATCAGCTCTACTTAATCACTCTACTCCAGTCCAACTTTCATACCTGCTCCTCCTTCATAGAGTGTGGGCAAGGAGGAGAAGGTGCTGCTGACTCTGTCTCTTTAGTGCATTTGGCTCAACATCTTGACCATCAGCCTCAGGTCCCCCTGCTCTACCTCCTACTAGGGATCAAGCACCAGACAGCCTCTTCCTTTCTATTCATTGTGAGGACAGAGATGCATTCAGTGGCAGGGGGCTGCAATTGTAGCTGATTCCCCCTGTCCTACTCAATAGCTGTTCAGTGGAGAAGGAAGGCACCAAGCAATTTCACATGCCCTCATTGCTCCCACCATGTGGTCTTCCCCTTCCTTCAAGCAGGAGCTGAAAGTTGAGTGGAGGAGAAATGTAAAGGTCCCCTCCACCATGCTGAAAACTGAATTGGAGGGAGATGTCCATCCTCAAAATTACACCCATGATGGACACCGAATGCTCTACCAGCTGAAGGCTGAGGCACAGTGGGAGGATAGCATCTGGAGTAGATGTCATTACAACGTGAGGATTTATGTTGCTGTGGCAGACACCAAAGGGCATCCTTCATTGTAGAAGGCCAGGCAAAAGTCATCCACATCAGGGTCTGCTTGCTTTTGCTTTAAGGGCTGTGTAATAAGTATATAAAAATAACATAGTTGTTAAAACCCAAAGCATCTCACGGAACTCATTGCATGGGACCTTGAATACCAACAACAGACCATCATGTGAACGGTAGTAGATACTTGAGTAGTTTTCCGAAGGGCAGGATGTGAGGCCAGGCTATATTTTGTCCCACATATACACACAGAATTTATTACAAGACAAATTTGGAAAGTTTAGACAAAGTGGAAAGAGTTGGATCAGCATCGGTGGACGCTTCTTAACTGACCTCAAATATGCTGGTGACATGATTCTCTTTAATACAACCACCAATGCAGTACAACACAAGTTGAAGTCTACTACTATAGTCAGTGGGGAATATGGCCTGCTCCTGAATGTGATGAAAAGAAATGCATGTACATTGACATGACTAACAAAAGTGGGGTGCAAGTAGACTTCACGATTAACAGACTACATTGTAGAGACAGTAGATGAATTTAATTATCTGGATCATACATACTAACCCAGATGGCTCTTCCAAAGAAATTGGAAGGCTAGTAGGCATGAGTCATTCACTTCTGGCATCCTGGAAGAAAGTTTAAAATTAACATGGCGTCTTGAAACATGCAGCAGTGCAACTAGTGAAAAGCCTAGTTTTTCTCCATAGGATTTATGGCTATGAATCACAGGAATGCTGCTGAGAAAAAGAAAATTGAAGCTTTAGAAATGTGATGCTGGTGAAGACTCTTGCATAGCTTCTGGATGGAAAGAAAGATGCTAGAGCTGTTATTGGAATGAAGCAGACCCTGATGTCAGAAATCAACAGGTGCAAACTGACATACTTTGGTCACATTATGCATAGAAATGGAAATAACTTTGAGAAAGTTATTAAAGAAAGAATGGTGGAAGGTCACCTTTGTAGGAAACCACCAGCGAGAAGATGTATGGATGCTGTATGAGAAATCACTGAAAGTCTAGCTGCTGAGGCTTGGTGTTAAAGACAAACCAAGAAGATTTTCTAAAATTCTGACATTGAGACACAAATAAATGATTTTGTTTACTTCAGCTATTAAACAGAAGCATCTTCAGGCCTTCAGAAGTAGGGAGGGGAGCCAGAATTACTGATGCACACAAGGATCCATTCAAAAGGGTGGAGAAATGGAAAGCATGTCAGAAAATTCAGCCCAGCCCTTTTACTGTTCCTAAAGATCACTGAAATCAATGGATGCTTTCCCATTGGCTTCCACGGCCATAAGAGGAAGCACCGAATCCACTCAGATTGCCAAAGAACTCTGAAGAAGATGAACCGTACAGAATCTCTAAACCCTCATCTTCTTCTGTAGCATGTCCAGTACAACTTCAGCATTGTCCAAGACCAAGAATGGAAAAAGATTATAGACTTAAAAGAAATACTTATTTATCTTCATCTGCAGTAAAATGCTTTGATGTGATAGATAAAATATGTTTTTATGCTTGTTTAAAAAAACTTGAAATAACAAAAAAGCAGAAAATACATCTGGTGAACCCATCTGGGGTAACCATTCAGTTCATGCCAACAACTTTTTTAGATTGTATGCAGCTTCCTAATCTTTTATAAAATAGTAGTTACCATGGGAACACCCATATATGTCCTGCTTCTGATAGCTGAAGTACCCAATTTAGAGTCTGACACAGAATCCAATCAAAAGTCAGTTGGTGTTTACTCTACCTGAGCTTGAAAGTAAGGGCTGAATCTGAGGTGGTATTCTGTAGAAAACAGGGTAGTAAGCAAAAGACATGCCTTGTAAGGTTTTTGATGGTTGTTCGTGCTTTGTAGTGTGTGCTTCTTGGACATCTGACATTAGATCCAAGGAGTCACTTAACATAGCTGATGATCTGGCTTCCTGTGTCTTAGCTCCATAACCAACAAATTTCTGGTTGTGGGAAATGCAAAATGGTTTGAGAGTTTCCTCTGCCCTAGTAGAAAACGTGCTGTCTTATCTGCTGCTATGTTGCAGTGGAAACCATTATACTCTCAGTCCCAAAATTTCTAATTCAGCTCACACATCTTCCCAGCTGGCAGGGGCAAAGCCAAACACAAATTCCAGCAAGAAAATTTCTTTGTGGCAGATCAAATACTATAGGCTTGATGCTACACACCCAGAACTCCCATTTAAATCAATGAAAGAATCTCAGGGGGTCAACACCTCTCAGGAAAAATATCCTAAGGTCCACATCCTTAGTTTATGTTATCAGTGTACCTCCATTGACTCCAGAAGTTATGTCAATTTACATCAACTGTTTTTGACAAAGATTATATCAAAATATAAATACATGAAGTGGAATAAGTGTCTGTTCATGGTGGAGTAAGCTTCTGGGCCTCTCTTATTGACACAAAACATTATCCCTATGGCCAGAAATAGAAGGAAAAGACCCCTCTGTTCTTCAGTTGGTGAAATGGGATAAGTGCTGCCTGGGGAGCTTCAATGATATAGGCTACCTACCCACAATCCTTCTAGAGACACTTGGGGGGCTTCACCATATCTACAAATGAACTTGGATTTTGGGGTCCGGGAGGAAATGAACTCCAAGAGATGCTCAGAGAAGGGCTGGAGATCTTATCTTGTGGTAAGGTCTCTAGTGATATTTCCCACAAGACCGCCTCAAGGTTTGCAGGGGCTGCACAAGACGGCATGAACTGAGAGCTTCTTGACAAGAGATGATATAGAAGGCAGCAACAGAGCCAAGTGGATACCAGAGAGGGCCCAGCACCTCAGTAAAACTGAATAAGTAAAATGGGTTATGCGATGCCTCCAAGTAGCGCTGTACCACCACCTGCCTTGGATCAGAGACAGATGCACAGAAACTCTTCGGCACAGCAACTCACTGATCCGAACTTTGAGTGAGGTTTGGTGGATACGTGAGCACGTGCAACTGAGAGACATTCTCAGAGGCTAGAAATTAAGTCACTGGTGGTGCCACAGTCACTGGAAAGGCACTTATTTGCATACACATTCTGCCGCTGTGCTTTCCTAAGTTTACAACTGTGTTCTCTTTTCCCTAATAAACACGTTCTTGTTTGTATTCAGTCTAAGAGTTCTTGTGAGTAGGAAATTCTGGCTATTAAAGGCCTCCAAGAAGGGTGCCTTTAGTTTCCCAGGTTTCTGGGTGGAAGGTCAAACCACTTATTTGTCAAGAACTATGCTAGTTATATTGAATTTAACCCTCTTTGCTGCCATTAACCACCTGACAGAAGAGCTAGAAACATATAGGTACAGTCTGTGTCAGTTATTGTTAAAATACAAAAAGGACCCATTCACGCTCCCTCAAAGACCAAATTTGAAAGTCGCATTCAGGAGAAAGTTAGAGCGTGTGATAGGGTTTTGCAATTCATTAAAGCATCGACATAAATCCCAGTTTAGCTCATGAAGTCAGACTTTTCCTACATGAGGAAGATTGTTTCACTTGTGTCTGTGTTGGATTTCTGTATCCAACTACAGTATGTCTTTGCCTTGTCAGCAGACAGTCAATGCCAGCTAGGAATAGAACAATACCTATCCCCCATGCTTCATAACTCAAAACAGCCTCTAACTGCTAGAAATCAGAAGAGACCTAATGTGGGATGGGGGGTTATCCATCATCGGCAGTGCACAGCATACTGTTTTCTTCCCCAGAACCGTGCCCGCATGACATACCCAGAGCTAAAAGTAAATGTGAACCTGCATACTGTACCACAGTGCAAGCTCTGTGAATAATTCATTTTAATACTGCTGCATTGATTTTGCAAAATAGAAAAATCTCAGCCTCTGCTTAATCCGCTATATGAATTTAACAGGTCAGGTACAAAAAAAATCAAGGCAGAACAAGATGAATAACTTCATATTACTGGACAATAGATATCATCAGGGAGAAAAAGAGCAAGTTTAGCTCAGCCCAGAGTTTGCATGACAATGTTGCTGGAAATGTTATCGCTATTTTAATTTAAACAAGGAAAATTAAAAGCTGAAAAATCTCTGTCCACAAGAGTCTGCCTGCCAGCTCACCCTAGTTGAGCAAATGAGGGTTTCTGAGATGGACCCTCAGTTTGCAAAGCTTTGCTAAAGAATGTTCCATGGGGCTGGTACTATTGCACTGATGCTATTCTGAAAGCTCAAATGGCGGGCATCTGTTTACTACAGACGGCCAGCATCGGGATGGGGTATGGGCTTTATAAATAAAACAAAATCAGGCATATTACAAATTCATTTTCATTGCTTCCAACATGACAGTATTTTGCAACGCGCACATCTCCAAGTGAACCAAGGAGTTGACTATCACAGGGTAGAGCGGAAAGGTCTGCACCAACATGATTCATGCTCGCAGTCACAGTGAATGAAAATGTGGGCTATACGTGTACATGAAGCTCCTCTTTATAAAATAGCTGGCCTTAGAGTCTAAAAAATGCAAATGAGATCTCCGTTAAGATTCAGTTCACATAACTGAAAGGATGGATCCATGCAGCTTGGATGTGAACCTAAAGTTCCAGGCATCTCAGTAATTCAAATCTGATCTCAAACCATTAAATCTGATCAGTGAAATAAGTCAATTCACTTCTTCCCCCTCCCAACTCCAATCAAATAATTAATTGTTTTTTTCCTCCCTCTCAATCAATGAGACAACTTTATATCCCTCGTCAATTCTCCTCCAACTGGAATCAGTTCTGCTCTTCCCCAGATCAAACAATTCTTCTGATCCCATCTCACCCCAAAACCTCCTTGCAGGGCTGCCAGCTCCACAGATGGAAATATGAACTAGGCCTCCAGCTTCCCAGGAGAGGTGTTCAAAAGCCAGATCAGAGTTGGCCAAGCAAGGACTCCTGAGAGCTGTGCAGTTTGCTGTATTAGCCAAACCTTCAGAGGAGTTTGAGAAGGATAAGGCATTTGGCTCAACTACTCCTGCTTTAGTCCATTGAAAATAGGAACGGCTCCACGGTGTGGTGGTTTCTGTATTGCAAAACTGCATCGATCATATTTTGTTTGGCAAAACACAAACCACTAGTGTTCAGATCCATCTTCATCAGAACCGTCAGCATCCATGAGGAACAGTGGGGATAAATGGTCCTGGCTCCGTCCCAGCTCTCATTTGTAGCTGTCAGTTTACTTGCACTCCCTCAGAATGGTTGATGCAGCCTTGTGACATTTTGAGGTCACTCAAAAAGTACATCCACAAAGTTGCGCATGAGAAACTAAGAACTGGTCATCTACACTTTGGTTTGGAAATGTGGGGGATCTAGGTTCTGCAACAGACATCTGGGAGACCTCAAGGCAAGTCATTTAGAGCCAGACTTTTTTGAAGGGATTTAGGTGCATAACTCACATTGAAATCAATGGGAGTTAGATGTCCAAAAGCCTTTAAAAATCTGGATTGGAATCTCCCTTTGTCTCCATTCCTCATCTGTAAAATGGAAATCATAGGTCCTTTCTCCCAGCTGTTTGTCATGTCTATTTAGATGAAACTCTTCAGGGTGAAGACAGTATCTTGTTAGTTTTCTGCACAGTGTCTAGCACAACAGGGCCATGGTCTTGAAAGAGGCCTGTAGATACTACTGTAATATAATAAATAATTTAATGTTATGAATGCACTCACGTTGCCCAAGCAATCTGGAATCTATGCTTGCAAAGTGAATTCATGACCACTTAAATGGCAGACTGGGCAGTATCAGGCTTGTCTGTGCAAAGGTACAGGTATTTAAACGCAAATGCAAAGTTTCTGAAAGCACAACTGAACACTTGCCAGATTGCCTGAACTGTTTAAGCATTGTCCTTTGAAATCCATAAAACGCAACGCCTTTGAAAGCGAAGATGCTGAACTGTGCCATAAAGCTAGTTTGCATCTGGAGGAAATGTTGTGCTGCATTGAGAAATTTTTTGTTATGAGTGTAACACACATGGTATTCTCCCTCTGTTTGGCAGGAGATAAGATAAACAGAAGCATAGCAAAATGAAAACAAAATGGAACATGTATGCATCATGAAATCATTATAGTGCTGTTTCATTAGAAGCTAAATCTGGGTTGGCACGCTTGCTTTAAAAACAATTTTGCTCAGCCCACAGTGATAGAATTTGAAAGCAGTGACATTTTGCAATATAGTAGCCAGAGCCCAGCTGGTGTAAATCAGTATAGATTGACAAAGTCAATGGAGCTACACCGATTTTAGCTACACCGGCTGAGGGTTTGGCCCACTAACTTAAACCTGCTTTCCAGGAGTATTCAAGGATGCCAACTTCTATGTCTCCTGTATGACAGTGGTTATTTATAATGGTCTTCAAGGTGGGTTGGAGCCAAATGTCCACATCAAAAGTAACTTCATAAGACAGCTTTATACGAGGCTCAGCACACACAATCACAACTTCAGAACTCAGCTTTTCACATGCTCTTAGGATTTGATTTTCGGTGGAACACCATTTAGGAAGCCAAAAAACGTAAGGCCTCCTTCTCTAGGTTTGTTTCACCTCTGGGCCTACTGCATGTTCAACAGGGTCAAAACCTGCACTGCTCATTTATCAAAGTGAGTTACTTGAAGCGTCTGTTTATTAATGCCAGGAAATTCTCAATAAGACAGACAAGTTTCACACATAACTGACCCATTTTGTTTTCCTGCTGAGTTTGCAAAAAGGTAGTGCACTTTTCACCAGAGTGGTTCTGTTTGGTTTGGCTACAAGTGAAAATAAAATAATGCACACCAGAGACAGGGGAAGAGCTGCAGCAAAGGTCTGATAGGCTGGAATTTCTCTGAAACATCCTTTCAGCTCCTGATTGTCAGATCATTACCATTAATTACTTATTGTAGATAAGACCACTAGATAGTCTTTCCAGACATTCAGGACGGAGTGGTTCATTGCTTGAAGAAGTTCACAGTCTAAAGACAAATAGGTAGCCAGTGGTACTTATACCATGTACAGGAGATCATTTGGAAAGAGGCACGAAGATGATGATGCCAGAAGTCAGATGAGCCGGTGTTGGTGGAGCGGAAGGGATGGGGTGGAAATGTGAAGCCACGAGGGGAAGAGTTTGAAGGTCCTCACGAGAAGCTTAAATGTGATGCAATAGCAGATGGGGAGCCAGTGGAAATATTAAGAGAGGAGATTGACCTGATCAAATGGTCATGCTAGGAAAATGCATCTGGGGCTGCAGTTTAAATTCACTAAAGGGAATAAAGCGGGGACAGATCAAATACTACACACTGTTTATGTTTCCAAGGTTGAGCTGATTGACACTGGTGGCATAAAGAAACTAATGTTCCTCCTGTCTACATTGCTTCTGAGCTGTAAGGACCTGATCCAAAGTCCATCAAAATAAATTGAAAAACTGTTGAATTAATTGGGCTTTGGATCAGGTCCTTGATGAAATAAGGATTCCAGACCCTGGCACTATCAATCCTGCACCTCTCACAAGTAATAAATTCACATGAAAATCCAAGGACACAAAACCAGCAATATGCCTCTTGCTGATACATCATTGTTAGGACAATAGACTTGTCAAAACACATTTTGGCAAATAAAATATCATTGGAACAAAGGCTAAAACTCTGAAAAGTCACAAATGGATTTTGTTTGCAGAATCCTTCCCTCTTCCACTCCGAGCCACAGTTTGGTCCAGATAGCACCCAACAAGTGCTAGTGTCTCCAAACATTTGTCTACTCAATCCTCCATCTCAAAGGCTCAGACTAGTCACTTGAATGTTTCAGAAAAGTTGTCAAGATTTTAGAAGCCCCAATTGCCCATCCCTTTTTCTTTTCTTCATTATACTCATGAAGTATCTAGGATGCCTCTGCTTTACTACAGCTTCTGTGCCCACCTTCTATTGGAGGTGATCGCTCTCTCAGGTGGGCTTAATTCCTATTGTCTGTTAGGCCAGGGAAAGAATCTAATTAGTTATGCTCTATGCTTGGGAGGTGAATAGCTAATTGTCTCCCAGCCAGAGGAGGCAAGACTACATTGCATAAGATGCTGAGGTAGAAATAGGCCTCTTTGATAGGGAGAAGGTCCCAGAGTACGGCATAACAGGTAGGTGAAAACAAGGAATTTTTACCGACATCTAAGAGGTGTAGAATGGCTATTAATTTAATAGCTCATTTTAATCTTTGTTTGGAGTCATTTATGCTATCCCAAAGGGGTTTAGACTTCTATATGATTTGACAAAAAAAGATCCAGACTAAGATAAGCTATTGTTGACCAAACAACTGGTCACTGATGGGATGTGCAAGGTGCAAAGCCCATCCAATGCTGCACCCGGGTGTGAAAGGGGCACTCTAGAATTGAGGCTGCACATTTTCATCCTCCTCTATATGTTTTGGTATAGGGGAAACATTAACAATGCCTTTGTTTTCCCTACTTGAATGTATCAGAGTAAGACCTGTCCTATCCTAGCATCCTATCCCTTCTTCATCCTTATACATTAAGTGACATGGCTGTCACCTACCAGGGTACAATCCAGCCTCGTGTGTCACTCATGCCCTGTTACTTGGATGCCCTTTACAATACTATGCTACTGCAGCCTGCAACATGGACAGCTCACAAACAGCCTCCAGCATTCAACTCACTCCAAGCTTTGTCTGTATGTGTTGAGACCAGCCAGTCACCCCTGGACTCTTACTAGCCAGGTTACATTGCAGAGTGACACAACACACCCGTCTCTCAGATTTTTCTCCCAAAAATGTTGGCCCTGTACTCCCCAGCCCTCTCCTGGACAATAAAAGTTTATATGAAATCCATTATTCTTTTAATGGAAATAATATGCACACATTTGCAAGCCCCTAAGCGTTTCCCAAACAAACACACTGGATTAGATCAGACAAATTTGCTGACTACAAAGAATAAGATTTTGGGGGGGAGTTCAAATAATGAGGAATGACAGTCAGAAATGGTTACAAGGAAATAAAGTAAAAGTGCTTACTGACAGCTAACAAATGATATCAGATATCAACAAGAAGTTTCACCATAAGCTTTCAGCACCCTTTCTGACAAATCCGTTAGGTCAGAACCCCTTCTCCCAGAACCAAGTGAAGGCGTCCTTTGTTTCTTCAGCTATAGAGAATAAGAAAAGGAGAGAAAGGGGGAGTGCCTTAGGGTATTTGTCCATCTTTTTTATAGTTTCAGTGCCCTTCTTGATACAAAAAGTGTATGTGGAAGGATGTTCCCTGCTACTTTTTCATCACCTGTTCAAGCTTCCTTTGTTTCCCTTCCTGCTTGCTGATTCTATTTACTGATTAAATGCAAATTAAGCAGAGCACACATTCTTCTCTTTGAGATAAATGTTTGCCAATTTCTGCTCAGGCAGGATGGTGGTTTGGAGTGTGTATTAATATTATACAAGGAAATTTTAACTTAACATACAATGTTACCACACATTTTATCAGGATGATACTGAAGTGAAGTATGAGTTTTCAAATGAGCCCTTACAAGGCATGCTTTGTACAAAGACTATTAAAATCATGGGTAAGTTGTGAACAAAGGGGCACATTCTGTCACTCATGTGGCTCATTCTTACTCTCACCGTCTCCCAAGGGAGAAATTGGTTGTTCAGTGTAAGTTGTTTCTGTGTTGGTAGGAGGTGCCTGGAGAGACTTGCGTAGGTTTTACAAATCTGCATGTTCCTCTGCCATCTGTAGAGCCCAGCTCCTACTTTCTCACATAATCAAAACTCGAATATAATTTTTACAGGCTATGTTGTTTGTCTGTCACAAAACCCAGGCAAATTCCACTTCAGCATAAAAGATTTTTAAAAATTTGAAAGATTTAAGGCAAAAGTATTAACTTCATTCTGCAGTCTTAACATTTGGCTCTGAAATTCCTCTCTATGGAAAAAGCTTATCAGCTTTGAACTTGGAGAGTCACTCACTTTGGAGCTAAGCACGAAAAGCAAAGCAAAGCCGTTATCCCACAGGATCCGTAACCTAGAAATAGTTAATTAAACACAAGTAATAGTCTTCTTCCTCACCATGAAAATTTACTCTGGGCCACAACACTATGGGACCTTCCTCAAATTAGATTGGGTTAAGGACAGGAAGCTTCATCTTCTAAACTTTAGAAATAGATCTTACACATGTAAACATAAGATACTGTGCCCCATCTCTAGAGTAACATTTATATTATCTAAAATAAACAGTCTTTCTGAAGTTGCTCTGTAATTGACATCTGACACAGGCCACATTGCAACAGCTAAGTGCAGTAAACAGTAGAAATTATGCATCTGTATGCTCTGAGAAACATTCATATTGCCATCAACAGATAAACTTTATTTTGTTGCTATGCAACCTAATACATTCTGCAGTAAATAAGAGTAAGGATTTTACAACTGAAGGGTAGCATGTGCCTTTCCTCCTTCCCCCAATGCGCACACGTGCTCTGAGTTCAATTCCTTACTTTCGTGCTGTAATAGTTCAACATTTTATTCTAAAATGTGCAGGAATTCCAGCTTTTGGCCAAGAAAAGAAAAGTCCAATCAGTGAAGCTCAATCAGGGGTATTTCAAATATAGATAAGGGCAGTAGCAGTGGGGCAGGGGCAAGATGCATCAGTCCTACTGACATTCATGGGAGATAAATGGCTAGAGACCTGAGCCTACACCCATTTGTATCAATCACAAAGTTGTCCAGAACTGCAGTGGATGCAGAACAATGGGACAGAGCCCTGCCTGCTCCTTAACCTTATCACTAGATTTCTGGAGCAGGGTATTCAAACTTAACTTCACTCCCATATTATTTACCATTGATTTCAGGGCTAGGCTCATCGGATCACCACAGGAAACATTAGCCCTCGTATTTCATGTTCACTTGAGAGGAGAGCTACCAAGAGCAATCTTGGTTTTAACCAGGGGGGTAGCTATTAGATTCTTAACCTGCCTCTTTGTACAGGGTGGGACAGCTCACTTAAAACTATGGTGCCCATTCCCATATTTAAAAATACAACGAGAATCCTGTGGCATCTTATAAACTAACAGACTTCTTCAGGCATATGCTTTTGTGGGCTCCAACCCACTTTGTCAGATGCCCTGAAGTGGGTTAGAGTCCACGAAAGCTTATGCCTGAAGAAATCTGTTAGTCTATATGGTGCCACAGGACGCTTGTTGTTTTTGCCGTACACAGACTAACACGGCTAACCCTCTGGACATTCCCAAATTTGTTTTTATCAAAGCACAGTTCCCATTGAACTAAGCAGCAGCCTAGTTTGCTCAAGGAATACGGGACCAGGTCCCTATCTCATGCCAAATTAGGGCAATAATACTTATGGATGCAGGGCTGGACTTAGGCACAGGCAACCACCTGGGGCCCTGAGTTTGGGAGGTGCCAAACTTTGGCTGTGATTTTATTGTTCACTTATGTATGTCATGAATAGATACAGATTTTCATATCCTAGCATGCAAGTCATGCATCGAAGTCACAAAATGGGCTACAAATATAACACAAAAGAATGTATTCTGAAGTTGAACAAGTGTGGGCAGAGGGGGTGCCAAAGATGCATCTGACCTGGGGTGCCATTTGGTTTGGGGCCAGTCCTGTATGGACCAACTTCATAAAGTGGTGTTAGAACTAAGGGCTATAAATTCTTCCAGTACACTAGTGATTATTTCAATCAAATAAGAACTACAAGAGTAAAGCTTTGCCAGGTCAAACCATAAATAGCTACAGCCCTCATGTGAACAATGGGACTAGTATTTTAAAAAAGGGATTGCTCAAGAAACTAGGGATATGCCTACACTGGAGGCTCTGTTAAGTTGACTTAGAAAGTCCACATTGAAAACTCCTGTCGACCCACTGCCTATGTCCACACTGGCAGGCATTAGGTTGACTCTTCCTGGTGGCCAGAAACTCTGGGAGAGGGCCTAGACGCCAGTCAGGTTGACTTAAGGGCTTTCCCCATCTACATTGGCTTAAGTCAACTTAATAAGGTCAACCGAAGCGTTAAGCTGACCTTAAGAGGTGGTGCTATTAAATTGACTTAAGGAAGCACCTAAGTCAACATAATAAAAGCCCAGAGTGACTGCAGGAGTCTGTAGGTCGACTTCACCTTCCTTAAGTCAGCCTAAGGTTCAATGTAGACATACCCTAGGAATGGAAGAATTAAGCCTCTTGGAGGCCCAATCCAAACTCCATTAAAGTCAACAACAGCCTTTCCATTAACTTCAGTGTGTTCTGAATAAGGCCCTTGATAAATCAGATCCTGCTCTTTTCATTCTCATGTAAAATATAACGGGATTTGGATAACTTGAACGTGACTTGGCCCAATGGCTGTAGAATACTATTTATATGCCTGTGTGGAAAATCAGCCAATTTTTGACTACTGGCCTGGAGAGTTGGCAAATTATTGAAGCACTAACCTACTACTTTCTGAGGTCCTCAGCAGAACAAATGGTTATTGATATTCCTAAATTAAAAGTCAGGCCAAAAAACAAACACACACACACACACTCTCCCCCCCCCCCCGGTCTTTTTTCTACATCACCAACATTAAAAAAGACACATGCTCAGTTCTTAGCAGTTTCCTACTACCCTTCTGTACCTCAGTTCCCCCATCTATAGAGTAACAGCTATACACCCTCCCTGTGTAATTGACAGTGTAACGTGTAATGGTCAGCAGCCATTATTTAGTATTTATACTGAAGCAAAGTGAAATTTGTCCAAGAAATAATCCAAACCAATGTAAATTTATTTTTTTAAATAAAAATACAGCAGTGCTCCAGCTGGTCTCAGTCAACATAAGTCACTAAGGTTACATGGATTTATGCCAGGAGAAGACCTGTTTTATTGTCTGTGTTCATATGTAATCATAGTTTAAGCAAAAAAAGACTGAGTTAAGGCTGAACTTCCAAAATCCCAATTTGCTACACAGTCTCTTACATTTTAAAAGCTGCTGAGAGGCTTATACAGCTCCAGCCGACGCTCTTGATATAGTAATAAAGTTGCTACGAGAAAGGATGCCATACTGATTTAAAAAAAGCAATATTTAATCAGGACAATCTGAAGTGATGCTTCCATAAAAAGTGAACAAGATGTATACTTTCAACTTTTATATTTGATGGTTGCTTGCTATGAAGGCATTTCTGTTCACAGTTTCATTATAACAGCTCAGCTGCTTTAGACACGCACATTAACATTCTTAGCATCTGTACACATACTGAAGAGTCAGTGGTTTCTTGTTAGTGGGAAAACAACTGCAATTTTAAGCACCAGTCGAGAATTAAGGCCCAATCTTTCCATCCTGACTCACATCCAGGGCCAGATTTTCGAAGTGCTCAACCCCCTTTAGGAGCTATGCTGGGTGCAGAGTACATCTGAAAACTTAGCCTACGTACATCTTTCAGAAGTTGCCCCAAAGAAACCAACTGAGCTACTCTCCTGAGAAAGGGTTTCTGGATGAGGCACAATCACAACAGTCTGTCCTCAGTGAGAATCAAGTGTCACGCCTCTATTTTAAAAAAATCAAAGGCTTTCATGCTAAATCTTGGAAACAGAAGGTGAAGATCTTCGTACCAACGTCCTGTCAATCCCTTTCACATTCCGGCATCCTGGGAGAGAAATTTAATAGTGTAATGTGAATATATTTAGAAGAATAATTAGCATTATGCAAGAACTTTTTTTCCTGACAAATATGAACCTTGACTGTTAAAAAAGGACAGTCATGTTTTATGTTTAGAACTGAAGTCATAAGTTCTACTCCTGTCTCTTCTACAAACTTTCTGGGTGAACTTGAACATATCGCTTTTATAATTTAATTCCAGAACAGACTATGACGACAATCCAATCTGTCTACCAGCATAATACAGGTTAGAGAATGTCAACTTGTGATTCCAACATTGAGCTGAATAATTTGTGAATGAGCAAGAGCATATCTTTTAGAAAAATACCCAATCTTGATTTAAAGACTCATATCATTAGAGAATTTATCACATCCCTGGTGTTGTGTGCTAACTGGTAATTACCCACAAAATTAAAAATTTACTATTTAGTCCCACTAAATCTCTCTGTGCCTCAGTCCTTGATTTGTGAAAGAGAGAGAATTATACTCTCTTTGTCCATATTATCTATATAGACTGTAAATTCTTTCAAGCATGGATTCTTTTACTCTAGATTTGTGTAATGCCCTGTACAATGACCCCTAAGCACTACTCTAATAAACATAATAAATAATAAGAGATTAAAATGTTCAGGATGGGGTCTGTTTTGCTATGTGAATGTGCAGCACCTAGCACAGTGGGTCTTGGCTCAATTTCCTAGATACTACCATAATACACATAACTGCATCAAGTTTACATCTCAGTGCAGGTTTGCTAACTTTTTTAATTAAGGATATATCTATCCCAGTGGTTCTCAACCTTTTGTGGGTCATGACACACTTGGCAGCGTATCACGACCTTACAGAACACACCAGCCCACCCTCCCCAAGGCTGACTCTAGCTATTTCCCTAGCTCTCTGCGACACACTCACTGCTTGCCTGACACAGTGGTTGAGAATTTGTCCTGATACAATGATTGAGAACCACTGGTCTATACTGATGGTGGCAAAATCGCCACCGTCAGAGCGCTCTTCTGGGTTTGACTGAGTGGTCGGTCAACACACTCTCAATTTCACATCAATAACTCCAGCCCCGGAAATAGCGCAGTGCTAAGGCAACAGGATGGCTTTTCTATGTGCCTTAGGGCAGTGTGGAAGGGGAGGTAACAGAGTTAGCAAGGCTATAGGAGATACGCAAAGTATTTTATGTACCTTATGTTTCTCTTGGTGACTGCTGCTGAAAATTACAGCAAGTGTAGACTAGGGCTTAGCTGACAGGGCCCTGGGTTGAGACTCATCTAACTTAGCTTCAATTCCAGGCTCTGCCATTGGCTGGCAGGGTGATTGCGGATAAAGCACCTTCCACCCTGTGCCTTGGTTTCCCCATGTGTAAAATGGAGATAATGAACCTAAGACCTTTTAAAGCACTTAGACATCTACTGATGAAAAGAGCTAGATATTGGACAACTGGCCCTAAAGAAACTGACAACTAAGAATTTTTTTTGATTAAATTGTGATAGTTAAAGCTAATGAGTTTAGCTTATGGTTTGTTTATTCAACACAGAAACCCTGAAACACAGGGGCAATGCAAAACAGAAACCCATAGTTCTCTGGTGGTGCTCGTGTTTCAGTTAGTATTAATCCAGCGCAATGCTAAGGGACACCTTAACGAAGACAGTCTTTCTCAGGAAACAAAAAAAATGTCCTGCGCAGGGCTTTATGAATCTTTCATAATGAAGCCTAGAACCAGATTAAACATGTTTTAGTATTGATGCAATGCAGTGTGGGATGCACAAAGCCCAGTGGACAGCCATTATGGACCTGATCCAACAGCTACTTAAGTCAACAGGAACCTTTCTAATGACTACACTGGGCTCTGGTGTCAGGCCTGTGGCCTCTCTGGAGTGGCCTTCAGCAACCACCAGCCAGTAGGCTCCCCTCGGCCCCCTGCAGCAGTGCTGGCCATGGCCACCTCAGTGCCTCACAGCAATGTTTTTTCAATCACTTAGGCACCCATGTTATAGTAACTCCATTAGACTGTCTTTTGTTAGTGTGTTTATGAGAAGATCGTGTGACACAATATCAAGCCTCCCTAAAGTCAAGGTATACCACATCTACTGCTTCCATCCATCCATATGGTTTGTTATCCTATCAAAGAAAGCTATTATGTAGGTTTGTTGTGATTTTTTTTCTTGACAAACCCATGTTGACTGTTGCTTATTTTCTTATCATCCAAGGGTTTGCAAATTGATTGCTTGATTATCTGTTATACTATCTTTCTGGGTACTGAATTAAGATGACTGGTCTGTAATTCTCATTTTTATACATTCACACTGCATTTGCCCTCTTCCATCCTCTGGAATCTATCCTGTCTTCCACAAGTATTTGAAGATAATTGCTAATGGCTCAGTTTTCTCTTCAGTCAGTTCTTCGAGTATTCTCAGATGTATTTCATCAGTCCCTACTGACCTGAAGACATTTAACTAATTTGTTCTTTCCCTATCCTAGCCTCAGAGCCTGTTCTTTCCCTTGCCTCAGATCCTGCATTATTTTCACTGATGTTCACTGTGCTAGATGTCCAATCACTACTAACCTTTCTGGTGAAAACTAAACCAAAAAAGTCACTTTGCACTTCTAGCATACCCACATTTTCTGTTATTGTTTTATAATTGGCCTACCATACTCTGTCTTCCTGGTGCCTCCAATGTATTTGTAAAATGTTTTCTTGATACCTTTTATGTCACTAGCTAATTTCATCTCGTTTTGTGTGTCGGGCTTTCTAATTTTGTCCCTACATGCTTGTGATGTTTGGTTATATTAATCCTTTGTAATTTAACCCAGATTCCACTTTTGATAGAACTTTTTTTTTTTTTTTTTTTAATTTTGAGTTATTGAAGATCTCCCTGTTGAACCAAGATGGTCTCTTGCCATTCTTCTGATCTTTCTTTTCCTAGAAAGAATGATTTGAGGAACCTTGAGATAGATCATTCTCAGTTAAGGGACCATTTCTGTAGAGCAGGGGTCTCAAACACATGACCCATGGGCCACATGCGGCCCCTAATGCTGTTTCCTGTGGCCCGCAACAACACTACTGTTACCAATATTTGCAATATTGTTGTATGAAAAGGTTTCAGCAGTGCAGCCCTCAGGCTAACGTTCTAGCCCTCATGTGGCCCTCAGCTAGTCCTCATGCAGCCCTCGTGGTGATTTGAGCTTGAGACCCCTGCTGTAAAACCTTATTAAGTTTCTACAACATTGCTATTTCAAATCTACAAGACTTTTCCACATGGGTAACTTCAGCACAGTCACATGCCTGAGAGGGAAAGACAACACAAACATGCCATCTGTCTCAGAGTTCAGACGGGGATGACTTAGGGCAGCTGGAGACTTCAAAAGGATGCACTGGGAACCTGTACTTGCTGCACATGCACAGAACAACCGTGGGTCTAAGCGTGACCCAGACAACGGCTGCATCCACATCCTGGGCCCCATCATGGCCCAACTGGGCCAGCTATAGAACAGGTGCCATATAACAGCACAGAGCAGAACAGATACTGTCTGTCATTTCTCTCCACTGTGTCTCACGTGGAACCAAAGGGAAGGATTTTCTCCACAGCTGGGGTTCGTTTGAGAAAAAAGATGTTATACGAATGTGAGAAAGTGGTTGTATAGACGCTGCAGGCAGATGGATAAGTGCAGCATATCCATGCTAGCTTTAATTTAGGTAGGGTAGCTAAAAATAGCAGTGAAGACATGGTGAGACAGACCCCAACACAGGCTAGAAACCTGACTGAGTACCCAGGTATACTTGTACTGCCTGCCCTGAAGACAGCACTACCAAATCTTCACCGCTAGCCTCTCAAGTAGATTAAATCTAACACAGTTTGGCCTATCTGAGTGGCAAATACTTTCAGTTCCAGGGGACACAGAAGAAAGGATCGTGACTATGGAAAGGAAGTTGATGTCTCACCAGAGAGTGCCATTGCAAGCTGGAATTCTTCCTTCAGCATCTGGAGAACTTCTTTTGCCCCTTCCTCACCCTGATAGATCAGAAGACAATACACTGGACTACAACATGCACAGACACACATGCGGTTGAATTACGGTTTCATGGACAAACCTAATTCTAGCATTTCATAAACGTTGAGTGGTTGACTTTGCACCTGTAACATTCTCAGATCATATTTTATGAATAGTCTTGCATGTCTAAAAGGCTAGTCTAATAGTCAAAATTTGGACTTTAGTCCCTCATGAAATACCTGATAAACCAAACCCCAGATTATAGGTCTTCCAATGAACACTGCCTTGCAACCAAGTGCTAATGCTTTGAGAACATCTGCGCCTTTTCTCACTCCACCATCTAGGAACACCTCCACCTTCCCTTCCACAGCCTCAACGATTTCCGGCAAGACATCAATCTAGGAAAGCAAGACGACAGCAACGATTCAGTCACTTAAGAAACTACTGATTTTTTTAAGCTAACAGTCACATGGAGAAATGTCTTCAGAAAGCAAATATGAAAATGCCATGAGCACAGTTAAATTTCATTTTCAATACAAACAAATTTTCAAACACTTTCATATTAGTGACTCAGATCTAATTACAGACATTAACTGGGAGGACCAAGTGTTAAATTCTGTTCATGTAACATCACAAAGTATGGTCTTCTTTCCATACAGGGGAAACTCTCCTACTAATTTGATGGGAGAGCCACACTAGTACACTGAGAAGAACATCTGAGAACTGAAAGACCTGAAAGTAGAATTTTGACACCTACCTTACATTTAAAAACTATGAGAAATTGCCTGCTGACATATCCACATACTCCCATTTGGAAGAATCATTGCACAGCAATCCTCTCCCATTCCTCCCAACCATCAGCAGTCTCTGGTCTGCCTGAGACATCTGGCCAAACTCAATCCAGAGAATGACTCCTTGGTTTGTTTCAAATTTAAGAAACGTTTGTGATCATAGCTAGAGTATGGAGCCAAGATATTCTTTCCTTTGAAAACTAGCAAAAGGTTTTAAATATGGGGTCATTTGTGTAACAGCAGCAGAATCTGAGAAGAAGGGTTAATGATGGAAATCAGCAGGACTTCCAGAGAGGAAGGAAGGAAGAAGAGACCAAAGGTCTCGATGGGAAGAAAGGGATGTTCTAAGGTAAATATTGCAAATTATAAATTCAAAATGCTTTTCAGCAAAAAACAACCTGTCTTTCAGCACTGAAAACAATCATGAAAACATTTTTTAAATAATGTCCTGCCGGACCTCAGGTACCCAGAGGTGTCTGCCCTCATGACATTCAGTTTAATTAGTTAGACAAAAGAAACCCATAAGCCGCTATGACTGCCTCAAAAGCATGTTGTGAAATTCTAAGGGGCCTTGAGAGAAACCGTTCATTGGAGTTCAGAAAAAACCACAGGATAAATTTACATATTTCCTCTCTAGTAATGACACGTGCAACTGAAAAGAGGGTGGGTGGGAGAGAGTGAAAGATTTATCAAGGGGTTACAGATGCAATTAAAATTACTAAACAGCTTCTCACGTGCTATTCCTAAATGACTTCACCAACATACTCACAGTTGCTGGCACACCATCCAGTTGGCGTGCACCATGGTTTGACACCAGGATCCCATTTACACCATACTTGACAGCTTCTCTAGCATCATCAGCTGAAAAAAATTAGATTCAGCCCTTCAGCCATTGCAGTTAATTGGGGCTGTCAGTGTAAAAATGATAGCATGTTTGAAAATATTCTGGTCATGAGAATCTACCAAGGGCTCTGGCTTTTAGTAGCTGAGCCTCGCACCAGCCTGTGTACAGTTGTGGTAATAAATCGAGGCCTGACCAGGATTAAAGTGAGCATTTTTATCACCTGGAACCTTGGTGAAGATAATTTTCATTGCCCTGAGTGGGCAGTTTTTGGTGTCTGCTGGCTGGCAAGTATTTTCATCACACTGAGCCTCAATTCATCACTATTAGGATAATCCTCCTGCTGTGTGTTTTACTCTAGTCTGAAATTAATAGCATTACAGCACTAATCCACATTTAACACAGTCACTTCACTATGTTCAACTGGCTTTTGATTGATTACAGACACTTCAGAAAGAAAAAGGAAAACTAAGTCCTGCTTCATGAATGGGGTTCTCAAGTATCATTGCAATAAGGAACAACTTCAAGCAAACTTATGGCTGTCCAGTCTCCAAATCAGTATGAGAAGAAAGCGAGGTGAAATGTCCCATATGCAACATTGGCTTGTGTGCAGTTGGTGTTGGTCTCTTGAGGAGGCAGTGTGATTTGGAGCAACAGAGAGGTACTGAATGTAGGGTGACTAGAGAGTAAGTGTGAAAAATCAGACAGGGGATGGGAGTAACAGGTGCCTATACAACAAAAAGCCCTGAATATCAGGACTGTTAACTGAATGCTGCCTCTAGGTTCTGTGACTATCTTGCTCTGAAGTCTGAAGCTCATCCAAACACCTCCAAGTTTCATGCAAACAAGGAATCCTGTGGCATTTAAAGACTAACAAATTTATTTATTGCATGAGCTTTTGTGGGAGAAAATCCCACTTCGTCAGATGCTTTGAAGATGGGGGAACTTACAGAATGGTAGGAAAATAAATGCAGGGAAGTATAAGTCATAGGACCAGGTCACAGTGTAACAGAAAATCAAAGCAGTTGTTAAGATTTAAACACTGAGGAACAGGACATAGAGGAAGATGAGGTCAAGTCATCTGTTGTAATAAGAAAAAAAATCCAAAGTTCCTTGTTTTCCCACCTTCAAAACATCTGACAAAGTGGGATTTTCTCCCACGAAAGCTCAAGTGATATATAAATTTGTCAGTCTTTAGGTGCCACAAGACTCCTTGCTAAGTTTGATTCAGTTACCTAAACTGGTGCCAAGATCCAAAGAGGTAGCCGTGTTAGTCTAGTTCAGTAAAACAAACAAGGAGTCCTGTGGCATTTAAAGACTAACAAATATATTTATTGGATGAGCTTTCATGGCGGAAAATCCCACTTCATCAGATGCTTTGAAGATGAAGGAACTTACAGAATGAGAGCAAATAAATGCAGGCAAGTGTAAGTAATGGGAACAGGTCACATGGTAACCAAAAAACTGGGTGTTAATCAGGAGTTACTGCCCTCTGAGGTCAGCAGAAGTACTACAATTGGAAACCTGCATGAGCTAACACCCAGACAAGCCTTCCTCATCTCACTATCTCCCCCTACAAAATGAGAGCAGTGGTAACAGCTTCCCTGCCTCGCAAGACTGATGTGAGGAGTAGCTAACTAAGGTCATGGTTCTGATATCACCGAAACTAGATCCAATTCCATTGGTTTCCAGGGAGCTTCACCCACTCCATGCCAGCGTAGACGAGACCAGAATTGTGTCCACAAAGAGCTGTAACCATGTAAATGCCTAAAATTAATAGGCTATGTGTACACTTAAGAATGCTAGTTTGAACTAAGTTAGTTCAAATTAATTAATTCAAACTAATTGTGATTAATTCAAACCAACTTAATTTGAATTAGCATGTCCATACTAGAAACCTAAATTAAACTAGCATGTCCATGTGCAGGACTTTCTAGTTCAGCTTAGGAGGAGGGCACCATGGAAGTGTGGCAGCATGGCACCCAAGAAGGGCCATGCTCCTACCCAATCCATAAAAAGAGAAAGGCACCCTGGGAGGAAGAAAGCCAAACTGCCTTTAATTCAAACTAATGGTTAGTTCAAACTAACGCTGCTCCACTGGGTTAGTTCAAACTAATAAGTTCAAACTAACCCTTTGTTTGAGCTAAAAGCAGGTTTTACAAGTTCGAACTAAGGAATTTCTTAGTTTGAACTAAGGAAAGCCAGTGTGGCCATGGACTAATTTAGTTTGAATTAAGCCTCCTTAATTCAAACTAAAATTCCCAGTGTAGAGATAGCTGTAGTGATTATATGGTATATAACTCTGGAAGACAGATAGTTCTAATCCTAATTCTCTGTTCATTCCCATGTTTCTCCTCTGTTTCTGCAGTGACATCAGAAGCCCATAAAAGCCATCCTTGGCTGCTTTGTGTGATGGAGAAGGTAGGTATCATTTTTGTTAGCTCACTTTCTCCTAGGGCCCCAGTCATGGAAGGCAGTGAGCATCTCCTAGCTCAGATGACCCCAGACAACACCTTCCGTGAATAGTACAAAACTCCTGTCTTTGTCCTAGCTTTCCCACAACCAGAAAAACAATGACTTCCAGTCCTTGCTGACTGGAAGGAAGAGGCAGAGAAATATGAATTGATATGTATGTTTCATAACACTGAAAGATTTACACAGAGCACAGTGAGGAGCTCTATAGAAGAGTTTACATGACAAAGAAAATAAGAAGAGAGTGGCCTTCAACTCCCATTGAACTCAGCTGGCACAGAAGGACAGTTAGCAGATCCTGGGTGATGTCTGCTGTTTTACAGAATCCAGCCCCAAATTAGGAGGAAGAAGTCTTTTGTTTCAGCTAGTTTAGGGCTCCATTTGGCAACTCATTCTGATTCAGGAAAGCGTCTGAGCATGCATAAAATCACCATTAAAATCAATGAGCTTTCAGCATGTGGTTAAAGTTACTGTTGCCTCCATAAAGGGAATATTTTTGAAACAAGAAAGCAAAATCATGTTTGCAGTCTTTACATATTTATTTTTGAACAAATTTCTGCCATTTAATCCTAGCAAAAAATCAGTATCACTAGCTTTTATTCTATCAGATGTTAATTTAAATAAAGAAAAGCTCATCTAGCTTCAAAAGAACCTGTTGTTGACCCTTCACAGATACAAACCTCTCAGAATTCCTTTTGCAACAATTGGCAGAGATGTCAGTCCTCTGAGCCACTTAATATCTTCCCACTTGAGGGATGGATCAATCGCTTGGGCTACATAAACAGCCAGTCCACTATTCTCACCATAGCCTTTCTCAGAGGAAAATGCCAAATCGTTGGTGTCAAAATTTTTCATTCTGAAGTTACAAAGAGACAAAGAAAATTAAACTGGGGGTGGGGGGGGTGGAGAACCCTCTCATTAGCCCTGCATTGAGTTCCATGCAAATAAGGTACCTGCAGCGGCGCAGATCTTATGGCAGGATCAAGAGCCTTACATAGCACAGATGAGATAGGCAGATATCCTAGCATTTAGGGTAATATTCATTATTTTTAAAAAAAACAAAACACACACTTTTGGCCAGTCATGTCTCACAGTGTGCATGAAAGGGCTCATACTACTCTTATTGCAGTCAATAAAAACAGGCCCTTGCTTTCAAAGGAAGAAAGATCAGGTCTCAACCCAACATCTAGTCTCAGGAATAGAACCCTTGAAGATGAAGGAAGGCCCATGGTTAGGATAGTCCAACTAGCCTACGACTTGGATTCATGTTCCTACTCTACCACAGGCTTTGCATGGGACATTAGACAAGTATCCGAGTTTCTTTGTGCCTCAGTTCCCCATGTATACAATGGGGATAACAGTACTGCCTTACCTACCTGGTGTGTTCTGAGGATAAATATAGTAAAGATTGTGAGGAGCTCAGATACTAAAGATATCGAGGCTCATATAAATAACCAAAATAGACAGATGCTCATTCTGCTGGATAAGTGCTGATCCTATAGGGCACGATCCAAATCCCAACAAACAGAATGAGTGATATCCTCATCTCATTGATGTCACTGCCATAATATCTACTGACTTCAATGTGGCCAGGATTTCACCTAGTAGGTCTGGCCCACCTGTATTTCCAAGAGTATGACTATACAATGAGCACTCCAGCAAGACAGCTGTAGATACATCACTACAGTGCAGACAACGAGGTTGATGCTTCCTACCTCAACAGGGTGTTATCCATCAACATAGGTATCCCCCTTTCTGAAAGGTGATAGCTTGGTCAATGGGAGAATTCTTCTGTCAACCTAGCTGTATACATAGTGTGGGCTAGGTCAGCCTGATTATGTTGCACAGGGGATTAACTGTTTCACAGCTTGGAGGGATGTATCTCGGTTGACCTAAGTTTTAAGTGTAGACAAGGCTTTACTCACATTTCCAAAGTTAGCTTGAAGCAAAAGAGTTATCAAGGGGAGTCTTCCCAGTGTGGTCTTCACAGGTCAGGAAGGCTCATCAGATGAGCTGGCAAATGTTTCAGTGGCATTATAAAGGGAATGGCAGCAATCTCTTAGCAGTTTATATTCAAATACCCCTTCTTTCGGTTGGACTTCGCTTTCCGAAGTATTCCCTTTTGGACTAAAGTCTTAGTGTTGACTGGACTAACTCCTCCCCCCTCCAGAAGTTGGTCCAATATCACCTCATCTCTCTCATATCCTTGAACTAACATGACAACAACAATACGGCGTATCTTTCTGGACTGAAAATTTCCTGGCATGGTCACTGTCTGAAGGTGAATATTTTTTGAATGTTTGAGTAATAACGTGCAAGGCTCTTGGACTGGCTACAGAGCTTCTTTCACTGAGGGATACACCAGATATTTGTCTTTCTGCTTACAGTTATCACTAGTTCACATAAGGGATATTACATATGAGATTACTTGGTGACTGAACAATACTATGTAGCTTATCATTACAAAACAGCGTGGGAGGCTCCCAGTTGGTTTTGTTAAGCTCTGTGCATTGCATAGGGGTATAGGAGACTTCAGAGTCCTTAAGCTTTTCAAAATCTTGTTCCAAAGGGGCAGCCATGTTAGTCTAGTAAAGCAAAAAAAAGCAAGGAGTCTTTTGGCACTGAAAGACTAACAGATTTATTTATCGCATGAGCTTTCATGGGAGAAGATCCAACTCCCACAAAAGCTCATACGATAAATAAATCTGTTAGTCTTTCAGTGCCTCAAAATCTTGTGAAGATGAATCAACTTCCATTTTCCCAGCCAGAATAGCCTCTAATCAGTTGACGCAAGTTTCTGTGTGAAACATGGAAAAGAGACATTCCATACCAGAAAATATACTGCCGTTGTTATATTTATTACAATAGCACCCAAAGACATTAAAAGTGATCCTTGCTATGGTAAGTGCTGAACATACCATATTGAGAAAAAGAGTTTACTGTCTTAATAAGCACACCTTCATATGCAAGTGATAAAGCCAGGAATAAAACCAAGTGCTTCTGTGCACCATCTCAGTGGCTCATCCACCAAACCTCTCTGCCTTTCCAGAAACTAGACCCATCTCTGGAGTCATGAAGTTTCATTTGCATTTCAATGAACCAACCAATATTCACATAAAACCAGCTGGTTTCACTTCTCTCTTCGCACCTGAAGCTAGCTGAATTTCACATGGTTTTAAGCTTTCGTTATGCAGTTCTAACCATACCATTAGAAGAAAACGAGAAGGGAACGCTCTGCATTTTTTCCTCCCATTTCCAGGTAAGATCCAACTTTTCAGAAGTCGGCTTGTGGAGCGGATCGGAAAAAAACAGAACCATGGATAAGATTATATAAATAACTCTTGTTTTTCTTGGATTGTGAAATGCAGATCAACACTTGAATGAATGTTGCCTTACATAAATTTCTGCGCACAATGGCACCTTGTTGTTACTCTGAAACTTTGTTGAAAGAGTTTGAAGCCAAGAAAAAGTTATCAGATAATGTGACAAAGCACCATACTGGAGAACTTCACCTAAGGCTCCGAAACAGAAAAGTACACATCTTTTTTTTACCCCTCAATTGAATTACTCTGTTTTAGAGTTTAAAAGAATTCTCTGGCTTACGATGGTTTTACAATATTAATTCAATGAAAAAACAGATTTTCCTCAAAGTAATTCTACAACTAGGGGCAAAATGCTTCAGAAATGTTCTGCCAAGTTTGACTACATGGAAGCTCATGGGAAAGGCCTGTTTCATTAGCAGTGAGTGATGAAGCAGGCAGGATGAGTTGTAGGAAAGATCTTCCTTATGTCTGCTGAGTGACCAGTATTGCATAGCAAGAGTCTAGTGGTTGACAGCCAGCAATGCTAACTCTGTGTGGATTCCTCAGCCCCCTGGAGTTACACAGAATTGGGTCCCTCCTCACACTGGGGCCTCTTTCTCCATTTCATCTCTTATACAAGACCCAGGTTAGTTTGTTTTTTAAATCAGTAGTTGTTCCCCTTTTCTCCCCCTGCTTTTAATATTCACACTGATACTCTAGAGACTCTACTTCAGCACTGGACTCAAGTATGCGCCGAGAGGTAGCCGGGGAGGAAGCGCCTAAAGATGAAGGTTGCCTTATTAAAAGAAAGTGCACCATGTAACCTCCCACCAGAAGGGAACAACACAAAACACCACACAACATTGCAGGGGCAGCAACAGCCACGGAGGTGTATATCTCTTAGAAGTTCCCAAAGCAACAGGCTGGTCAGTACCTGAGGTGCGGGGGGAGCTGGAACTTGTTGCGTACATCATCAAAGCGTTTGCCAAGGAGTGGCGTGTCCACCGTCACAAAGATTCCCTTGTAGCCTGCTCTCTCAGCACGCTGCACTAGTGAACGGGTGACCTCCCGGTCCTTGTAGATATAAAGCTGCAGCCAGTGAAGGCCATCAGGAGCCGCCTGGCTAACTTCTTCAATAGTGGAGGTGGCCCAGGAGCTCAGCATCATCCCCGTCCCCATTGATCTGCAAGCTGAGGAGCATAAGTTAGGTTAGTACCTATTCTTGGTATGCGGGCTGTCTATTTGACAGGACTCACCAGATTAAAACAGCAGCAAAGACATGACAGCTCTGCTTTCAATTCAGATTAGCAGTTCCAGTTGAAGCCTATAATGAAGTTTGTGTTTTGACTCAAGTGGCTAACCCAAGTTAAAAGCAGAGTTGCCGTGTTTGCAGCTAAGAAGTCACCTTTATTCCTGCCTTACACTGAACAGAGAATGCAGACAAGGGGTGGGAGGAAAAAGAGAAGTGACTTGCTCAAATTCAAACAGAAGTTCAGAAGTAGGAATACAGCCTAGGTTTCCTGCCTCCCAATCTAGTTCCTTGTCCGTTACACCACACGGCTCTTGATTTACTTGAGCTTTTCCTCTTAGAACTTAAAAATCTGGTGGGTGAAAATCCTCCTTGTACAGAAAGTTAGCCACAGCTATGCATCATTTAAAAGTTCGACGCAGAGGTCAAATGGTGCCCCAGGCTGTGAGCTTGCTCTCCATACAGAAGGGAATTCCACCCCAGGGTGCTTAACAAACCAACTAACCTCACACAATCATATTTTATGAAACTAACAGGGCAATTTATCACTTAATGTAAAATAGAGGGAAACACACAGTAAAGCTCAAAAATATCATATAGAGCCTTCTTTTTCTTGGTGCACTGCAGTATGCATATTTTTAATGTAAATGGACCTCTGTCTAAAAACCTCATCTCCATACCTTCCAGGCCCTAAAAAGTGGTCTTTATAACAACGTTTGATTAAATAAGGATTACAAATCTCTCCAAGTGGAATCTTATGAACAGTTTATTCAGACAAATTGGTTACACCCTCCCACAACCCCTAGGCAGCTTTCAATCGGTGAAACAAGCATGCTTTGCTCTTCTATCTTGCATGTTTTGCTACTCCATGAAGAGCAAATGGAGGGAATCATAAATTACAAAATCCATGAAGCAGGTTTTTGATAGGCATTTACGATGCAGGAGAGTCAACTAAGCATTTGTTTTTATTTATATTCTCCTCAGTAGATGGACAACTGCATACAGTGAACAACCACAGATGGATCTCTTGCATTTACACCATCCTCCTGAAAGAAATATGGAACATTTTACTCTCTAGCTGACCCCAAAAAGTGTAGATTGTACATCATTCATCTGAAAAACTGATTCATATTTTTCACAAATGAGCAAACAGACAGCAACCATCTCCAGTAGATCCATTGCCCAAAATTACATACCAAATAATTCTTGGTCTAAATGACAGATTGTTCACAAAACAGATCCTTGAATGTATTAAAAATCAAGTTGATTTGGTGGGACACAGACAACATGGTACATTTATGTTACCTGATTAGATGAGGATTATTTTAATTGTTAGGTGTCTGATATATCAGCCCCCTCAGGTTTGACATTCACTTTCAGCAAATATTCTGCAATATGCCTTTGAAATTTACCATTTCAAGAAATTTCATGACCATATTTGTAGAAATAAGCATCTATGAAAAAAGCATATAATCTCTAAACTGAGCCACAGTTTGACCCAATGCATAAGAAGGAAAGAATCCAGACTGATTTAAGATCCCAGGCTGATATCATACCATTGGCAATTCACAGAAAAATCTTTTTACTCATGAGCTAACCAAATCATGATGGAATCTCTCAGAAAGTACCAGATTTTCAAGGTAGACCAAATCTTCAGCCCACTGAAGCACATGCTTTAATGTGTCATGAATTGCTCTCATACTTAAATTTAATTGCTTAACAGTGTGATTATCAAAAGTGACAAAGCAGACTAGTTTCATAATACACAGATTTTAACACCAGGAAATACCATCATCATCCAGGCAGACCTGCAAATTGCAGGCCACAGAAACTCTCAAAGGTACTCCAGCAGTAGGTCCGTAATTTCTGGCTGGGTCCCCAAATCTTTTTTAAAACTTCAAGCTGCCAAGTGTCTGCTGGGATCAAACGGAGTTAGGCATCTAATTCAATTAGGTGATTTTCCATAACCCACTATCAATATTGTGCAAAATCAAGGCCTTCAAATGTCAGTAACCCAGCTACTACAGAACACTGAATTCAAATAATGTAATGTAGATATCTTGTATTAACATGTGTTATTCATTTACTCTTAGAGCTTGCCTTTATAGTGGGGTAATGTGCTCTATAGGAGCATGATATGTCAAACTCATTAACGTGTTCCATATTAATTGGACCATGCAGACCCTGCTGGCATGCCTTAATTCACACTGTATGAAACAGCCCTATGATAAAATGCACTTGGGAACCTGCAGCATGCACTACCAGGGTGTCCTCAGAAAAATAAACATGCAACATTTCAGTGCACTTTAGAGATCACCCCCTCCAAAGAACACCATCCTATCATGTAGGCATGTCCCTAGTTACACCTTTGTAACCTTGGTGATGTAAGAATAAATGCAAAGGCATTTATGAAAAATATCTACCCTATTATATTCATGTATATTCTATGAAGAGTAAGAGATCTTGAACCTTTTTTAATAAACATTTCAGTTCAACTTATATAGATGGAAATTAACTGAAAAGACTGTGTTTACACCTGCATCCAGATTAGATCTAGGTTAGGGTCAGAGTTCAAGGGTGAATCAGAACTCTTCAGTGCCAAATTGAACTAAGCACTGCCAAATTCTCATAAAATTTCAGCCTCCTCTGAATTATTTATGGAAAATTAACCCCTTTTGGATCTGGACCAACTCATCATCATTCTTCACGAAATGCAGAAAGCAGATGGTGCACACAGTCCCTGTCCTGGGCTTGCTTGTAGTGTCTTTTCATAATGCTGCTGAGAATACCTCTAGAAGCTGATGAATCTCTCCATCTCTTGCACTGGGCTGGTGGGGGGCTCACCAAACGAAGTTCTTGTTTAGGTTGCCTGTTGTTACAGACCAAAACCAAAATCAAAACTAAAAAATGGCCTGGTTACACCCAGAGTCCTCCAAACACACCACTCTAATGCTGTTGACTAGGACCATCAGCATTATCTTGGTTGGACTCCATTTCCAGGCTCTAGTGCCTGGTGCCCATGCCTGCACATAGCTGCAGTCCATGAAGGAGAACTACTTCCTAAAATGCCCCTCCTGCCCATACTCCAGACAATTGCCCTTTGATGTCGCTGATGGCTGGCTCATCCCAAGGACTGTGGATGCCCAGGGGGGCCTATCCCCCTTTTCCAAAGATATTAATCTTCCATCTATTCTGCTTCAGTGGCTAGGTCTTCTCCTGTAGGCATGGGCAAATTCCCAGGATGTAGCTAGTTTAGCTTGCCCTTTTCCTCTCCTTGGAGCCTGACCCTCGCTTACAGTTGGTCTTTTGGCTTCTGAGGTCCTAACCTAAGAATCTGTGAGCCTGGATCTTCAGTGGCGATGTAATCCTCCATCACAGTCACAACTTCCCCCAAAGTCACTGACTGGTGGCACTTCACCAACTCTTTCTCGCTGGCTGGGAGAATTTGGGTGAATTTCTCTAACACTACAGCCCCTGCCAAACATATTCCAGTCCATTTCTGCTACATGTACTTCAATCCACTTTTCTCCAGCTCTTTCCTCCCCAGGGTGGGGTTTGTAGAGCCCATCAAACAGGTTTATTGGCCTGTGTCATCTGTCCAATCTAGAGGATCACACTGGTCCTGTCTGGCTTCATAATCTGGGCTTTCTTGAAAATATGTTCCTCATCCTAGTATTTTTCTTTTATCAGCAGTTTTATGATGGTAGAAAATCTTAGCTGCTCTTCCAAGCATATTTTAGGTTTGGATTTCAGAATGTGCTTTTACTTGCTTACTTATGCAAGCTACTCCTAGATCCATATCCACTTCAGACACTTGTATTAGCAAGAGAATTTTTTTGACAGAATTTACGCAGATCAGACTATTTTTGCTATCCTGCCCACCCACTCTTTGATTTTATTTGCCATTTCTGTCCTGTCTTTTAGACCTCAGTCCTACACTGACTGGTACATGTCCTTAGCTATATGCACATCAAGTACTCCCATTAAAGGAGCTACTCAGATGCTTAACATCAGGTATGCACAACAGCCTTCTGATGTTCAGGGCTTCAGATTTCAAATTCTATAGGGCAGAACCCTATACTTTTGTGTACAGCACGAATGGGCTCCGATCGAGTTGATGGACACTGCCAAAACATAGATGACTAATAATAACAACAACAAAATGTGACTTATCTTTTGGGAAATTCAACTTAAAACATGGGATAAAGGGACAGATTAAGGTTTAATAAATCCAGATCAACCCAGTAGCAGGGCCAAAACCCTACTTAGTGTGATGAGATGTAACAGCATGGAAAGGGTTAAGAAACGCTAATACTATCCTCCCCCTGGCTCTCCTCCCATCTAGACACTATGTAGCTCAGATCCTACTCCCATTTAGCAATAACCAGAGTAAACGGTCCATGACCTCTAGATTAAGATACCTTGGAGGAGCTTGTTTAAGGGAAGGCCTTCTTGTGTATTCCTTGGGATTTGGCCCACATAGTATGACTCTGGGAGTTCATTGCCCTGTATGTTTCTTGGAAGTTGACTAATTTGTCTGTCTGTCAGAGGGAGGTTCTCCTGTTATTTCCAGTCTTGTGGGACCCTTTGAAAAGGGCAATTTGAATTGCCTTTCCATTCAGTCTGATCCAAACCCATCACTAAATTCATCATCTCTGGTCACAGGACAAGAATGCATTATTTTGATTCCCCATAACGTCCTTAGGACTTGGTAGTATTTATGGAGAAAAGCACCATGGTTTCCAAGCCATATTTTCTAAGAAATAGAATTGTTTGAAGTGCCTAAAGTTATTTGCTTGATGAAACACAGTCAGCCAAGAAGGCCCCTGCAATGACTTACTCAACAAAACATTCTGTGCCAGCCGTGCCTAAAATAATTTAGTCAACAAATTGAATTTTGTCATCTGCTCAGGAAGTCATTATGGAGTGGGGAAAATATGCAATGACAAAGTACAAAATGGTTTCTGTTGATCTAAAGAATCAGGGCTGTCATGCTGGAGTATTTTGGACAAATGCGTACTGCGAAGGCCACAGGTTGTGTCAGCCTCTCCCATGGCTGTTTGCTGCAGGAGTTCTGATTAGCTCAGACCAGCCAGCATTGACATTGTTTGTTGAACAAACTAAATGACTCCATTGAGATTTTCCAGAAGTACAGCCGAGAAGCCAGTGACCTAAGGGGGAAATGAGGCACCCATGTCTGCCAGTTGCAGTAGATCTGAAGCTCTTAGGAAAAGTCATACGCAAAAGCAATGCAAGATCTTTTGTCTCAACAAATACTTAAGTTGTAGACTTCCCCTCCTTCCTTACAAAATAGGAGAGTGCAGTGGGGAAACCCTTACTTCTAGCTGATTTCCTTATTAAATCCCAACTTGTGACCAAACCCTAAGTGACCTCCAAGAAGCCTAAATGGGAATAAGATCCTCACTCCTTGCCTGTGTGCAAACTTTCCCAAACCCCTGCTGCAGCTGCATGAGAAGAAAAAAATGCTGCATGACTGGCTCATCAACACCTCATGTAGTTGAATGGAAAGAAATGACACTTTGTAGATCCTTGGCTCATCCCCCACCACTTGTGCCAGTACAGGTGAACTGGTGTGGTAAGGAGAGGACTACTATTTCCAAGTAGTCAGGATCACTGGTAGATTACTTTGATTATTACATGTGTGAAGCAGCAGAGGACTGATATCTCTGAGACACATTCCCTTCCCCAAGCTTATCTAGCTCTGCACCTTCCTTAAATGTGGGACAGAAGTAAAAGGACAGTCCAAGATTGTAGCTTTTTCTCAGATCTAAATGTCCAAAAAGGCCTCAAAACTCATCTTTTAAAATGCCATAAAGGTGATGGTGAAAGGATTATTATTATTATAATAATGTCACTCCATTGTCAGAGCATCTTTCTGGTCCCCAAAAAGCATCAGAAGACTCATGTAATGGGACCAATCCCTCCATCAGAACATGTGACTGCACCCATATCTCAACACTCACCCAATGGACCAACCAAGAAGGGATATCTGCTGTAGCCCAGCGAGTAAACTTACATCCCTTAGAACAGGATGTATAGTACATCTTACCACTTCCTTCATTACTCATGTTCCCTATTATCCTACACATAGTACCTGTAATATTCTCAGCTATGTGGAGTTTTCTGTTTGGAGTCGCCATCCCCGTTGACTGCTGGTGGAGGCAATGTTAAATGGGAAAGGCAGAGAAAGGGCGATCCAGTGGGTAGTATGCTAGCCAGTCAAGCCTAGATTAACCAACCTGCACTCAGTGTACTGGCCCAGGTCCACCATCTCAGAAGCACTCCTGACAGTATAGAGGACAGAGGGAGGAAACAGGTCAGAAAGCAGGCAGAGGGTTGTAGACGGATGGCCCCATCTTCATCTTGCGATGAGCACTACCAGGCCATAGCAAGTTGCTGGGCCTGTCCCCTGAGAAAGAACCTGCTGTGGCATGCAGGAAAGGAGGGCTCACTCTCACAACATGCCAGGGCCCACATCTGACCCCCAGTGGCAATGAAAATGGAGAGAACCCCAGATGCCACAGAATGTAAAACCCCAAAATTCTCTAAACCAACACTGCAGCTTGCAACCGTGAAGTCTCGAGCCGAGTCTCTGGTCCACCAGACGCTTCCTGAATGACCTTGGGCAGGTCGGCTGGGAAATTAACGTGAACTGGGCATGTAAACACCTTTGAAAATCCAAAGGATAAACTCCAGAGCCTCAGTCTCACCGTGCTCCAGATTCCCATTCATAGAAGAGGAATAATTCTTCAACCCTACCACATGGAACGTCCATGTGAAGATAAATACATTAAAGTTCATAGGACGAAGGGTAGGTGAGGTCATATCTTTGATTGAGACAAGATTTTGAGCTACACAGAGCTCTGTTTCAGGTCAGTAGTAGGTGCTGCTGGCCAGATGAAAGGAAGAGCCACTGTGACACTCACTGGTAGTTCAGACAAATACGTATGTTACAGCTGCAGAGTAACTCATTGAGATGGCTGACCATTTTTCTGACTAAAGCCAGTGTTTCATTGCAAAATGCTGAAATGTGTCTTGACTGAAAGTATGAATTTTTTTCTTCTTCTTCTTCTGACATTTCCAATTTGAAACTCTTCTGGAATTTTCATTGTGCGGGGGGGGGGGGGGGAAGAAATGTTCATTCAATTGGGATGAAACCGTGAAGTATCAGAGTTTCCCTCCAGGGAGTCATTCCATTTCCCTCCTGCTCCAGTAATTAACCTTTCAGTCGCGCAGTCAGTGTCAGTCTTATTGTCTGGTAAACTGCTGGGCCATAAGAAACCAGATCCTTCGTTAGTGTATATCAGTGGCATCAATGGAGCTACACTGATTTACACCAATTGAGAATCTGGCCCATAATACATGGAGACACCATTTGCAATGTAATTACCAATTCCGACATGGTAGCACCTGCTGTGCAAGAAGGAAGTTAGGTCTACACTACCAATTTACGTAGTTATTAGTATGTTGCTCAGAGATGTGGAAAATAAACATCCTTGAATAACAAAATTACATCAGCCTTCCTCCTGGCATAGATAGCATTATGTCAATGGGTGGACTTTTTCCATCGACACAGCTACTGCCTCTCAGGGAGGTGACATACTTATGCCAGCAAAAGATGCTCCCATCAAAGTAGGTAGCGGCTTCACTGACTCACCAAGCTGCATCGCTGCCTCTTTTCAAGTGTAGGCAAACCCAGACTAGCACAGAGAAATACAGTTTCATTCCCAGCAGATACAACAGCATGGACGCTGCAGTAAACCTTGTGGCATACAATTTGGAAGGAAGATCTAGAAGAACTGACATGATCTGAAAGCAAAATCCAGTCTCATAGCTATGACTGACATTCTACATAATGGAGCTCTATAAGCTAATTACCCATCATAAATATATTTTTGGGAAAAAAAGGTTGGGGGAAATGGCTCTTTCAGCTAATCACACAACTCATTGTGATGGAAAAATCAGGACACACACACACACACGCTCCCTCTCTGTGTTCAATCCTGATGACATTGAAATATAGCATTGCCCCTGGTGAATGGTGGCCAGTTACCCCACGTAGTTTTATTAATTAGCAGAGATGCTATATCTCAAAGTTTACTGTGTCTTACTGTGCTTGCTACCTGACTACCACCACTGAGACTCAGCCAACAGTTTTACCAAGGAACCAAAGGGCATAGACCCCCACGCAGGTTCCTGAGACTTCTCATGACAACCATTTTCCTACTGGCAAGGAACAAGACCTGTTGCATAGACAACATCCTCACAATAGGAGAGGTAGACAATATCTACTTTTTTCTGTACATATATTTACAGAGAATTGCAGTTTACAGAAGGTATTATCCAAGAGACAGGGCTAGATCCTCAATTCATGGAGCAGCACTGAAGCCGTGCTGATCTGCTTCAACTAAAGTTCTCTGTAGTTTAGGGGATACCACACAGCTTTCCAAGACGGTATAGGAAATATAAGTTAGATGTTTAATGATGAATCAGCACCAAAATGCTGAATTCTAACACTTCCAAATTTGGGTGTGGCTCAGAACAATGATGTAAATTTTACAGCTACTCCTTATTGTCCTAAGAGATCAAATCTAAGCTTGGGTCTAAATGCTACACTCAGACTTTAAAGGAGTTCAAATTTGAACTCAAATTTGCAATAATGCAGGTGAGTGAAAAAGTAAGGGCACTGATTAATATCTTTGTATCTGAGTGTGTTCATAGCTGTGAGACATCAAATATAGGTGTATGTGTCCACACACTCAGCAAGTAACAACTAGCTTTCAAATAGCAGTTTTCATTACTAGTCTCAAAGCACTTAAAGAAGGAATTATGATTCTTTTGCATTTTCTGATTTAAAACTCAAGACAATTAAAGGGCAAATCATACATTAAGCGTGAGATTTTAGGTGCCCAAAAGTCAGGGCATTCTAAAAAGATGGTAGCTCAGACTACCACAAGCATGTCTCAACCCTTATGGATAGTGTTTTGCATCACTGTAGCATACATGTGCTTTAGTTTATGTCTTAAAAGTGAGTAGGTCATGGTTTCTGTGCAAATGGACTGCAGAAGGTCCTTAATTTTGTGTAGTTTAAATCTCAGCCTTAACACTGAATTATCATGGTTGCACTTAAGAGCATTACGGTTTGCAGTTTCCTCAGTAAAGTCCTATCATTGCAACTATGGCCAAAAATAGCTTTAAAAAGTTGTTGATCTTGTTGCTAAGAAAACTGACCAAGTTGCAAGCCCTTGTCTCATATCACAGCTCTCTATTAAAAGTATTAGAGCTCCATCATGTGGTACACATCTGTATAACCCCGCAGAGATATAAAACCCTCTCAACTAGCTAATAAATCTCCTAGGAAGTAATATATCTTCAAAACCAGCACACATCTTCATCAAAGCAACTTGCTCTTACAGAATTTACAATTCAAGCTGAAGAATAAAGCTCTAGGAAGGCCAGTCATAATAGAAGGGCTATTCTTGACCGAGTCTTTGAAGACTGGGATGAGTTGTGCTCCATTTCACCTCACCAGTCCCTGTAGGCAGTGCGTTAAACCACTTTTCCATACAGAACTCTGCCCTCCAATAGGAACAGAACAAGACTCAAAGTTTGCTCTTAATAGGGAACAGACTGGCATTTCTCTATTTCTAGCACAGGAATTCTAGTTAAATGTATAGTTTGTACATGTGCCTTGCCCACCCAGTGCTAGTACTTTACCTTTCTGTCCCAGATTTTGTAGTCTTGTTCATTATTTTCACATTACAGAAGTTTAAATGTACTGGCTTGTCCTTTTCATGTACAATAATGAGTGCATGGCCTCTGAGACACACACCTGGTGCTCGGTGTAATTCCATAGTGTTAGACTGAGCTAGAGACAAACAGCCCAGAGTGAAGTGTAACCAGTAGCTCCAAGTTTCACACTAAATACTAGATAACGCACCAAGACTTTAGCTGTATAGACTGTAAGCTACTTGGGGCAGGGACTGCCATTTACTATATGTTTGTGTAACACAGAACAATGGAGGACTCCTTGTTCTGACCATAATATAAATGTGGACCGTTAATGTGTACTCAGAGGGTTAAATTCTGTGAACAGGGCGTGCTTTTATGGTGAAGCAAAGTTCCTGAAACCCTATAGACTAAAACAAACAAACAAACAAAGTCCTGTGGCACTTAAAGACTAGCAAATATATTTATTGCATATGCTTTCATGGGGGAAAATACCACTTCATCAGATGCTTTGAAAGTATATTTGTTCGAAGAGCTGTAATGCCATGATCTGACGCCTGGGGTGCATTCCGATCAGAACACACCCCTTTCCATTAGTGGCGCTTGGGGCCAGTGCTGAGAAACACACCCTTTAAAGGAGCAGCTCTATTGAGCCACGCTGGCGTGCCTGGGGCAAACCCCCTCCGGCCCCGCCATAGTTACGGCCCTGTTCGTTAGTCTTTAAATACAACAGGACACCTTGTTTTTTTGTTTTACTGAACTAGACGAGCATGGCTGCCCCTCTGAACCTATAGACAAAGATATGGATTCTCATAGCTGTACATAAATAGACCCACAATTGCCCATATAGGTGGTCCAGTGCTAAGGAAAGAAATCCTTCAATTTTGTTTGCATTTATATGGACCTGTTTGTACTGAATTGTTTTATTGACTGCTTTCCCACCCTGCTCTGTGTGTAAATATTCTAGCAAAGGACTTTACCAGCAGGAATGATCTCAGAACCAACTAATGGTAGGTGGCTGTTGCAGAACATTTGAGCCAAGTAAACAGTAACTTCACGATCACACAGCAAAAACCTGACTCTGTAGGTTATGCTCATCCAAGCAGGGAACAGAAACAATCCCACATGACTGGCCTGTATAATGCAACTTGAATGCTGAACAACAAATCCTCCTGTAGCAAGCTACTTGCTAATAAGCTAAGAAATTATTCATAGAATGTGTCAGGAAGATAATTTTGAGTAACGAATCTGAGAACATTGCCCAGTGATGTTGTGAAGGCTAAAACTATAACAGGACTCAAGAAAGAGAACTAGATAAACTCATGTAGGATATATCCATCAACAGCTATTAGCCAAAAGGGTCAGGGATGTAACCCCACATTCCAGGTGTCCCTAGCTTTAGTTTACCAGACGCTGGGAGTGGATAACAGGGGATAGATTATTCAGTGATTGCCGGTCCTGTTTATTCTCTCAGAAATATGTGGCAGTGGCCATTGTCCAAAGACAAGAGGATACTGGGCTAGATGGACCATTGGTCTTCCACTTGGGTTGTTCTTATATAATTATGACCTGTTCCCAGCCAGTTCATAACAAACAAAAAAGAGGCAAAATGTCTTGAATTATTTGTTATGAATTATTCATCCAGCTCAAGTAATCATGAGTAATAACTAGAACAGACATGGCCAAACTGCAGCTCTTGAATGAAAAAGAGTGGCTTGCGGAAGAAAGTCAGCAAATCAATTTAGTAGGTAAAAATATATGGCTATAAGCCTCAGTGTGGCTCTTGAAGGTTTAATAATCAACTTGTGTGGCTCTTGAGTTCCATGAGTTTGGCCACCCCTGAACTAGAATGACTAGCAGCCTGGAAAACACACCTTCCAATGAGACACTAATCTGTCTCAATCAATATCATTTCTTAAAAAGCAGATTAAGAGGTAAATACCTACACGGGGAAGAGATTTCTGAGGGCAGAGAGCTTTTTAGTCTAGCAAATGAAGGCATAGTAAGACCCATTGGTTGGTATCTGAGTCATACAGACTAGAAATCAGGCATACAACAGAGAGGGTAGATTTTAGATTCCTCATCACTTGGAGTCCAAGTCTTCCTAAAAGACATGGTATGACCCAAGCAGAAGTTGTGGGCTTTGTGCAGATATTAATGGATGATTTGGCTTGTTGCATACAGGAGATCAGATAAAATGTTCAAAATGTTCCCTTCTGTCCTTAAAACTGCTGATTGTTTTATGAGAGTCGACTCCAAAAAGCACATGATGATGTACAGACTCCTGGAAAATCATGGCCTATATCCCATTAAGGTTACAAAAGAAAAACAGATAGACAAAAAGTTGGGGGAAAGGGTGCAACATGCAAGCAAAATGGATACACAGATGACTGAGACCCACTGAGATTCTGCAAGAGATTCTGCAGGGCTTTTCTAAAGCCATCTGAACATCCACAATGAAAACACCTGTCATTTGCTCCTGTTTGCCTGCCAGGTATTTAAGCAGATGGCATTTTTCTATTTTCATCTCTGCTGCGGCACCGTAAAAGCATTGTTACCTTGAAGGGCATCAGACTGCAAGTTCCTCCACAGATGTTCTTGTAAAAAAGAATGTTTATAAATTAAAGGCTGAATTTGTCACAACTGGGTGCCTAATCCAAGTGACCTCCTTTTTAAAATGCTAGGTACACACAGTTCTCCACTGTGATTTAAGTCCCTAAACACTAAATTAGTGCCTGACATTAGCTCCTCAACTTTGCCTATGTTGACCCATGTTGGTGTTCAAATGTGATTCAGTTAGCACAAAAGAATATAATCACTTCATGATTTATCCTGTTTCTCTCTTACAGACAAATATAGACAGCAGAGAGCATGCAACAGTTCATCTGGGTCTAAGCGCTTGCCTATTTCTGGAAGGAAGAGAAGCAGTAAAAATGTTAGTTCAGTAAATTGATGCAGCTCCACTGACTTCAGTAGAACTAAGTCAATTTATAATGGGTGATGAAGTAGCTCACATGGCAATTCCCTTCCCATCAATGCACACATTACCTGGCTTACTTTTTCAGGAACTGGATTCAGAAAAGGAATTGCAATTAGTGCCAGGTGCTGGAGAACAATAGATCTTCAATCGTTCCAACTGTGGCATGCCACCGATGTATATCAATGGAAGATCTAGCCACAAATTCTAAAACAATTCCATGGTAGCTGACCCAGGTGTTCTGAGCACATTACAGCCCAGAAGGGATGATGTTAGCATATGGGGAAATACAGGGAAGAATCCACAGGTACATCTTCAGAGTAGCACATATTTTAAAATTTTTTTCGATGTAATGGGAAATGCATGGCCAAATGCTAACGTACTCCAAAGAGCAATAAAAATAAAAAATTAAAGAAGAGGTCTAGGCCACACTGAATTGATAAGATCATTCTCTCATCCCTGAACCACAACAGAGAATATTTTAGCCGTGTTCCAATCAATGGAACAGATTAGCCACAAACTACCACTGTAGCACACAGTTGCACCTGAAAATCAGGCCCAGATTCTGCTCTCAATTATGCCAGTGTAAACCCACCAGGAACTGAGTTTCTGTGCTTGTGTGGAGCCCCTACTCCCCATATCAACAGGGGTAAGGACCACCCTTCTGTGCCCAGAGCCCTGGCTGACTAAGCAGCTGGCTGAAAATTTTATGCCTACTGTTTGTAGCCCCAGTCAGATTTTGTAGCCTGCTATGGGAATGTCAATAGAGGGTACTACCTGCAACAGATCAACACTGTGTACTGAGAGGTAGTTAAGTGACTTGTCAAACCAAAGGAAATGCCCAGAAAGGTAGTGAGGAGGAAATGTCATCAGAAGGCAAAAAAGTTAAATCATGATTTAACCAAGACCAGCCACAAACAATAGAGAAGGCAACAGGAAACTACCTTCTGTATTTATTCCCATGAGAATTATGATGGCAGAACAAAGGTAAAATAATCTACTTCTAGCACTGGACAGTGGGATCCACCCAAGCCAGAAGATGTGACAAATTATACTGGACAAGAAACTCCAGCCGTTAATACGAGCTGTGGTTATGATGATCTACAGCAGCGGTTCAGAACCACTGTGTCGTAACACAAAAGCATGTCGCAGCACAGCAGGGAGCGTGTCATGTGCAGACTGAAAGCCTCCCCTCTCTGGAGAGCTTCAGGGGCAGGGAGTATACCTGTGTAACACAGGCTGGCTGCTCTGTTCATCTGCACATGCCTGGAAGGTGAGAGCTGAATCCAAGCAGGGGCAGGGGCCAGGGCTCGAGGACCCCACGGGGATTGTGGCCATAGCCGTGGCAGGACCCGCTGCTGGGGCAGTTGGGGCAAGGGCCACGACAAGAGTCATAGCCGCTGCCAGGCTCAGGGCTGGGGCCATAGTCACTGCCAGGGTTTGCAGCTGCTGCTAATGGAAGTCACTTCAAGAAGGGATGTAAAGACAAAATTCTAGACATGTTAAATGACTGCTTCTTGAAGTACCTTGTCCCGAGACCCAAAAGAGGAAAGGCAATTCTCGATTTAGTCTTAAGTGAAGCATAGGATCTGGTTCAAGAGATGGATCTAATTGAATCTCACAGCAATAGCAAGCACAATATAATTAAATGCAACATGCTTCTAGAGAGTAAAAATCAAAAGAAAGCCCACCACCATAGCATTTGACTTCAAAAAAGGGAAATATACAAAAATGAGTAAGATGTTAAATGGAAATGCCTGCAAATTGCAAATGTATACTCCAACACTCAAAAAAAGAAAAAACCACAACCAACATGGCTAAACAGCAGAGTGAATATATAAGAGGTGATTGGAGACTAAAAAAAGCATTATTTAAAAAATTGGAAGTCAAATCCTACTGAGGAAAATAGAAAGGAACATATACACTCTGACATGTCAAGTGTTAAAGTATGTGGTGGCAGGCTAAGAAGGAATTTTAGGAGCTGCTAACTAAAGAGACAAAAACTAATACAAAAGAAATGTTAAGTATGTTAGAAGCAGGAAGTCTGCCGTAGTCAGTGGGGCCACTGTATGACTGGGTTGCTAAAGGAGCACTGAGAGAAAATAAGATTACTACAGAAAAGCTAAATGAATTCGTCATTGCAGAGGCTGGTGGGAGATCCCCACAGCCCAAGCCATTCTTTTTAGCTGACAAATCTGAGCAACTGTCCCAGACTGAGGTGTCAGTAGAGGTGGTTTTGGAATAAACTGACAAATTAAACAGGAATAAGTCACCAGGACCAGATCATATTTACCTAAACATTCAGAAGGGACTCAGACATGAAACTGCAGAACTACTAACCATGGTATGTAACAAGGCACTTAAGATCAGCCTCTGAATCTGATGACTGGAGAATAGTTAATGTGACACTTAAAAAGAAGCTCCAGAGACATTCCTGGCAATTGCAGGCCAGTAAGGCTTACCTCATTACCAGAGAAACAGGTTGAAATTATAGTAAAGAACAGGATTATCAAACCACCTAGCTAGAACAGAATATGTGGGGAAGAGTAACGCATCTTTTGTAAAGTGCAATCATACTTCATCAATGTAACAGAAATCTCCAAGGGTGATTCAGGTGGTTAGGGGTGATCCAGTGAATGAAGTGTACTTGGATTTTCAGAAAATCTTTAACAAGGTCCCTGACCAAAGGCTCATATATGAGATGAGAGAGAAGGTCATTGAATGGATCAGTAACTAGTTAGAAGACAGGGAACAAAGATAGGAATAAATGGTCAGTATTCACAGTAGAGTGAGGTAAACAACAGAGTTCCTGGAGCATCTGTGTGCCAGTCAATATGTTCAGAAGTGACCTGGACAAGGAGGTGAACAAAATTTGCAGATGATACAAAATTACTTAAATCCAAAGCTGACTGCAAAGAGTTACTAAAGCACCAAATTAACATTGGTGACTGGACACAAAATAGCAGATGAAATTCAATGTTGATAATTGCAAAGTAATACACACTGAAAAAATAATCCCAGCTATACACAGAAAATGATGGAGTCTAAATTAGCTATTTCCACGCAAGGAAGAGATCTTGCAGTCATTGTGGATAGTTCTCTGAAATCATTCACTCAATGTGTAGCAACAGTGCAAAAAGCCAGCTATTTTACAAACCATTAGGAATGGTGTAGATGAGAGAAACTTTCATAATGCCGCTATATAAATCCATGGTAAGTTCACACCTTCAATACCACATGAAGTTCTGTTTGCTGCCATCTCAAAAGGGATACATTAGAATTGGAAAAGGTACAGAGAAGTGCAATACAAATTATTAGAGTTATGAAGATTTAAAAGACTGGGGCTGTTCATCTTAGAAAAGAGATGGCTGTGGAGGGACATATTAGAAGTCTATAAAGTCATCAGTGATGCAGAGAAAATGAATATATAGCCTTTCACATAACACAGAAACTATGGGTCATCAAATGAAATTAATAGGCAACAAGTATAAAAACAAACAAAGGGAAATACTTCACACAATGCACAGTCTACCTCATGAACTTATTGTCAGGGTAAGTTATGAAGGCCAAAAGTATACCTGGGTTCAGAAAAGAATCAGATGAGTTCATAGAGGATTGGTCCATCAGTGCTCCTAGCCAATATGGTCAGAGGTGCAGTTCCATGTCTCGAGGATCCCTACACATTCAACTTCCAGAAACTAGGAACAGATGACAAAGGATGGATCACTTGAAACTGCCCTATTCTATGTGTTCCCTCTGAAGCATCTGATCCTGGCTAGTGTCAGAAGGCAGAATACTGGACTAAATGGACCATTGATATAATCCAATATGGCCATTCATACGGTCTTATGAATATTAAGGCTGGGGAAGCACCAGGGTAGATAATGTGCCTGCAGAATTGTTGAAAGAGATTAGCAAACACAGTACTGTGGAAAATTTATGACAACACATGGATGACTAGAAATTGGCAATGCAAGAGGACCAGACAAAAGGTGTTTTGCTGCTGTTACTAAACCAGGAGACATATAGAATAGAAAGTATCATATCATCTCCCTGATATTGCACATGAGCAAAGTTCTGGTTCATAAATCCAGGATCACATCAAATGGATAGAAGTAGCAGCTCTACCACAGCGAACTGGTTTCAGAGATAGCCAAGGCACACATGATTAAATGGTGAATATCCATCACATCACTGAAAAGTGCAGAGAATGCAATCACCCACTGATCTCATGCTTCATGGGCTACTCAAAAGCAGCTGATAACATCCAACATGACCAGTTTGGAAAATACTGGAAGACCTGTGGATTCCAAAGCCTATTACTAAACTCATCACAAGTCTCTGCCATGAACAACATTCCACAACGCAAACAGTAGGTGGTGACAGTGATTGGATTTCTCACTGGGCAGGATACGATACAAGGGTGTTTTTTTTTTTTAATCTAAGCTTCTTTAACATATAAACAGGATTTGTTATGAAATAAGCCTTGGAAGATTTTGAAGAAGTGGATGGAGCTAGACTCTTCACTGGGAGACACCTGTGAGCCAGCTTCAGATATAATGATGGATGCTGTTTGGTACAACACTGATGCAACGCCACGAATACTGGAGTCTGTAAAAAGTTAGTGCCAAAAACATACTGTTCCTGAATGAAACAAAAACAAAATGCCTGTACATTGACATGATTAACAAAAACAGGGTGCAAATGACACCACAATTAATGGACAAGTTGTAGAAGCAGCAGATGAATTTAACTTCGTATAGTTCAAGTGTGGCAGCCTTAGAAAGTGTTCATGTTAACTTAGCTGGGTGTCTCCCTACAGGTTGTTGACTGAATGATGAGAACAGGTTTTGGAGGGGTTGGCTGCTTTTCACTAGCAAAGCACTGAGACAGACAGCCCAGATGATCACACAATTGAGACCTACCCAGGACAGAACTAATATGAAGGCACCTGTCTTCTTTGAAAGCATCATTTTTGTGGGGATGGAGAAACATCTGTTGTCCCTATCCCATCTCTCCCAGACACAGAGCAAGTGATGATGAGCCAGATTATACATCCTGTTGGCGTTCCACCAGTTCTTATTTCATAGGAGTCAGATCCCCGGCTGGTGTGATCTGGTGCCACTCCATAGGTGAGTTTGGCTGCTTAGGCACTTACAATTCAAAAGGGTGGAGGCCATTATCTGTTTCTATATGGGCTTAATGATCAGTGGTTTCAAAATGCTCTTACAGCTTTTCTTTGTCAATTATGTATGGCTGCTCTGAAAAAGAGGCTGGGAAATGGTTATTAATTTCGGCCCTCTGCCTTCCCGGCTGAATCATTTCACATTGTAGATTGGATTTCTCATCACTGTCATACACCAAGGGAGAACAAAAAGACCAAAACAAAAGCAAATAAAAAAAGCTGGGAGTGACAAGTAAAAGCCATCTGTAGACAAGAATCACTAACAAGAAACAAAGCAAAGATCCGTGACCTGCAGGCTCAATATCGTTCCATTCACCTCTTGATTTGGTAGAGAGGTTTCTCTACCATTGAGGTTTACCTCGGGCAGTAGCAGTTTCTCCATCCACATGAGCCAGACGCTGCATGGCAGTTGCTCCGACACATATTGGCATGTTGATTTTCTGCCCTAAGACAGAGGTTGACAGGTCCAGTACAGACACATCCCTGAGCATCCGTGGGTACAGCCTCAATCTGGCATAAAAGGAAGGGGGAGATAAAAAAATGACTATTATTCACAGCCCATAATGAACACGATCAGATTGTGTTTTGGCAGGTGGATTGTCATGAAAGACTGAGAAGAGGGGGAAGTCCCGAGAGCTATCTGAAAGGTAGGCTGGGGTGAGTTAAAAAACAAGGGAGGGACACAAATTTAATTTACTACCTCAAGCATCTGGGAAGCTGATTAAATGTACAAAGCAAGGGAGGCAGGGGGGACTGAATCAGTGGAGGAAAAAGGTGAAAAGCCTGGGAACGTTATCAGCTGATACGGTATTTAGAAAAAAAGAACTAGCTAGCAGATGCAAAACAAATCCATTTAAAATGAGTCTCAATCCCAGAACAGAAATGAGTGTCTGTGCATGTCGGAGAGCAAGGAAAGTTATTATTGTTTGGCTCAACTTCTCCCAGTTATATTCCCCTGCGGAACTGAGCGCTCTAGAAACAAGCATTTTATGAGAAATGGTGCATCAGGATCAGTGATCTCATGCACTTTTGTCCGTCTCTGGCTGTCACCCAACACATTATCCTACTTTAATATGCCACATTCTTTCTTTAAGGCTAGGTTATCTTATGCCCAAACACCCAGTCAGGTGAGAAGGGAGATTTAAGTGAGCCTTAAGTCCCAGGCAGAGGCTCTCTGCATCATGGTTCATGATCTTGTGGCGGAATTAACATGGCTGGGATGCTTTTTTGATGCCAGTTAAAGATGACTCTTCTAGGATTTGCTGGATCAATTTGCCAGATTAAATTTTGTTCACTCAATGGCTGCATTAAGTGACAAATTAGTAGACTGGAGATCAGTGAATATCCTAGCTAGTGAGAGATCATGTCACACAAGTAATTTGGTATTCAGCATGCCTATTTTGCAAGGGCTGGCATGTAAATACAGCATATTCTAATTTTCAGGGAATTAGGAGAAGTTTGAAGAGCAGGAAGACGGGGATGAAGTGGGCACCATGATAGTTTTCCTCCACTTCAAAGCAATGACCTAGTGCAGAGAGTGGTGCTCTATGCCACTCTACGTGATCTTCCAAAGGGGTACCTGTGTTAGTCTAAAACAAACAAGGAGTTCTGTGGCACTTAAACACTAACAAATTTATTTATTGCATGAGCTTTTGTGAGAGAAAATTCCTCCATCTTCAAAGAGTCTGATGAAGTGGGATTTTCTCCCATGAAAGCTCATGCAAAAAATAAATTTGTTAGTCTTTAAATGCCACAGGTAGAGCCCTGAACAGATACAAACACAGGGATCTGTATCCAACCTGCATCCACAATAAATGGTCCACGGACATCCGTGTTATATCGCAGATGTGGATATAATGTGGATATTCACAGATATCCACGGATTTGCAGGGCTCTAGCCACAGGACTCCTTGCTTGTTCTACTGAACTAAACTAACATGGCTGCCCCTTTGGAACTGGGTTAGTCTAGTTCAGCAAAACAAACAAGGAACCTGGTGCCACTTTTAAAGACTAATACATTTATTTATTGCATGAGCCTTCATGGGAGAAAATTCCACTTTGCCAGATTCTAGAAGATGGAGAAGTACTGATAAATGGGAGGAAAATAAATGTAGGAAAGTGTAAGTCATAGGATCAGGTCAAATTGTTTCAGCAATTCAATGTAACTGTTTAGATTCAAACAGTGGACAACAGAATATATGAAGGAGATGAGGGAAAAAGGAAAGTAAAATTATCTGTTGCAATGAGAGGAAAAAAAAAATGTAGTCGCTATTCAGCCCTAAGATGACGGTGTCAAATCTGCATATGACTTCCAATTCTGCAGTTTTTCTTTGAGGCTTTGATTTGTTATCCATTTGCCTAAGTATGACCATTGACAGATGATTGATCATAATCAGGAAGATTGAAGTGTTACATGACATGATGCACTATATGATGAAGAGTCATAAGGTATGTCTACACTAGGGGCTTAAATTGACTTAAGCAAAGCCCTGGCCATATTTGGAGTTCATTAAGTTAACTTAAGGGTTTCCTTAAGTCAACTTAATAACTCTCACTCTTTAAGTCAACTTAGGTATTAAGTCAACATTATTAAGTCGATAATGCAGTGTGGCCATCTAAGTTGACTTAAGAAGCCCTATGTGATAACATGCGCCTACTGAAGTCGACTTAAGCAAATACATTTTTTTAGGACACTCTCTTAAGTCAACTTAACCAACTTCATTAAGTTGACTTAAGAGAAGGGAGACTCACTAAGTTGACTTTAAGTAGACTTTATTAAGTCGACTTCAGAAAGTTGACTTAGCTTTTGTAGTGCAAACATAGCCATATAGTGCACCACAATAAAGCCAAATATCATGTGAATTCACAATAAGCAATTCAAGGCAGGGATTGTCTTTTTGTTAAGTCTTTGTACAGCACCTAGCACAAGGGGGTCCTGGGCCACCCCTGCCCCCCCAAGTGATGTCACAATATAAATAAACATGACTTGGCTGTCTGTCAAGTCAAACTCTCAGTCTCCAGCAGGCTGAGTTCTAAAAACCATCAGCAAAGTCCGAGCTATTATCACTACAAAGCACAAGAGGGTGTACATTAGTAAGGATTGGTGGCCGTACTGAGTGCACGGAGATAGAAAGGAAGGCAAGTTCTTTCAGCAGTGCATGGGCCAGCATCTGCTAATGCATGCTCGGAGCTTGCTTCTCGTGATGAGATTGTGGGCCTGAATTTTAAGGAAAGAAAACTAATTAAAAGCTGCCCTGCTATTTCCTCCTGAAGCCCCACATCTATTATTATTATTCAGAGTGCCAGCTTGATGCCCCAATGTGCTGTGCATTAGAAAGACACAGGTCAGAGATGGCCCCTACCCTGAAAGGTTTACCATCTGAGTAGATGTGACAGGTTTTATAGAGGGTAAACAGAGACCCAAGGCACTTAAGTGACTTATTCAGGGTCAGACACACAGATCCTGGAACAGAGTCAGGAATTAAATTCAGATTTCTGGCTTCTCAGTGCAGTTTCTTAACCATGAGATCATTCCACTTCTCCAGGAAAGTGCTCCTCTAGGAAGAGAAAAATGTTACCTTCCTTTTCTTTCAAGCCATTTTGTTCAATAGTAGTCATAAAAAAGCTGTGTGATTTCACCATACTAGCATTATTTGCATTATGGTACTGTGCAGGAGCCCCAATCCCAGCCCAAGACAAAATGGCACTAGATGCTATACAAACACAGAACAAAAAGATGAACCCAGCCCACACAGCTTACAATCTATCCTGTTTTACATCCATTGCACTGACATAGGAGAGGGTGTCTACTTGTGCCTACCTAGGAATTAGCACTCCCATCAGGATCTCATCCTTTCATACCTGATTGTGGTTTTGGGGGAAAGAAGTTTTGAGAGATGCAAAGGAGAGAGAGACTGCTTATTTTTCCCATTTATCATGGTCTCCACTCCAGTGTTCATAATCTAGACTTCACTAAAGCTTCCTATATGTAACCATAGGTCAGTTTTCTGTTCAGGACTGAGCTGACTCTAGAAGATTGGTGTGAACTTTGTGTTCTGTGCCATCAAACTACACTAACTCCTTGGTTTACTGAAACTGGTTTCCTCTGACTCTCCAAGTAAACTTTTTCCCAGAACTTATAAAGCAGGGATGTGTAAAACAGTTCAGAAAATACAAATTGCCTCAAAACTGTTGTTTATTTTTCCAGGCAAACTTAAAATAAATCCTTACGGTTCTGAAATTCAGAACAGATTCTCTGTAACTTGAAATCTTTAAACCGTGATTTGAGAATGTCAGTGACTCAGCAGGTTGAGGGTCCATTAAGGGAGAAAGTGGATGATATTTAGTGGCCTGCTACGTTCAGGAGGTCAAACCAGATGATCCCTTCTGCCATTAAAGTTTATGAGTCTATGAAATTTTGCCCACCCACCCTCGCCTTCTACATTCATATTGTGGCCAGGCTCTGGTCTATTAGATTCTCAGGTGGTGTAAATCAATTTAACTCCGTTGAAGGACACCAGCTGAGGATCAAGCACTATGTGCCAAAATACCACAGTTCTCATTGCATTTCTAGTCAGAAACGGAAGCAGAAGTATCAAAATCCCAACTGCCTGTGTTCATGAGATTTCTGGCCTAAATTCGCAAACTTGGGAGGCTTGGGCACATTCTGGAGAATAGTCATCAAACTGCCTCAATTCCCAGGCCCTTGGAGCTCGAGCATTGCTAATATGCAGCTCCTAAAAGTAAGGATTCTTTTTGTTTCCTTTTTACATACTTCTCCCCTTTAAACATTTTGATGGAGCAAGTTCTACACAGATGTTAGACCAATGCTCATCTGTCAGCAGCAATTTTAAGGTCACCCTTTCTTATGAAATAAATAAAACGATATATTCAATTCATCTAACACTCTGAACTATTGCATTTCCATATAGTCAAGACCATGTGTGTCCATCTTTCTGTCTGTCTGTCTATAAAATAATCATCTACTAAGCACCCAAGGCTTTTATTTTTTTTTCAGGCTATTGTAGCCAGTGTGACCATGTGCTGTGGTCACCTGTTATGAGCTAAGTCAATCTATCTGTGTCAGTTGGGGTGGAAAATCACCACAATACATCTAAGTGATGCAGGAAATCACTGTAATGATTCTTACTAGCGGCTTTTTTTTTTTTTTTTTAAACAGAGGAAGGCAGGCGAATTTAAGGGTTACTCCGTCACTACCCCTTTTATTTTTTCTTAATTTTGTCATTTAAATTCCATTAAAATTTCAAAAATTGAAAAAATGTGATCAATTCTATAGGTTTTTAAAAAGAGGGAGTTGTCACTGGCATTTTCTCCTATTTGTTTTCAAATTTCAAAACTTGAAACATCACTGAATTGTTTAAATATAATAAACTTTTGCCAGCTGCCCTTTGTTCCCTCGAGTCAGTGCTAATTAACACCCCACACCACAGTAAACATACTGTGAAATCAAGTTCCTTGTCCTAGTCAAATATTAACTCATTCAGTTACATTACTTCCCTTCACAGCTCTGCACTTCCTGTCATAAACTGTCATGGCTGGTGCCATGCATGTTTCAGCAGTTTCCCAGAGGAAAGATATTTGGTCTCGCAGTCTGTTTCAAATTTAATCAGTTAATTTTTGTAAAGCACCTAGAGACCCTTTAATGACAGGCATCACAGGCAGCCAGCATTTCTGCAAAAAGTATGCAGCTCTTAGTGCAAGACAGATGGAAATTTCCTTATATTTATTCAAAGGAGCCATGTAAGAGTGGGTACATCCACCCACCAGCCCCCTTCTCTGGAGAGTCACCTGCAATGGAAAAAAGAAAATGTTTCATTCCTCGGTTGCTATCAATAGAGCGATACGTGGATGCACGTGTTCATAATAGATCCTTTAGCTTCCCAGTGCAACGTGAGAGAATTCTCATGCTACACTCTATGGTATTGTTTCCATTAGCAGCCACTCGGTCTTGGGAATTTACACCTGACAAGTTTAAGGAAGATGCTGACTGAAGAGTCCACTCTACCAAAAGTATGTGAGTGCAAGCAATAAACCACCACCTAATCAAACATACTCTCAAAGAGAGAGATGGCAAATGAAGTGACCCATGGCTACGCAGTGAAATGCTCTAGTTTTCCAGAGGGAAAATTCCTCTTTGTTCTTTTGAGCCTCTGTATAAAGTACAACACATTCCTGCTTTTTAACTGATTATAAATGCTTGTTGTACCTGACAGCTTTCTCAGCGTTGCCCAACAGATAGGACCAGACATTTGAACAACCTGAATACCTAGCCATAAAGCAACGATTTACTGTGCGTCTGTGTCAAAGCAGTCTTGGGTAAACACAAGCTGTCACTGTTCCATACAGTATCATCAAGTGTTATTCCAAATGACTTTGGAAAGTCCATGGGGGAGTGTGTCACAACAGATTATCAGAGATTTGACTCACCACCCTCTCCACTCTTCATTTAAAATGCAGAAAGAAGAGATTTCAGATTGATTTCTTGAGTGCCATCAAGCCAAAGACACACTGACCTTGTTCTTAAATCTATTCTCTGTTTACCCTGATAGGTTATTTAAAAACTTCAGGAGTAAATTTAATCACCAGGCAGCAGAGCATTAGAAGGGTGTGGAGTTGTGGGACTAAAAACAAATGTCAGGGTGACCAAGGTCAGCCTCTGTCAGGATGACATGATCTGACATTCCAAAATCTTCTCTTGCCATAAAAATTTCATCTTTACAACCACCATCGCCAAGTTATCTGGAGGCTCTAATGGTACAGTTAGCTACTGTTAGTGGTAAAATCCAGACACTGGAACATGAACCCTGGCTCTTATTGCAATATAGACTCACTTTCATGATCAGCATTAATCATTAAAAAAAAAACCAAACAATACAAGAAAGTTACTGTGACTAACAATGAAACTCATCTTTCATGTAATCTATACTCTAATCTCTAAGTGAGCTGATTATGTCCAGAGCACTTCAAATTACTCAAACTTCTCATTACCTGAAAGATAAAAACAAGCATTTTATAATCTATTATATCTGCATGCCACTCCTCCAGAAGTATGCATGCTACTTTAATTTTGTCACATCCCAAAGTAATTACTCTCTTCTTAGGATATTCACTGATAACCATTCTAACCATTTGTCACTTAATGCAGTTGAGTTAACCAAAACAAAACAAAACTTATCCAACTAAATAATCTTCTAATTTGTATTTAAAGGCACCAAAGTTATTTATTGCATGTACTTAAATAACTGCCTCAGGTACCAAAACAGCAATCTGTACATTTCCCCACACACTGAAGAGTCAAAGTGCTGATTCAATCTCCATGTTGTTCTGTCTACTTTGTGCAGTTAAAAAACCCTGACTTTTAAAGTCATGCTCAGTCCAGAGCCCTTTGTGTTGAAACCGTAAGTGGCATTTGTACTCTCGGGGTAGGTTTTTCAAAAGTATTGACCTAATTCTTCTTCCACTGAAGGCAATAGGAAGTTCATGGGTTTCATAAAGTTAAACATTAATGAATCTTTGTAGCACTAACTTTGTGACCTAAGGGAGTAGAATTCCCTTCCTCCCTGCCTGCCCCCCACTTGAATGAGTGGTTCACTAAATCCTGTAGCTTGTCCCCAAGAAAGCTGTGGTGGAATTAACAGCTGACGCTAATACTCTAAAGTCAAATCCTTGGAGTTTAATTACAAGGCCATCCTTCCTCTTTCAGCCTTGAGACAAAAACATTAAGAATATTTACTGCAGACACTCACCCAAACACACATTACCAGCACCTTCTCTGGAAGATTCTTAATATTAAGTTGGAGGTTCAGCACACTACTGTCAGTGTCCTCAAAGAGGCCAACATCTTCAGTACTGAAGCCTTGATTATCCAGCACCAGCTGAGGTGGAGCTGAACGAATGCACATCTACCCAAATAGTAGTTGTATGCCCAAAGCACCAAAACAGTAAGGAAATGGTGAGGCCAAAAGAAAAGCTTCAAAAATATCCTCAAGACCAACATCAAGAGATGTGACATTACTCATCACACATGGGGAGGCAGTAGCCCAAGACAGGGCTAACTGGGGAAGACTTGTCAAAGAAGAAACGGCAACTTCTAAAGAAGATCGTCTTCTCCTGGTCACCGAAAAATACCAGAAAAGAAAGGACAGGCAACTGTCATCCACCAATTGTGACCCAACCCTGCCTTCCACCACCACTTGTAATATCTGCCAACAAGTCTGAAGCTCAAGGATCATAGTCCTCAGTCACCAGCAGATCCACATAAAATCAAATCCATGCAAGAGATCATCCTGAAGGATCAGCAACCACCATCAAAAGTGCAATATAGTTGCACTACCTTGCACATCCCTTCTCAGCCTGCTACCATATGTCTCTGATCAGTTAAATACTGAGTCATAACATGAGATCATTTGCTTGGAAAATTAACATATGTTATCATATTTGGCAGCATTCTCCATAGGCTCCATTAAATGAGCATGCCAGAAACAGCAAGGCAGAACTTCAGCAGGTGCAAATTGTCATATCTGTGCAACAGAAACTCTTCAGAAACATGCACGAATCCTTCAGGAAAAGCATCACCGTGGCAAAGTTTGGGTACAAACATTTCTATGTTTTAAGTACACATTACCTCTCAAAAAGACAAGAGTTTAAAAATACTTACATACTTTAAGAAGAGTGTTTTTTGACCTTTAGTGGACTAGAGACCACTTAAAGGTATTCATTATTTTACACAGAACACCTGCTGAAAACTTTTTTGAAAAAGTTAGTACATAGCAGCTATAATGTTTGTAATATCTGCATACTACACATTCCTTTGAAATAATTCAGGAAACTGATTTAAATAAAATTTTATGAATTAACATATGTTTATTTCTAAAATGCAGATTCATAATGATTAGGCACACAACTTAAAACTGAAGATATTACAAATGTTGTAATGGGAATTTTGAGCCCACATATTCAAACGTGAGCTATTCTTGGAGTACAATTCATCAAAAAAAGTCTTACTATGAAATTTATGGCCAAAAGATTTTGATGCCAGTGGTAAGGGCAGTGGGAAATTTAAAATGCGGCAGCCACAGCTAAGGAGCAAGGTAGTGGTAGGAATTGATGCGTGCCTGGAAGCTTCGCTGTGGCTGGGGTATTTTAAATCTCCGAGGCACATGTTGGCTCATGTTACCCCCACCCCTGTCCTGACAGGGAGGTGTCATTCACGAAACACTTTCACCGTTTCTGAGGAACACCGGTATTCCATGGAACACCAGTTGAGAAACAGCACTAGAAACCTCAAGAATTCAGTTAAGATTGTATTTGTCAAACAAAGCACCTAAAACTACATCAACTCTGTACCCAGAGATGCCAACCTACCACTATCTTTCCTGTTTGCTATGCACAGATGTAGGAATACGAGTTCCTTATGTACTCAGTGATTCTCAACCACGGTATGTGAATACAGAGATCTTTCAGGGGGTACATCAGCTCATCTAGATATTTTCCTTGTTTTTCAACAGCCTACAGAAAAAGGACTAGCAAACTCAGTACAAACTAAAACTGCATACAGACATACTTGTTTATAGTGCTGCTATACACTGAAATACAAGCACAATGTGTATACTTCAAATGATTTATTTTAGAATTATATGGGAAAAATAGGAAAGTGATTTTTCAGTAATAGTGTGCTGGGATTCATTTGTATTTTTGTAACTTGCATGTTGCCAAGTTCCTAAGGGAGAGCTGTGTTAGTCTAGTTCTGCAAAACAAGCAAGGAGTGCCACAAGACTTCCTGCTTGCTTTGCATTGTTATGTCTGATTTTGTAAGCAAGTAGTTTTTAGGTGAGAAGAAACTTGGAGGTACAAAAGACAAAGCAGTCTCCTGAAAGGGGTACAGTAGTCTGGAAAGATTGAGAACCACTACTCTACAAGATTTAACAATTATCTGTTCACATACACCCAATGGGAAGCTCTTTGATTTTTACAGTGTCAAAGGAGTCAGTAAGAACTTCAGGATCACCTAAAAGGAGAATGAGCAACCTCATAAAAAGGAATTAGTTTATTAAGTATAATATAGCAGAGTGGCCTAGTAGATAGAGCATTAGACAATTCAGAAGATGTGGCTTTTATTCTTGGCTCTGCCACAAGCCTACTAGGTGACTTTGGGCAAGTCGTTTCACTGCTGTGTGCCTAAATTTCCCCATTGTGAAATGGAAATAATGTTTACTGCCTTCCTTTGTGAAGAGCTTTGATATCTACTGTTGAAGAGCATCATAGAGGAGCCAGTTTTAATCATTACACCATAACGCCGTTTTAGATTTTCCCAATAATAATTCCCTGTAATTAGGAACAAACGATTCCTCCCTATAAAAAGTTAACACTGAAAAAAATATAGTGGACCTGCTTGTACTCTCAGTGAAGTCAAATTCAACCCTGGGATGAATTTGGTCCAAGTCCTTCTGGAGTAGTCACAAGAGCAAGTGTGAAGCAAAAAAGGTATTACCTGCCCATGTTAAGAGGTAGTATATGCCGCTATGAAACGGTGATGTCTTTTGTTTTCTGTGCAGTGCACTTTTAAAATTCTTATCACATTTGCTGTGTTCCAAATTCAACACATTGTCTGAGAAACCTCAAAACAGAAAACTCTTTAAAAGACCTTACTTTTGACCTTTCTTGTTTTGGTGCTTTGCACCTAAAATAAATATTCTAATGGAACATCTTGGTCTGTTCTTTGTAGATGCATAACACATGATACTATGCTCATTAGGCATCCCCTTTTCTCATTGTAATACTTTTCTTTGCAGTTCTGACATGCATCATTAATTGTCTCCGTGCTCCGCTTCTCTAAGGTCTAGTTAAATAGCAGAACTAAAATGAAATACTCTTGCCCTGCCTCACCTCTAAATAAGAAGCATCCTAGCATTGGACAGAGACAGTTTCAATTCCCTGCTCCCATACTTCTTGTGTGACCCTGAGTGAGATGTTTAGCCTCAGTTCCCCACCCATAATAGCACTTCTCTGCCTCACAGAGGAGATGTGCGGACAGAGACATGAAAGACATACAGCCCAGGGATGGAGCTATACAAATACTTGCAATGGGGTCTAAAAACCCCATACTGAGATTAGAGGGAGAAGGAGAACCTCCCATTTATGAGCAAGCAACTTGAGCACACACCCAGTCAGATGGCAGTCATGGAGGCAGGAACCCAGAGCTGCAATTGATAGAGGAATTAAGGCCTTCTATAAAGGAAAAACAGAGAAGGAAGGAGAGGTAGAAAGGCCTGGGAGGGGCCAGAAAAGGGGAGATGGTCCTGCACTAGGGTGCCTCCAAGAAACTGAAGCAGACTGCAAGCCCTAAAACTGAAAGACTGCTGGTATTAATTAGAGGAGAAAGTCCAAGTATTGACCTTATTTGAAGACAAACTAAGGTGGGTGGTGGGGGTGTCAGCCAGGAGCAGCTGGGGTGCCTTGAATGACCACACCAAGACACTGTGACAGTACCCTAGTCTTTAGGGCTATGTCTACACTAGCAAATTTGTCCAGATTAAGGAGGTTTAATCCAGACTAATTTGGTCCCTGTCTACACTAGGCTTTGCCTAGTTCAAACTAAAAAATTGTTTAGTTAAAACTAAGCAAAGCTTAGTTTGAACTTATTTTGAACTTTAGTTTGAACTAGCATGATGTAGCCATGGTAGTTTGAACTAAATAAGCCATATATGTGGCCTTGTATGTTAAACAACATTATACCTTGATTTTTAATCCGTCTTCAGGATGGTCATCTTCCCACTTCTCCTTTACTTTGTAATTAAATTAAGACAAGCAAAAAAGGTGATAAATCATTTCAACCTGTTCTGGAATGTAACAAGCCATCTCTGCTTGTTGGACATTCATCTTTTCAGCATAGCCAGAAAATATTAATCATACCACCAGGCACTTGGCACTTGTAATGGGAAAAAGAGAAAGGGGAAAAAAAATCCAAAAGTGATTGAGGGTTTTTGGTTTTGTTTTTTTTGTTTTTTTGTTTTTTTTACTCTTTGTTTTGTTAGAGAGAGAACAGATGTGAGAGGTTAGAGATGAAAGATCCAGAGATTAGTAGAAACAAGTGCGGTAGGTTAAGCCAACAAACACAAACAAAAGATGGGATAATGGAATGAAAACAAAGCTAATCACCATTTGCTGAAACTGTTTGACTAGGTTTAACTGGAATGAGGTCTGTTCTACCCCACCACACTGGACTGATGTGTGAAAACATCAATAGCATATTTTATATCAACATAGCTACGTCTTCAAAATGCCCCGTCAACAGGACATTGTCTCTTGCTGACATTATCTTCTGCTTTTCAATGAGATGGACTAATTCAGATGGCAGGAGAGTGCTCTTCTATGGACTGGGTGGGTCTACACCAGGGGTCTCAAACTCAAATCGCCATGAGGGCCACATGAGAACTAGTAGAGGGCCGCATGAGGATGGAGTATGGTAGCCCAAGGGCTGCACCACTGAAACATTTCCATACAATAATACTGCAAATATCTGTAATGATCATGTCATTGCGGGCCACAAGAAATAGTTTTAGGGGCCACATGTTTGAGACCCCTGCTCTACACAGACCCCCTCAAATCAATCTTACTGCATTGACTCTTGCCACTGCAGCAGTGTAGACACACACTGCGGTGACAGTCTGCATTTTTGTGATGGTTTAGTGAATGGTATGGATGCACAACACCAATACAAAATCAGCAGGGTGGGGAAGAGAACAAAGAACAGTTTAGTTTGATTCTCTTCTATGGAGTCCAAATCAATCCCTTGAGGGAGGCCATTGTACATGTTTCCAAAGTATGGCACAGGTCTTGGGTCATTGGGCCAAAAAGTTGTGTGTATTGTAAACTAATTCTGGTATTAGAGCTAATTTATAATAGTTTCATTAAAACTACACTGAATTACAGCAGCAGAGAGATTTGACCCCTTTTTTTTTTTTTTTTTTTTTTACTACCGCACAGATATTGCTTTACTAGAGGGAATTTCAACAGAAGCCATTTTGGCTAGAGGGCAAGAGAAGAACCCCAAACATTTTCTGAATAGAATAACAATTCCCAAACTTCATAATGTCTTATGACCAAATTTTGACCCTTCCATTAAATCTGGAGGCTTGTCTACACTTGAAACTCTACCTATACCATCTGGAGGTCTTCTCTCATCAACATCGGTAATTCAACTACCCCAACAGACAAAAGCTAGGTTGACAGAAGGATTGTTCTGTCATCTGAGCACTGCTTACATGGAATCTTAGGTTGTCTTAACTACACTGATCACATGTGTGGAGTTTTGACACCCTTCAATGGCACAGATATGTTGACCTAATTTGTTGCGGTAGATCACACTTGAGAAAGGGCTAAACCCAGCAGAACTGGTCTTGTCCTCTGATTGCCCAACAATAATGGCTGGCTTCAGTAGAGATGTCTAGCACACAAGCTCTCCACTCAGACTGTGCACTAGGTTTTGTGGATTCGTCTCTTGATGCACCGACAGGATACACCTTTGCTACAGCTACGGTACAGGCATCCACATTGTTGGTAGCCTGTGTAACTGAGTGGAGGAGCTGTGATTCACTATTTAGAAAGATAAGCACCCTTGAATTTTATCTTTGCAAAGAGAACTTAATGAAGATGGAAACTGGTTTAAAAATTATCATCACTGCCACTTGTGCATTTGTCTGAGTCAACAAATATTCGTGTCTGTCGCCTTGGACTGCAAATTTGCTAGAGTGCAAATCAATTCTGAAGTTCCACCACACCTGTCATTTTCCCCCTTGAACAAATGTGGAAGCTGAAAAGTTTTCTGACAGCAGATGTATCTATCATGCGATGAGGACAAGTGTAGAAATTCAGATCAACAGATTAAATACTGCTCAACCAGACTTGAGCCAAAGCACACAAAAATCAATAGGAATCTTTCTACAAACTTCAGTGGAAAACTAGGTGGGCTCACAATAGAAGCTTGTCAAGAAAATTCTGTCTTTGGATAGAAACTTTTTTAACTAAATGGAAATTTTCAAGAAAAAAATGTCATGTCCACAAGCACTGTTACTTAAATGCTAATTGTCATGTTTTTCAAAGAAAAATGTTAATGAAAGTGAACAATTTTTCATTTCTGTTGATTTTTTTTTTTTTTTGGCAGGAAAAAACTAATTCCCCAACTTGTTCTACTCCTAATATTTTTCAATATATTAAAAAGTGACTTTTTTTCCTACCTTGAAAATGCTGCTACATTATCTGCTAATGTTTGTTGATAGTCCGCTCCTGATCGGTAATAGTCATACACTGATTTCGGAAGAACTCTTTTGGCATATTCTTCAAAATCAGCAACACAGACTGGTTTCCCAGACATTTTGTAGATCCCATCAGACAAGTCTTTTTTCACATCTCTCTCTTTTTAAGCTCTTTTTTTCAGTCTGTAAATCATTAATATGGGATTCTCCAAAGTTCAAGTACCTTAACCTATTTAATCAATTTTTTTAAATGTGCAAACAATCTTCTCATGTTTGTGAACATTCTCTTCGGACTTTGCCACCATATTCTGATTTACAGACTGAAGTATGAACCCAGTTTGTTCAGGACAGATCCAGAATGCAAAGATCAACAATGTGGGAAAAAGGAAAAACAAGAAATAAAAGCGAATAAGCAAGCAAAATTAATATATTGGCACTATATGGATGCATGAAATAAAGCTTAACCTAGGCTAGACTGTAAATGCTTTTGGCCAGGGATTGTGTCTGTCTTGTTCAGTGCTATCGATATTGTCGCTGCTAAAGGCTGAAAATCTGAATCCAGGTTCAAACACCCACAAACCTAGAGGACTCTCAGATGTCTACCATTAAGGTGCATCAGAGATTTTGACAGACCAGTCAAAGGGCTGGGAACAACATGATTGTGTGATATTAATTATCATATCAGTTGCTAACAGCAAACTCGGTAGGGCTTTTTGCAGGCCTTTGCATGACTAAGACGGGGGACTGTGGGGACCCTCACGCTCAACCTTTGCCTGACACTGGACCCTGGTGGACGTGCTGGAATCTGTTTTAGGAAAAGACCAATATGCTTATTTATGCATGCCCCAGGGAGATGTTTGCTAGGGCATCAAGGTATGCAGATACTGTAAGAAGACATCAAGTTAGTCAAGTACTCTGCTGACCTTCGGTCTGGTTTTTGAAATGTCTTCCCTCTATCATGATGTGTTACTGTCTGCTAACGAGGATAAATAGTGGAGAAGAGGGTTAGGATCTTTGGGATCTCTTCTTGGACACAGCTTCTGAATCCTCCAACAACAGCTGGAAGATCAGACCAATCAGAAAGCCGTAACTATTTCTGCTAGACTTCAGGCGTGGGGGGGAGGGATGAGAAAGAGGGTGATCTTGGTTGTTTTACTAGCTCCTCCCCCACCCCCATCCGTGTCTGTCTGTCTCTTCCCCCAAACCTGATGCTGGCATCATGAACTCCAGTTCATTTGGTTGCTAGACTCTTAACCTTAAGCCTCTCTCTGCTGACGGTGAAGAGCAGTGAATGGTGGATCCAGGGTTTCTAAGGGTTGCAGTTGTAAAATAAAGATGCATAGGTTAGGTAGGATTCTAGTTTTATGTATTTTAACATATGACATTCAAATGTCCTAGATCCAATTTTTATTTTTGGACTACACCTAAAGACATCATCTCCAAGGAATGATTTGCAAAGTCTTTTTGAACCTGTGCAACCAACTCAGATTTATGCCACAGCTGGATATAAAATGAACTCACCTAATAGCTGTTATTCATCTAAAATGTAATAACTGTAAAACAAGTCAAGATTCAGAAATGAAATCATAGTATTTTAACCACCTTGCATTAATTTCTTATTACTAGCTTGTCACAGAGACTTGCAGCTTAGAAGCACAATGTACCATATTCCAAAGGGGTAGCTGTGTTAGTCTAGTCCAGCAACCAAACAAGGGTCTGTCTTTAAAGGTGCTGCCATACTCCTTGTGTGTTTTAACATACCATATGTTTGCCACTTCCTTGCCCGGTGTCATTTATTAATGATGTAGATGTTTTTCATAGGTGTTTGAAGTAGAAGGAGAAATCTAGAATTTAAACAAACTCTAATCCATCCAAGCTATAAATTGAGATACAAGACAGTGTTTGAATGTTGCCCAGGAGTTCTGTAGGACACAGTTCGGTTGCCACAGGTCAAAGTAGGGCTTGAGCTCTCACTGCATTATTTCACTTCTGCAGTTACAGCAACTTCAAACCAGAGTAACTGTGCTCATCAATCGGGCTCCAGTGTCTATATTTGCGAGGCGCTCTCCAACCAGGAACAGTACCTAATCAAAAAAACCAAACCATCCACCAGTCTCCCCAGCCATTTGCATTTTAAAGAGGCTTTATGTTTCTTTAATGAGGCCATAAAGTAAAAGACAAACAAAAACTGAATCACAACACTTCCTAGTACACTGTAGCACGACAGACAGTCTGTTTTAAAACATTGCCTTTGTCTCATTTCAAAGGTACATTGCTTTTTTATGGGTACACTGTCCGGAGTATAAGGTTCAATGCTGAATGAGCAAAACACTTAGAGTTCAGCTGGGATTTTCTAACATCTTTTGAGAAACACCTTAGGGACTGAAATAGAAGAATAGTGCTGACTGTAAGGTCAGTCTTGGGAAACATTTAAAGAAAGCTGCACATCTCTAATTGCTTTTCCCATATGCAAGGAAGATTAGTCTCAGAGGCTTGAAAGTTGAGCTTCTGCTTCTCATGGCTGTTCATCTGCTGAGAACTTTCATGAGAGAAATCACTGGAGATGAATATTGTTTAATTATAGCAGGAGATATTTTATTCAAGGAATGCAGGTCACACATCCTTGTTAATTTCAAGCAAAAACCAGAATGGTTTAATTGACATAGGGTGGACCTTGGCGATACAAAATTAGGGCTGCCTACTTTTTTTTTAATTTAAAAAGTATACTGTCTATGCTAAACAGGGTATCTGTTTCATTACATATCAGAGAATAAACAATGTGTGATAGCCAGACATTTTACTACATGCAGCTGTGGTCAGAGTTACTTTGCTCACTTGTAATCTTGATAATTTGCACAAAACCTGCTGAAGAGAGCTATACTGCTTCAGTCTTCCAAAGCTGTTCATTCTGCTTTTCCCCACCACAGATCTGCCCATCTCTCTGATTCTTTTCACTACGCACATTCACAGAAATGAGGCTACCTTTCTGTCACTAGTAGTGATTTGGTGCACAGCATGGGCATTGCTGGCACTGGACACAAGTGGCATGAACCCCCAGGCCCAGAACCAGTTCCCTGAGTCCTGTAGGCAACGTAGGCTCACACAGTGTGTCTGCCCTGAGCTCCACCCCCAGCTGGTGAACCATGGCTGGATTGGGGCAAGGGGGGCAAATCAGGGCCAGTGCAGCAGGTGGCAGGACTGGTAACGTGGAAGTGTCCCTGGGCTTTGCCCCTGAACATTTTTTGGGGCCTGCAATGCCCCTGATGCACAAGTCAGTGCATGCTTCCCCCTCACCTTATAGCATGCACATGGATGCCGACACGGACATCCAGATGCAGACTCAAACGCGGATGCGGAAATGGACACACACAGACAGATGAGAGAAATGCTCATGTCCAGACTGGCCAAGACGCAAACTGGCCAGAACTAAATTCCACCTGCTCTGTCCACAGAACAATATGCTAGAAAATCCCCAAGGAAAGAGAGAGACCCTCCACCTCATTTTCTACTCCTCTCCTGAAGCCTGGGGGAAGCTGCTCCCCAGCCCTCCCAAGACAGGTGACCATGGAGGGATGCTCCAGACTGGAGCCTCACTAGGACAGAACAGAGTCCACATATTCATACGCATAAGCCACCCAGACCTAAGAACGGTGACTATGGACACACCTCAAACAGATCATTCTTGTGCTTGGCAGAGGGAACGTAGGTAGAGACGACCATTGAAGTGTTCTGGATTACTGCTGGCCCCAGTGCAAGTAGCACAGCACTATTCCAAAGGTTGCATTTGCAATATCCTTGCATGTCCCTTATGGAGCTACTTAACATGACAGGCCAGAGTGAGTCCCCTGTTTTTGATGTAGATGTATCTTTGTGTGCATCTCCTGACCAAACATGGAATGGCAAGCTTTTCTCATATTTTTTCAAATAATTCACCCAGCTGCATTGTGAAAAGCTCTGCCAAAGTAAAAGCAAACTGCCCTAAAGCAGTAGTGAATTTTTTTTTTTTAAGAAGTCCTAGATTTCTAATAGCTTTTTGTGTTCCCTCTGTATCTCCAGCAGCACAGCTTTTGCACATTTAGGTGTTAGAGATATCAGTCTCACCACCTAGAGTCTGCTGCCAGGCACCACTGTTTAAACAGGCATTTCCCCAAACAACAGGGCTGCAGTCATGTCAGATGCAGAAGGCATCAAGTACTTGTGTGCTACGACTGTAGGGAACTTGCTTAGAAGAACAGGTCAAACAAGGACATTGGGAATATTGTGCAGCTCACTCCTATGACCACACATGAACACCATAGACATGCTTCTGAATAGCATAGTTTAGTGCTACCAGGACATGGGATGATCAGCTTTCAGTGACATCGCCATCTAGCTTAGGGTAACACAGACCTTGACAAATAATGTTTCTGGACCCCATAGTAACCAGTTTTAGCAGCCTGTCACCTAGCTCCACTGAAGAAATATAGTGGAGGAGCGCCTTCTGGCAACCAAAAGTAAAATTGCCAGCACCTAGCAGTGAGCCAATTTTGTCCACTCCTAGGGTAACGATACCTCTCTTGCACTGGGAAGGCAGCTGTCGATACCATACATTGGTGTCCCAGAAGTCACGGAATAGCTCTGTGTTGATCTCCCCCTGACTGTGATGTACCCCTTCAGGATGGATCTGCTTCCCCTGTCAGGACCAACCCAAAACCCTCAAGGGAAGGTGGGATAGCTCAAACCAGAAAGACAGGCTACGTTTATGTTGTTTTGTAGTGAGCTTTACACATTGGCTAGGAATGCATTATCCCTTCCCACTTCTTGGGGTTTTATGAATTTGGCCATCCACATTTTATTACTAAGGAGTACAGCTGTCCTCTTAGACTGCAGATGAGATGCATAAGGTGTGCAATTACTGCTACCTGATTGTTTCTGACCAGGGGAGGGGAAGGAGAGAGAGCCTCCAAACTTACTACAAAACGAGTCAAAAGAGGTTTTCCGATGATAGGTCTGATCATTTGGCATCTTGCAAGCACAACACATGTAACTCCCCCCTTCTTCCTGCCCCCAGCACAGTGCACTGCTCAATGCATCAGACAAAGATTTACAGACCAACTCTGACATATAATTGGCTCCTTTATTTTAATGAAGTTATGCCATTGCTATCTTACAGGAGAAAAGACTCTTTCCATCTGCTTAATGAGACCTCAGCTGTCTTAGCTGTAACCTTAGGGACAGACCTTGGCATCATTCTTAACAGCAAAAAGCTCACCTGAATGACTAAGACAAAGCAAAATCCAGCTGAAATATTTAGATATGATTGGGGGTGAAGAGAGGGGAGAAATCAAAGCAATGTTAATGTCCTGTTCTGCAGCAACCACTACTTCTCCTCTGCTCCCCTAGCAGACATCAGACTGTTCCTCTGGTAGGACACAGTCAGGATCCACAGAGCCCTGCCCTCTTCCAGGATTAAAGAGCTAACAGACACAAATGATAGCTCCTTTAAAAAAAAAAAAAATCTTTATCTGTGTTATAAATACCTTAGATGACTGAAACGGAGAGGATGTTCTACTTAGTGTCATACAGTGGGGCTCTTGATCATTGAACCAGAGTCATATTATTCTAGTTTTCTCCATTTAGAGCAGGCCTATACAGCCCACCACTTCCAGCTGCAGTCAAAAGGAGACACCAGGTTACCCAAAATAAAGCTATGCTTCATTGTGTTGGGTCTTCTGGGATCCACTCCCTGATTGACAGAGTGGGTCTGCACAGACCCAATGCGTTGGTCAGGAAGGTCAATATGAGACTGGCCCTTAGGCTCTTGGTTTACTTTTCACTTGCTTTGGCTATGAAATCAGGCAGACCAAATCCCATTAGAGTCTAAAAAACCATGTTATTTCATACATTGGGTGCTGCACTTTTCTGCAGATGCTGAGCGTTCATTTTTCAAGATTCTAGCCATGGTCTCAGCAATACTGGCTTCCCAAAGTAAAGTCTCATCCACCCAGCCAAATAGCTGAGTTTGGTGATGTTTCTTAACCTCAGAGGTGGCCAAGTTAGGTTACAGCATGGGTTAGTTCAGAGTTCCAGGAGAATCTGTTTTTAAATAGAAAAACTACTTAAGGGAGAAGCAGGGTTATGCAATAGGGACAGGATGACCTGCCACTTCGGGAAAGATCGAATCTACTAGCTCTTTGTTTAATGAAGCAAATAAAAGATGACATATTCTACTGGCAATCCAGTAAGTAAGACTGAGAGTCAGATGGGATGTTCCTTGATGGTTCTCTTGCGTGTTCTCAGATGAACTGCAATACATGGCTTAAGTGTAATTATACTCCAGTATTTTGATAGAATGCCCCAGTGCTTCTTCAAAGTATTGCAGCAAGCTGTTCAGCCAAATGATTTATTTATGTGAAAGCTTTTCTATGGCCCCCATCAGAATGCCTTGCAAACATGAATGAATTTATACTCAAAAGCACTGTGATGCAGACGGATCTTGATTAACCCCATTTTACAAATAGGAAATTGACACATGGAGGTTGACTGGCCCCAGGTCCCACTGAGAGTCTGTGCAAGAACTAAAAGTTGTCTATATACTGTTCACCAATGTTTAATCTTAACTGCTTTGATTTGCTGTTACAGTGTGACCTGATCTCACGACTTACACCAAGGCTCTCCAAACTATGGCCCACAGACCACATACAGCCCAGAAAGCAACATTATCTAGCTTGAAAACGTGGGTGTTGTGGCCAGGCTGGGGAGTTTTCAAATCTCCGTTCCTGAGCGTGCTCAGATGCGTGGCCAGGGAGTGACTTGGGATGCCCCTGAAGCTCCAGGGGAAGTGGCCCAGGGGTGTCAGGGAGCTGGCAGAGAAGGGGCCTGATGGGGAGGAGGTCAGAGAGCCAGTGGATGGGTCAGGAAAGTGGCCTGAGAGGTTGGGGAGCTGGTGGGTGGGAAGGGGATCAGGGAGCCAGCAAGAGGGCAGGTCAGGGAAGGGATCTGGGGGCATCGGGGAGCTGGCAGGCAGGTTGGAGAAGGGGCCAGGGGGCTGGGGAGCCAGAGGACAGGGTCACAAAAGAGGTCTGGGGGACAGGCAAGCCAGCAGGTGGGTGGTTCAGGGGTCTGGCTCCCTAGTAATTAAGTAAAAGCAGATTTAGCCCTCAGGTGAAAAAGTTTGCAGATGCCTGACTGACACTTCCCTGCATTTATTTCCTCCCATTCTATAAGTTCCCCTATCTTCAAGTCATCTGACAAAGTGGGATTTTCTCTCATGAAAGCTCATGAGATAAATAAATGTTAGTCTTTAGAAGTGCCACCAGACAGAATATTATAAGCAAGACACCAGAAGTAGTAGTTCTGCTCTAATCTGCCCGGATTAGGCCTCAACTGGCGTATTGTGTCCAGTTCTGGGTGCCTCATTTCAGGAAAGATATGGACAAATTGGAAAAAGTCCAGAGAAGAGCAACACAAATGATTAGAGGTCTGGAACACTTAAGGAGCTGGGTTTGTTTAGTCTGGAAAAGAAGAGACAGAGAGGACACGATAACAGTTTTCAAGTACCTAAAAGGTTCTCACAAGGAGGAGGGAGAAAAATTGTTCTCCTTAACTGCTGATGATAGGACAAGCAGCAATGGGCTTAAATTATAGCAGGAGAGGTTTAAGTTGGACATTAGGAAAAAATTCCTAACTGTCTGGGTGATTAACCACTGGAATAAATTGCCTAGGCACATTGTGAAACCTCCATCACTGGAAGTATTTAATAGCAGGTTAGACAAGAACCTACAAAGGTTGGTCCTTCCATGAGTGCAGACTTGATGACCTCTCATGGGCTCTTCCAGTTTCTATGATTCTGGCGCTCTCTTTGGAAATTGTTTCTTCTTGGTCAGGCATAGGATTTTTTTGTATCAACAGAACACCAACAATCAGATTTTCAAGAGGACTCAGCACCCACAACTGAGATCTCCATTTAAAAAAAAAAAAAATAAATACCCTCCTACCTAGATACCTAAATGAAATGACCACCACTCCCAACAGGCACTCCTGAATATCCAGCAGAGCATAAATGGGCGCACAGCTCTTTTGAAAATCTGGTCTCAAAAGACTTGTGTTTTGCATGCACCATTATTTATATGGTGATCCATTGCTGCATTCGGATACAGTATTTACACAGGCTACTCAGTAGGGAAGCCTCAAAATCTAAAATCAGAAACACATCTCCCTTTATACTCACATAGCTATCTGCGCCTGGAGTCCAGAATAACATTTGCTAACATGTATTTTCCCTTCCATTGCAACCCAAATAAATCACTTTCCTTGATGGATCTTTCTTCCACCAGATGGTTACAGTGACAAGATCTGGGTCTGAAAATCCTTCTCCAATGGCAGGCAGAGTTGCAGACAAATTTAAAGTAACCACTTCATGAGGGACTGACGCATAATGTTCATGTCCCCTAGCACAAAACTGAACTCAAAGTAAACGGGGCCCTGGTGCAGAAAAGGGTGTTTTCCCAGCTGGTCACAGCAGATTGCGGAGGATAGCAGGGTGGTACTGATGGACTCGGGAGCAGCCATCCAGGCCCATCAGGTAAAAAGGATGGTGATGGTTACATGGAAAGCACAGGGCAGGAGTACAAGCACAGGGAAAAGGGGTGCTAGCAGAACCTGCAGAACTTTGACAAGAAGAAGGGGAAGGGGGTGGATTAGAAGTTTATTTTTTTTAAAATGAACATAACATTTTCTCCATCTTCTTAACCAGGATATTCTAGAAAGAAGTTGCATCCATTCCAGCTGTTTTTTTTGCATTCCCATTACAATAGCAAGATTTGGCACTGGGAACCTCTACTGAGGGGACAGGACACAAGTCATGATAAAACTCAAACAGAGCTTCCCCCAACCACTCCATTCCACAGACTGGTTCACAACAAAAGACAGCCTTTTGGGATCCTCAACCAGCTCCCACCACAATCTATACCTTCTCCACCTCCCAGACCATTCAGTTTCCCCTTGCCACAGACCAACTGATTGGCCTCTGTGTGCACCTGGAGATTAAGTCTTGTCCACCATCATTTGAGAACCTCTGGCCTCAAGTTTTAGCTTCTTTCTAAACAACAGTAAAAATACAATGAGAACAGGCATCCTTCTCCATGAAAACAACTTTTTTACTCACCTTTTACAACTTTTACCACTTTCCCGCTCCAGCTCCATTCGCTACAGACTCTGAGGAGATATTCCACTTTGTGTGTTAGGTTCCACAGTTCAACAGACTTGCTCACTATTTGAAAGACACATAGGCTGAGCTTCTTGATGGCCATATCCATCCTGTTCATGCTGACTTCTTGCACCACCAGCTAGTAAAAACTCACCTGCTGCCTGTTAAATGAGTCCATGCAGTAGATCTGAAAAGAGTCCATGTAAGCTTTATTAGACCTGTGGATCGAGTCATCCCAAGCCTAGAGAACGAGAAGAGGTTATATTATCTTTAGCGTAAACACCAGAAATGTCCATGTTGCCACACCCAAGTGACCTGTTGCTCTATAACCATTACATTTCAATGGCAGTGAGGTGCCTAAATATCTTTGAGGATCTTTTCCCAAATGACTAGTTAATTGCACTTTCAGATAGGAGGTTTAGAGTACATACTTTACATATGCCTGAGAGTGCACTAGCATTTGCAAGGAAGAGTGTGCATCAACTGTCAGTATATGAACCCAATTCTCTTGTCTCTCATACCAATATAAAAACCAGATGTAGCACTATTTGAACCAGGGTATTTATACCACTGTACAACCAGCTGAAATAAGGGGAGAACCAGGCTTGGTGGTTTTACTATTTAGTACAGATGCCTGAAATTCTTTGTCAAAGTTTTCCAAGTGAAAATAAATTTTCAACAAGAATGGAAAATTTAATTTTGATTTGCTCCCCCTCATTCCTTTTTTACTACTCACATTTTTGCTCCTTCACCAGGAAAGGGGAGAAAAGTAAAGAAAAGTGTGGGGAGGACTCAGGGGGACAGGGAACATCATTTTAAAAAAGAACATTTCACCAGTGAAAGAAAGAGTGGCAAAATTGTGTGTTAAAAAGTGGGAGAAAATGTTATTCACTTCTTTTTTTAAAGAATGTAGTTTTCCTAGTTTGAAGAAAAAGTGAAAAAGAGCTGAAAATGGAAGTCCTGCCTTGGTAGGATTGAGTACAAGTGGAAATGGAGGCATGAAGTGAATGAGGTTGTGGGTAAGATGAACAGGAAAACAAGAATTCCATTTTGAAAGCTTTTGAGTTTTTTGCAGGGGGTAGAGGGAAGGGGTAGATGGGTAAAAGACAGACTTCTAACCCAGTGGTTATGCCATTCATCTGACATGTGGAAGACCCAGGTTCAAGCCCCTGCTCCATCTCAGTCACAGCAAGGACTGGTTCACCCACATCCTAAGCATGTCCCTTTGCAACTCCTCTATGTATTCTGGGAACCAGGAATTCCTGGCATGCTTGTTTGTACACTGCATATGGTGAGTGTGAATGACTGAAAAGTGAAGTTAAACATTCCAGATGGGGAAGGAAATGAAGCTCTCTTGGAGCTAAAACTGTTAATGGGGCAAGCCACAATTTTTATTTCCAGCCTTGCTGCCCAGTTCTCTGGCACTATTATGATGGGCAGGTAGCTTTGCTGTTGCACGTAGATATGGAAAAACCTCTGTCAGTGGATTCTGGGTGTTTGTCAGGTAGAAATATACTGACCACAGACAAGGAGAGTTGGAGGTAGTCAGATGGCTGGCTACCTGCTGTACTATTGTCACATGCAAGCCATGTTGGCAGGAACTAGCTTGGCAGAAACCTACAGAACCAGCCATCTAGAGGCAATTGGCTACGTAGAGGAACTTACCTTTGTAAGAGACTGAACAGCGTCCAGGGACAGAGTCTGAACGGGATGCCAGAAATAGCTAAGGAAAGAATGACGTTCAACCATCAGGGAAGTACACTACTCAGATATGGATAAATTGATTTTACTGATCAACAATAACTCATCCACTGGATGGTTTGTATTTAATGACAGATGTACCCTTTTGCCATGGCAATAGTCAGGCTATTATTGACGTAAAGTAAACGAGTCTGAGCTGCTTCCAATAACTCTCTACTCAAGTGAGCCAGCCATTTGTCCATTGACCTTGAGATGACCTGACCTCACCTCCTGCCATATTTAAAAGAGCTGGTTAAATACCATACAAATAATCAATTATATTATTGCCTTTAATAATCAAACAAATATACCATATAGTTAGTATCTGACCAGCTCTCATACTGAATCCTGTCCCCAGTCCACCAAGTTCAGAGACCCTCCTTCAATCATGAACAATAACTGATGCACACAAGGAAGGCAAAATTACAACTAATTGTGCTATATTTAGTAAGCAAGGAGCAAAATGCCTTCCTGATCCTCGGCAGTGGTCAAACTAGTCCTGAATCACGAAATTTGATCTCCTCTATTATTAATAGCACAGGTTTTTTTAAAAAGCTAGTCAAGAGTTATCTGTCCCACTATTTTTACATGAAGGTGTGATTTCCACACAAACAAATAGTCTTCTGCAGGAAATAAGTGGTCTTGAATTTTTTTCATTTTCCACCCAAAAATCTGAATGAAAAGTTTAATTTGAGGTCAGTTCAACATTACCTTGCCCCTATTTGAGCCACCATGATGAGAGTCATTTCCTCCTTCTCAACTACATGCCATGCTGCCTGATACGACTGTGCCTCCCATGAAGGCCTGGCCTCCTCCGAGTTCCCTTGATACAACATGGCAGAGCAGCCAAGGTCAGAGAGGAATAGGCACCACAGTTCAGGTGAATGCAGAATGAAGTTGAATGGGACCAAATTTTGATGAACCACAGTGATTCATCAAGCCAAAAATGTAATATTTCAATTTTGTTTCATTGTCGAATGATAGTTCTTTGGCACTTCTGAATCCAAAATTTCCCCAAACTTTTTGTTCCACACAGAGTTTTGGTATTTTGAGTTTCTAGCCCCATTCAGGACAAATATATTGAATATGCAAATTTCCTATGGGGTGAAAGTTCCATCCTTTGACATACACCAGTGGACAAGACAACAAATTCTACAGATTGTGTATCAGGTAATTGAGGGACAAAGAGTTCTCATTATAAGACAAGAACAATGAGCTTCTGACTGAATGGTAAAGAGAAAAGCAACCAAGAGAGTTCAATTCAACACTTCTCCCAAGTTTTACTATAGAACCTGATCAAACGGAAGGGAGAACAACAAAGCTGAAACCACTCAACCTGTGCAGTGATATTATTCACAGTACGTTCACAAATAAAGGGCAGTCCAGAGAGTTCACTGGCCAAGAAGAAACCTAACAAGGCATGATGCTTCAGTCTTATGTACCATCTATGCCCACTGGAATGATAGATGACTTCCCACCCATCGAGGGCTGAGGCTAAGCACTGTGGCAAAGATCTATTGCTGTAAGTTAGTGCCAATAAACAGAGTGGCTAAACTCACTAGCTTCTTGATGCTAACTGCTGGGGAGTGATTTGCTGCTGTCTTCTCTGTCCCCAATGGGACCAGCAGACTGATGACACACGGGACCCTCGGTGTCAACCATGAACATTTTAATACAAACAAAGATTAAATATCAGGAGCCCATGTTGGCAGGGGAAAAGCATAAGGAGTAAATTCACCTTGTCCCCAACATCCGCCTAATGTAGCCCCAAAGTGAAAGCCTGAGTCATGGAACCCTCTGAAGGAGGAATGGAAGCGCTTAATTAGAAACAAACAAGAAAAACACTCATCCACCTACTGAAATATTATTTTATTTATTTTGGGCAAGATTTTGATACCTTTACTCATGATAAATAGTACCTTCTATTCTACCTACTGCACTTGTTTCCCATCATGAGCATGTCCCTTGAACTGTAGGGTAAATGGGGGAGAATGGTGTCTTATTGTGTTTTATACAGCACTGAACACTGAGGCCTAGTGACAAAACAATCATTTCTAAAGGGACAGTGTCAAGTAGAAGATTGCATTGCTGTCTGAAAACTTTATAGCTATGCTAGCGGTAACACCCACGATCTTAACATAAATGTCAGACTCTCAGATTCATCTAAAACCCTCTACTCACACCCTAAAAACGTGGAATGACATTTAAAGGTTTGCATAGATTTGATACTGAAGATACAATTATAGTGGCTTGTCTAACAACTAATATGGTACCTAAAATTTCCCGAACAAGAAAACTAAAATCAATAAGGCCTGTGGGAAAGTCTAACCATTAAGGAAAGGGAATAATGAGGAACTTAAATGAGAGCATGCAACTTTCAGGCATTAAGAAGACTAGTAAGCAACAGGTTAGAGAGAAGCATGTGAAGGCATATTATTATGGTTAAAGTTGGAGAGAAAATATGATTACTTGCCTTATGGTACCTGTGGTTCTTTGAGATGCATTGTCCTCATGGATTCCATTCTTTGTGACCCTGCAAGCAAGAAGAGATTGACTCAGCCTGCAGTGCCCACTGGGACTAGGTAATTTATAGCTTGCAGCCTCTCCACTGCCCCTTCCTGACAAATGTAAAGGGCAAAGTAGGTCCAACCATCTGAGTTTTTTCATTAATACAGAATCCCAGAGGAGCAGAACCTCATAAGTAGCAGGAAAGGAGATCAGATCTTGGAATCTGTGTGGTCACACATCTCAAAGAACTAGTTATCTCTTTGAAGGACTGTCCACACAGATGCCATGCATGGTGACTAACAAGCAATTATCTGTTTGCTCGGAGGAGGGTAATACAAGCTTTAATCAAACTGACTGCAGGACAGCCCTATTACAGCGCAAATGTCCTGTCTGGAAGCCTCTACCAAAGAACAGTGCCTTGTGAACACAAGAACTGACTTTCACATGGAACGTGCAAATTTCTGAAATAGGCACATTTTTCAGGCAGGCCACATATGCTACCTGAGCTCTAAGTGCACAAGTTCCAGTGGTTAGATGGATCTAACCTGCCAGCTCAGTAACATCCCCTTATACAGCCAGAGACCCACTAACGTAATCTCTGGAAGACTATTACCTGACCCTTAACATTTCTACAAAGGCTGCAAACTGCCTAGTGTGCTCCTAAATTGTATTGTCCTGTCAATTTAAAAAGACAGTGCATTTATTACCAGCAAGTGTATGACATTTAGCTTGTCCATGGTTAAGTTAGGCTTGGAAGAAAGCAAAAAGAGGTATAAATTGTTTCATGTGAATCTCAAACAATTTAGGGCACAAACCTGGGTGGAGGCTTGTGAGTAACTCCATCCTTTAAGAAGCTGATAGTGGGACTCACTCTGAGGACATGAATTCCTCAGACCTCTCCAGCTGAAGTAACAGACACTCAAAAGGCAGCCTTCCCTGACAGGAGGCATAGGAAAAGGTTGCTAAGGGATCGGAAGTGAAACCCATGCATCAACACTGAAGTCCCAAGAAGGGGACCACTCCTGAACTGGAGAGAAAATACAAATAAGGCGGTGAAGGAACCTTAAGATCACTGAGTGGGAATATACTCTAAACCCTGAATAAGATGTACAGATATTGCTGCTAAATTGGACTTCATGAAGTCCAGAGAGTTTCAGGGCTAGTAGACCATCCAACATTGATTAAATGAGTGTTTTCCAGGAAGATAGTTGATGCTAAGATGCCCAGATAGTAAACCTCTTTCACAGCTTTGTCAATCAGTCTAGTCAAGGCTTTCCTGCTTTGGCGTGGAACGTTCTGAACGTCAACTCAGTGGCTTCTTGTAGTGGATGTCAACCAGCCACTGCCCGGCTGACAAGTGAAACGAAGCTGGGTCTATGTTTAAGAAATTACCGCTCTGAGAAATTGAGTTGGGTGGAGAGACAGGGTGACTTGGGACTGCATTAGGAGATTCATCAGAGCCAAACACCAGACCTGCCTGCCTGATGTTTGAGGCTAACACAATCAATCATCAGTCCTGCACCTTGCCTCACTTTCCCTAGTATCACAGGGATCTGCAGAAAGGCACAAGTCATCTACCATGTCAGACAGTGAGAAAGGCATTTACTAGAGAGCCCAGGCTGGGACAAGCATTTAATGCGTGGTATTATGATCTGTGGCAAAGGCCTACTTCTGGGAAATCCCACTTGTAAAAGATATTCTGCCAGAGCAAGTCCCTGATAGATCACTTGTGGTTTGCTGAGAACTGTCTACTGAAATCTTGGGAGGTGCACACACTAGTTATGAGAACTAATTAACAAAGCTTATAAGTATCTAGGAGACCCAGACATGGACCAAGAACCATGGTACACACACAGGACAAAACGATGGCCCTTGCCCACTAACCTGATAAGATTAATATAATTACACTAGCACAGAACACAGGGAAGAATGCAAACATTTCACTGCCCTAGCTGCCAAGATGACACAGGCACGTCTGGGCCCACTCAACCCTATAAGCTCTGGACCAGAGGGACACGAGGACATCTGTGGTACAGGTACAGCCCCACCAAACACTGTTGGCCAAAAGAATCCAATCTTGCACGCATGCACACCGAGTGGATTCCATTAGGACAATCACTCAAAGAAGAATAGCACTTTTCCCTTGATCTTTCAGTTCACACTATATGAATCCAGCTAAATGTATTGAGCCTACGCAGCCAATCAGAGGCATGCTGCTATGAACCTGCTGGCTGGAAAGCTGGATCCTCTGAGTAGAGTAGGGAGTTTCTATTTCTTTGGAGAAAAATAAAAACCCTTTTCTGTTCACAAAATTCCTACGAAACCAACGGCATCATCTGATATCGTTCACAAGCGTTAACACTGACAATTCACACAACAGACAAGTATATCAGATATAGCACCATTTTTGAAAAACACATGAAGGAAAAAAAATGGGTGAATACCAATGTTCCAAGGCATATTGAAGGAGAATATTTGGAGAATAAGGCTGAGATTTTCAGAACAGGTGGATTTTGAGGGCCTTCACTTTTGGTTGGCAAAAACTGAAGCACTCAAAATCATTAGTCACTTGGAAACTCTTGTTTCAGAGTTACAAAAATAAATAAATAAATAAATCAATACCACCAAACAGACTTTTGGACCAACCGAAATGGGAAAGTTCCAAGGGGACAGCCGTGTTATTATAGTTCAGCAAAACAAGCAAGGAATCCTGTCACACTTTTAAAAACTAACAAATTTATTTATCACATCAGCTTTTGAGGCAGAAAATCCTACTTCGTCTGACACCTTGAAGATAAAATGGGAAGGTGGATCAGGAACTGACTTTCAGCACTACACATCACTAATGTCTTATACTTACTGTAAGAAACAGAACTTGACAGCTGTCTTAGGATTAAATAAGCACACAATAGCTGCAACTTCTATTAAAAAGAAAATAGAAAAGATTGGTTTTTTTCCTTGATGCATTTTGAGCACACTTGAAAATGCAGCTCTTATCTCAGGACAGATATTGGAGAGTTTCTGGAAAAAGAATATCTCTTGACCGGGTGGATGTTTCTTCAAAGAGCTTGCTTCTTGATCAGTGACCAGCTTATAAAAATACATGGAGCTGTCAGCAGCAAGTCAGACTATTCCTGGAATCTTTCTGCAATATAACGTTACTAAACCAGAGACTCTGAAAGTAACCAGAGAAGGAATCAGCTCTCCGGAGACAGATATATCTGCCAAGCATGTGAGCTATTCCCAACCAGCAGGGTAACAGAACAATTGAGGTCATGACACACATGACCGCTGATTTAGGACAATAGGAAAGTGTCTCCTTACCAATTGGAGAACAATGTCATCTTCATAAAGGTGGCCTGCTTTAGCAGATAAACTGCCTCACATGGACACACCTACTTCTGAGGGCCTCTTGCCTGCTAAAACAGTGAGTTACACAGATGTGAAGGCAGCAACCAGAAACCAAAGGGAGTTCACATGGGGTGGAGGCAGTAACATGAGCTGCTAAGAAGCATGGAATGAATGGAGTGCGAGGAACTGATGGGGGTGCCACAGAGACAAGAAAGGGAGGAATATGGGCAGGAAAGAGACAAGCAGGGACTACAGCTTAATGAGGTAGCACTTCTTTTCAGCAAGAACAAAGAGCTATGGCAGTTGCAAAAGAAAAGTCATTTACAGGTCTGCATTTCAGACTGAATTTAGAGAGGAAAAAATCTGAAAGATTGCAAAAGCCTCCAGCAGAGTTCGAAGGCATGCCAAGAATTCTGAGGGGTCATCTACAACATGGAAGCCCATTGGTGTACCTAAATTAAAAGAACAGCCTTTTTCTAGTCTCCTAACATTTGGGAGGTCTGTCTCTGGCTTCTTGGGACCAACCATACTGGTCACTCAAATATTTAGGACTCTGGGACAGCAGGGTGCAGACATGGTGTGAGCACAGTGCAGGAAGAGAGGAGGGACAACCCCAGTGCTATCAGCATCATGTTGTGAGGCTGCCTATGAAAGATGCTTTGGAAAGACCAGCGCTGTTGGGGGAGGAGGCGTGCATGCATGTAAGTAACAAGGCAGGATGCAAATTACACATAGGCTGCAGTGACGATCAGTAATGTGCCAAGGCAAAGCTGACCTCAGGATAAAAGGTAAGAGCAATGACCCTTAAACTAATTTTAAGTGTGGTCTGTGTTCTTAAGATTTGCCATTGAACGTGACTAAGGAAGCAAAGCACTTCAGACAGATGAAGTTGTGATTGAGTCAGCAACAGCAGACAGGTGGGGCCAGAAGCAAGGATGTCCACCCCACTGCATTAAAGAGCTATGAACTAAGGAAAATGAAAAACAGCTCCATTTTCTCCCATCTGATTATCCCCTAACTTGATCACCTAGTGACCTCACTCTTTTCTCATTCACACAGAAGTCCCCTCACCCAACTCAGGCAGACTTCCCCCTTTTCCCCTTGTTCTCATTTTTCTTGACTCTTGTCTGAATAAGTGGGAGAAAGGCAGACACGCCCATGGGGAACTAAGTTTTTACAGAGACTTATTTCCATCAGACACTCTCCAAAGAGAATAAATATTGGTTTAATCCCTATCCAAAACCCCCATGTAATTCCCAAAGAGGAAAATTAAAAGATTTGATAGGAATTTGTAATCTGCTTTTCCAATTGTCCAAGAGATCCTGTGATTTCTTTTAAAAATGTCTTTAAAGCCACTTAATCATATATCAAAGAACCAACTGCTATAATGGTTATTTAAACAAAATACTGCCTTCTCCATTCCACAAAGCAGGCTTCTGTAATGAAACGCTGAGGGAATACTGAATTAATATTTCATAAGTGTTGATAAAGATTTGAGTGTGCTTCAGTTACTCCGCAAGCATTCTCTCTTGGGCCACGGCTAGTTTAATGAGTGCCTTAGAAGCTGCGGTGAGCAATGATAAAGAGAGAGGAAATCCCTATTTTCCTGCACTATTGAGCCACTTACAAGACTGAAAAGATCTTTGTCCTCTTTATTTCACTTAGGCTCCGAGTTTATACTCTTAATAATGGTAATGGCGCTCTATTAATTTCAAGGGTGGTAGTGTTACCTAACTCCCCACTAACTCCACATTTTTATTACAGTGAAGAACATGATTCTATATTTGAAGCTGACACTCAAACAACTGAGTTGTACAAAATTTTCACACAAATTCAAACACTGAGCTTTAGTCTCAAGACCTAGATTTGTAAATCTTTCTGGAAGTCAATTAAATCAAAGAGGGAGGGAGCTGGGGTTGGTAGGAAACAATGAAGGAGAGGTATTTGTCATTTTCTTGACCTCAGATTTTCAGCAAAACACAAACACCAACTTTGACACCATTAAAGTCGAAACCCATCAAACCACACTTAGATAAGCCAGCAAATCCCTTCCGAAAGGCTTTATGGGTCCAATTTGAGAAACAAGCAGCCCAGATAAAAAAAGAGAGGTTGATCATCTACAGCAAGTGAAAAAAGTAATCTACAGCAAATGAAATAAATTAAGATGTTTCAATAAATGTTTAATCAGTTGTTAGTCTTATAACAGTGGTTCTCAACTTTCTGCAGATCACGATACTCCAAACCACATCCCCCAGGGTAAGGGGCATTGCTGGCACCTGGCACACAGGCCATGTGTCCTGAGTCCCAGCACCAGTTCCCTGAATGCCTGGGGTGCCCCTTGCCTCACCCAGCTCCGTTCCCAGCCGCGTATCTGGGGCTGGGCTGGCCACGGCGTTGCCTGGTTCTCCTGGCCAGGTAGCGGGGACCAGGCCAGCCATGGCGGTGCCTGCCTTTCCTAGGCCAGGCTACCCGCGGCAGCCACTGTCTTGCTCAGCCCCATCCCTGGCTGGGGATGGGGGGCCGGGCTGGCAGTGGCAGGGGCCCGGGGCCCTGACTCCAGATCGGGGCTAGGGGAGTGGAGCCTGGGCCCAAAGGCCTGTCTGCCTGGCTCCCTGCGACACACCTCCCACTGTGTGGTGACACAGTAATGCACCCTGACACAGTGCTTGAAAACTGCTGTTGTAACACATACTGACGTTCATAGTCATCTAACATTAGTAGCTATAAAATTTACATCACTTATCCCCCACTTTTTTTTTTTTTTTTTGACAGTCACAGAAAACTCAGCTGTCTCCCTCAAACGACGTGAGAATTTTCCATTCACTTCTGATATACCAGATTTCATATTTCAATGTGTTTTGGATTAGAAAAATGCAAAACCTTAAAAAGAAACTGACTTGAAGCCTTTTGTATTACGATTAGAATGCAAACCCATAAGCTGACCTAGTTTCACTTGGCACTCCAGCCCACACTAACAACTCTTTCGATGAACAAGGAGTGAGCTTTAACTTGTAACAAAACATAAAACCTACAAACTTCAACCACAGTGAATAGATAAATTCCACATTTCAGAGAATTGCATGCGATTTGAAATATTCTGTTTCCTTACTAAATATAAAAACCAATGTTATGTCTTAATATGCCAGGCCATGTGGGATAACAAACTCTTACTTTAAAAACAATAACCAAAACACCTTGGGCTCTTTTATTTCCATACTTAAAGTCAGATAAGGGAATAGAAACTGTATCAACTTCATAATTGTAATTAGATAATTGTAAGTAGAAGATAGCATTAAATTGGGCCCACTTTGTATCAAAGGTACCTTTGCAAAGGGATAACAAATGATGTGTTACGGATAGCTATGAACATTAGCATGTGTTACAGGACTAACATCTTAATTTATTAACCTTTTATAAACTAGTTACAAATGCATCTTTGATATACAGTGTGGCCCACCAATCAAATGTGATTTTGCTGAGGAATAAAAACTAACCACAACCAGATTATAAATAAAAAAATTTATATGGAATTCCAGTACAAATAACCATGACTTAAATTTGCAGAATTTTTAGTATAAAAAGTAATTTTGCGTAACATTTCCATGAAAAAGCCATGTAACAAAAAACCTTGTCCAACAGTTACAGTCTACACAGAGTATTCTAGTATTTAAATTATTTATATTTCACTTAAAACTTTATCAGAAGCACAAGTAGAGAAGGCAAAATTTCATTTGTGCCCTCTTTAGAAATGGAGGCTTAAAATGTCAAGGGTGACTTATGGTTTTGAGGATGCATAATTCTTTGGATGACCAGGCTGAGATATTCAGGGGCGGTGGGGAGCGAGACGGTTAAACTTATCTTCAGAATGTGCTGAGCACCAACCTCTGAAAAGTATTTCTCTAAGTTGGGCACCCAAAAATCAATAGTCACCTTTGAAAGTCTCAACCCTCCATCAACAGATCTTAACAGAGCCACATTTACTCAATTTCAGTCTATTGTGTGAACAGCAGCTTCTACTCAAAGACATTTTGGCTATATTCCAATCCAAATGCAAAGTCAAATTCTACTTATGTAAAGAGAATCAAGAGAGGATGATGAGATGACAAATTGGTGTTCTCAGTTGGCACAAAGGAAAAGCATTAATCCTTTAACCCAGAAATACAGAAAATACTAAAATTGCAAGTCTAACACAGCAGTAAACGTGTGTACTATGCTAACAGGATTTAACAACGTTAAGACACCATACTTTTCCGTGAATAGGTTTAAGTCCTCCTTATGTTATTCAGGACTGACATCTATTATTGCACAGTTACCACATTAGTCATGAAGGAGAAATTTGCCCTTTATAATGCTCCTTTAATAGCACCTACCACATGAGTCAAACAGTGGATTTTTCACAAAAAGACGAGAATTACCACTGTTTTGTTGCAACAGTCTATTTCACAAAGGAGTGGGAGTTATTTGACTTTACGGGGATCTCCGAATATAGTTTTGTCATTAAAATTTTTGTTGTTTCTCAGGATATCTTGTAATCCTTGCATCTTATATGGCAATAGCCTTGTCATTTGTTCAGATTGTTCAGTTAATGCAAACAGAGGTGTAATCCTTTGTAAGATTAACAGATTTTTCAACAGCGATATGTCTAGATTTTCAAAATCAGATGCCTATAAAGTTACTCCTCACTTATTTCTTACACACAAATTAGAGAAGATTTTTTACAATGCTATACATCTAGCACCTTGCATCAAAATCACTGGTACATGCTAGATACTCTATTCTCTTGAAAATTAGACCTGGAATTTGTGCGCCTCAGGATGACTGTATGAAGCCAACTTTCAGCTCTTCATCCCCATCCCCCCCCCCCCCAATCTTGGCCATAACTTTTAAACATTTTTAATATGGACATTTCTCTCCCCCCAAAACTTTCAGTTTTTGGAACAATTTAGGACTCTACACTGTAGGCACTGTCCTTTCCTTTTTACATAACAGGTCAATGTTTTCAGTGAATTCATGATGGACACAATCCCCTATATTTTCAGCATCAAGCAGATTTTTAGATCCATGACTCACTGAAGAGATGTCCTGGTAATCAACCTGAATCCTAACCAAGGAAAAAGAACTCAAGTCGTTGAAGATACGACACTTGACTCCCATGCCCCAGCCAATTTTGGTGATTTAAAGATTTCATTTACCTACCAGTAGTCTAAAAAAAAAAAAAAAAAAAAATATTCTCCTCTCTCACTATATGCTACCCAGACAAACATGGAATAGTGACTACTAAGACAAAATAGTGACACAAAACCTAGGGTAGCTGCTGCTTTAACCCCCCCCCCCACCTCTAACTGTTTCTATTCATGGTAATCGCGTACCAGATATAGACAAACAATTTTTTATATTGACTGTGTCCCTTTAAAGGCATTTGGCCTAAAATGAACAGTTGAAGTCCCTAGCACCACTTCTGAAAGTTTAAGGGATTGCGCCCAGGTAAGTCAAGCCAAGCCACCTGTTCTCATTCTAGTGAACTGCCACAATTTTATGTCCATCGCATCTGTTCAAGAATTTTTTCCGCAACCATGTACAAAACCATGGAACTAAGGCAGAGAATCTAACCTTTATTGGTATTTGAACACCCTACATAACTGAGTATATTCAGAAGGAATTTAAGCACGGCTTCTATTCTGTTCTTCTTTGTACTCAAGAGTTCAGATAAGTTACACCTGCTTTCGACTTGTTTAACAGACCAGAATCAGGTCCCATCACTGTAAGATTTATACTAGATTAGCAAATGTTCTAAACTGGAAACTTTTAAGTGAGACTGAGTAAATTAGACTACTTTCTGCTAATCAACATCTGCACATTAACAGTAAACTGGCTCCCAGACAGACATCAACTGGCCCTGTCAAGACTTGCTGTCTCACAAGGAATCACTTTAGTGTACTTGTAACATCTCATTTCTAACACAAGAGGGCAAGCATTTTAACCTCACAGAATGATTTTTTTTAATGTAAAAAAAAAAAAAAAAACCCAAACCAAAAAAAAAACCAACCACCACCTAAACAACTGATGCCAGATGGCCAGGTCTATGCAATATGTTAACTTTTGTAGAGCCTATTTAATTAAGATTTAAGCAACCTATCTGCTTCTCACTGTGCAGTCTGGACCAGTGTGCTAGCAAAGTGGGAATCTATAGGATTCTACTTCAGATATTCATTCACTTAATTGTTCTTAGTTTTTTTTTTTTTATATATATAAATCCTGCCAACTAGATTGAATAAAAGGCTGATTTTCTGAATAAACTGGAGAGAATGGGAGTGTTGTCAGCAGATTAGCTGAGTGAGCCATTTCTACTTCATGCAATTCGAAAGACACATGACTATGCAGATAAAAGACAGCAGTATAACCAAAAACTCATTTCCTGGTGTGTTTTTTCCACTATTTCTGTCCTGAAAGGCAGCATGCTGGAAGTGAAAAGATAAGCGGTTTTTCAGTTAATATTACTAAAGTAGTTTTGATTGCCAACTATTCTAGGCTGGAAACAGTAAAACTATGTAATACAGCAGTTCTTTGCATACGAGTTGCTTGTATTAGCAAGAAATATGGCATTTATTGACTTAGAAAGGAATACTTCTCACTGCAACATCTTAAAGGTAAAAGGTTACACTTTGGCAAAAAAGTCCCTTCTCTCACTAAATTATTTGCTTTTGAATCCGAGGTTCAATATGTCATTTTAAGCATGAAGTTGCTTATGCTCCATAGTCCACAGTTTTTGATGATCTAAACCCCTTAGGTGATTAAACTAACCAGATGATAGAAGCCTGACTTGTGCAGCATGCCTCTGAGTAATCAACAGTTTGGGTCCAGTTCAAGCACATAATAAAGCTACTCACTGTTCTAACATTATGGTACAGTTTCAAAATAACTATTCAGTAGGAGAAAAAAAAACAAAACAAAACAAAAACCACCACCAAGAAAAAAAGCAAAATAATGAAGGTGCTTCAGATAAATTGATGAAAACAAAACCATCACATACAAATTTATTTAAATGGAAGACAACTGAGGTGCCTCCGTCTGCTGTTTTATGATCTGCCTCATGTTTTTATAAATAATCAGACAGAAAAAGGAAGTCAGACTCCTGCTATGCCACTACTTGTTAATGCAGGGCTGCAAATTCAAATTTGCCCATCTCATCTTGCAGAGCAGTGTCTATAAAAGAGCATAAGCATCTCATTACCAAGTTTTTCATTTCAGTGGTCATATCGCCTTCCTCTCAGCAGACCAAATCATACTTATGATTTTGATTGTCACGGCTAACATAATATACAAAGGCATGTTCATAAAAATTAAAGTCTATGAGCAAATATTGGCCTAAAAAAGGTAAGAGGAAAGAAGCCAGCTAATGCAGAACAAAGGTTTTGCTTTTACGTAAACACAAATTACAAATCAAGTGTTTGGCTTCAGCTGCAGACCAGAAGGGCCCCTGATATTTCTTTGGTCCAAGTTTACGGAAAACACCTAGGAAACTACAGTTCATTGTCAGCCACCTGGCTTTTACGTTGCCTTAAAGAGCTTTGAGTCTCCGAATCAGATGGTGGCTGTTCACAGACATCTTCTGTCTCTTCTGTCCCTGATCCTTCATCAACAGCAGAGTCATTTTCTGAGCCATCCTCACTTGCATTGGCCTCTTCACTTGTTGTAGCATTATCTTCCCCATCTGAAATGTCCTCCTTTTCTTCTGTGGCTTTTTCTAACTCTTCAGCTTCTTCCACTTCTTCTACTGCTGTAAGTTCTGCATGCTCCTTTTCAATTAACTCTACCAAAACAAAATAAAGAATGAAACTGTTAAATCATAAGGGCTGTTCATTAGTTAACGTATCTTTTCTACTTACTACACTAACACAAAAGTACAAAAATTACAAACTATTCTTTATGAACAAATATTTGGTGTAATTCTAACATAGCATTATGATCTCCTCATTTTATTATTTTACTCTGTTAGCACTGTACTCTCAAACCTAGGTATAATTTCTATCCCTTAGAATTTGTCTGTCTTACTAGTAGGAACACATTTGTCGTCATTTTGTTCCTAATGGATTACAAGTTAACATTAGTTCCTTTTTATTTAGTTCTTCGTATACAATCACCCTAAAAAAGCAAGGAGTCTTGTGGAACTTAAAAGACTAAACAGATTTATTTATCACATGAGCTTTCGTGGGAGAAAATCCCTCTTCGTCAGACACTTTGATGAGGGGGAACTTACAGAGCATCTGACAAAGTGGGATTTTCTCCCACGAAAGCTCATGTGATAAATAAATCAATCTGTTTAGTCTTCAATTTCCACAAGACTCCTTGTTTTTCTTGCTTTACTAGACTAGCACGGCTGCCCCTCTGAAACTTGGTATCACCCTAGAAGTATTAGCAGGAGCATACATCCCAGGAATGCTTTTTGTTAGGCAAGTGCATCTGTAGAGCCAAACCAGTACACACAAGCAGCATGTACTTGTGTAAATGTGTCATAAACATACTTTTCCTACTGTTTCTCAGAGTGTTGGATGTCTTAATATTACATGAAGGATACCCTTCACAAGTTTTAAATTTGGCTAAAGTGAGGCTTAATTACTTGGCAGTATCACTTTAAACTCTAAGTTTAAAGGATGCATTTCAGACAGTTCATTGTTTTCAATACTACTGAACCAAACCCAAATACCTACCAGAAAATGTGCAGAGATGTAATGATTCCAGATATCATACACATATATACAAATCAGTTGCCTTACCACCAGGTGTCAATACAACTGCATCAGGAGAAGATTGGAAGAATATAGAGTTCCATAACCTAAACCTGGACACCATTTCCAATTAAATATCAACCAGAAGTTGAGATTTTTGCTTTGCACCAATTGCTACCTTCCTTATTTCTAGAGCGGAACCCTTCTGCAAGCATCCTCAGAAACAGAAGGTGGCAAGACTGTCTCCTTTATAAACCATACACACTCAATTCTGTTTAACAGCAGCCACTTGGTTGCCAGCAAAAACTTGCTGTTATCAGGCATTTGTCAATTAAGTTTGTGAGGATGCAACCATGAAAGTAAGAAGTGGGCAAGGAAGCAGAGGGGCTGTTGCCCAGCCTGCCACAGGGGTGAGGTATGCTAGGCACCCACAGAGCTATGCCACACAGTGCAGTATGCATAGCCTGCACTCTCTGAGAGCGGGGGCTCTGCACGTTCCAACACTTTCTTTCTGAGGTGCAGCCGCTGACAAAGATAACCTGAAACAGCCTCCTTCCAAGCTCTGAGCCTGCCCACAGTCTCCCTGCCAGTCCGCAGTCCCTTACCGCTTGTGCAGAGGCAAGTTTGCAGAGCTGCAGCCCCAAAAGGAAGCCCGAGTGCCAAACACAGGCAAAGTTGAGGGGCTGCAGCCAGGGATGGCATATTCCATCATGCCCTTCTCCAACTGCAGGCCTGAAAACCTGCCTGCAGCTGGGGCCTTTCTTCAACAAAGTGTTCTCAATAAGTTGCATTCTGTTGCCTAGATCTGAAAAATCCTTAACACTAAAGTTAATGGAACAGTATTGGCTCCCAACTGTTGTTATTAACCAGAAGTTAATATCTGGGCACCTATGAAGTGGAATCTACTGTATAAAGTGTATGGACTTTCCAAAGGGTGGTTCTGCCCTCAGATGCACATACTGCTTCCATTAAAGTCAGTGGAGTCATCTAAATATATTGGCGTGGACAATTTGCCCTTAAAATATGCTAAAACTACAGACAGATAAAGAAACAATATTAGGTTATTAAAAGTGCGCTTTGTGCAGTGAAAGGCAGCTTGACTCTGGATTGTCCAAGAGACTTCAGTCAGACCCCTTAGTTCAAGTCTTCCTTATGCCATGGACCCCCACAAAATTTCTCTCCATTTTAGCAGTGACAAGTCAATACAGATAAGGAAGACTTACCTGAACTCTACTAAACATCAATAAAAAATTGTCAGCTAAGACGTGACAGCAAAATCTTTAGTTCTGGTAATGATGCAAGAAATGGAAAACTTCCTAACCCATAAACAGAGCACACTGGATAGGGAAGTATATATTATAAAACTGCATTGTACCAGCTTGTCTACACCCTTTGTGACTTTAAGCATCATAGTACATAATCCTGCATCCGTATGTGGCCGTAACTTCCACTGACATGATGCAGAGGGAGGTTCATGTAGGTCCAAAGTAGAATCTGTATAATGTCTGCCAATATACGTGTTTAACAACTAGAAAACTCCTGTCTGGGAGGTACTGCTTGCACTTTTAAATTAGAAGATTTTGTGGACAAGCATAAAACTGGGAGTTTGCAGAACTACTTCTATTGCTAGCTCTTTTATGGATTTCCTGTAAGATTTTGGATGTTTTTAACCTCTCTGTACCCCAATTTCCATGTCTGTAAAATGGGATAACTAATATTTTTCCTAATAAGGTTAAACACTTTGGTGTTTGTACAATGGTTTTAGTTCCTCAGATGGACGGACAAAAGTCAAAGTATTATTTACAATGGCAAATACAGAACCTCCTCAAACATCCATGAACAAAAAAAGAAAAAAAACCCAACTTGTCCAGATTAGTCAGCTGTCATCAATGAAACGTGGAGAAAATCTTTTTTCATAAAAAGATGTACATTGGTTGGCATAAATCATTCCAAAAATACAATATCCATGCATGTCAGAGTGCTTACCAGATGTTTCCACTATGTATTTTGGCTTGGGACGGCAAAAGCAGTCTGAAATCAAAACCAGTATCTGAGCAGAAGAAAAAATGTAATTCAGTGACTCAACCAGCATGAATTTTTTTTTTTAGTCTCACAGCCCCTGCAATATCAGCCCATTTCCAATCCTGCAGTGTGTTTTGGTGCTTGCAATCAATTTAACTAGTGGCTAAGCCATCTGTGCTGGTCCTCAACAGTGCAGAGGAATCATTCTAATATTTTTTGCATATAACTAATTCTACATTATGAAATTGGCCACCCTTTATATTAAGATTGTTAAAAAGTAATGAACTAATCTTTTATTAGCCTTTTTATAAACAATCTAACAATTAACCATAAATAAAGGTTCCTTACAGCCACCTAAAACATACCTTACACTAACGGTCTAAACTCTGTAGCACCTATTAATTGTATCTTGCATGTTTAGAACATGTAATAATCATTTATTAACAATTTATAAATACAATTATACCCTTACTATCCAGTGTGACCACTAAAGGATTATTTCAAAATTTGGAATTTATATTATTACCCTGCATCTGTTCTTACGCATATCTACACAGAAGTTAAGTGCAAATGCAACACATGAATTTCATCTAAAGAAAATCAGTAATGCTGTGGATAGACAAACAGATTTAGCAACAATTACCGTGAGCAGCATGACATGCAGAAAAGAATTATTCTTGACAAATAATTCCACGGGTCACTTTCCTCTTTCTTATTCCACAACAAGAATCCCAATAATCTTACTTATCAAGAAGTAGAGGACTGGTGCTGGAAGGGAGGAGGAGCAGGCTTGCCCTGTTCACTCCCCTCTGCTCCATTCCAGGGGTAGGGCCAGGGCCAGCTGCTGCACGGTGCGGCTCCAACGTGGCCTTCTGGGGCTGTGGCCCCAGGGGGCCTCACCGGAGGCCATACTGAACGCCAACTGGCCCAGCCCCACCCCCAGAATGGAGCGGAGCTAACAGGGCTGACCTGCCTCACCCCAAGGGTGGGCCAGCTGTCCCAGGGGCGAGTCAGGAGCACCCCATCCCAGCGTCCCACCTCCCCCAGCACCAGCCGGGCGGGTCTCTCTGCCTCCTCTCCCCCCCATGCTGTGGCAGCTTAGGGGGGTTGAGGGTGGGGAGTCAATATGGCATAGGCCATAGGGGTTGAAGCCTAGGGTCCCTTTAGGGCTGGTGCCCAGGGCTCCAGCCCCTATAGCCCATGTTAATCCAGTCCTGCTCAGCTTCTCTCATCTGACAACACTTCCAATACAAACAAGGTTGTGAAAAATAAGATTTAGCCTGACCCTAAACAGCAGCCTAGAAAAACTACAGCCAAGATCAGCCTCAGAGGACAGTAGCAGGTCCAACCATTATTACTAACACAGAACAGAGAACTATACAGCAGACGTGTATTGAGTGATGAAGCATATCCCCCCCATCTACATTCTTTGTAAGTGTCTACAAACAGGCAGTGAATGAATAAATTCATTAATTAGCCTTATTGCCTTCTATCCAATGAATAACAGTGGCTTTCAGCTAATTAAAAAACCAACATTTTTCCATGGAACAAAATTTGAGAGACTTACAGATAAGTTTTATCCATGCTAAATCCAATTTGATTTTCTCCCCTTAGTATCTAAGCTATGGAATTTCTTCTGTGTGCTGAAATAGGGAAAAACAGACAACTCATATGCTGCCAAATCTGAGATGAAAAGTGTGCAAGAACCCTGAAGTTTATTGGAAACACTTGTAGGTAAGGCAGTTCAATGTGCAATTATCTCCTCTCTTCCAATAAAGATCACAACCTAAACAGAGCGGGATAGGAAATGTTTTTTCTGCATCAAGAAACCCTCATATTTCATAACATTTTCTTGTACCGGATCAAGTCAGACAAAACCTCAAATTTTTGTGACATGAAAATCTAGGTAAAAAAACAAGTCTGGATCAACCTAAGCATTTTCTTTCAACAAATCTGAAATGTTTTGGCTAGATTTTTTACTTGTTAGATTTTGACGCGAGGTGCCTTTAAGTATACAACTCAATATATTAACTTGGATTTTGAAATAACTCATTTCAAACAACAAAAAGTAGCCTTTTCATTTTGAAAATGCCAAGCAGGATGTTTTGACAATTCTGAAACATTTCAAAAATATTTTGACATGGAAAATTCATCAAATTGACTTTCCAGTGAAGGGTTTTGGTTTTGACAAATCAGTCTTACAATAGAAAAATGTTTTGTTGAAAAAAAATCACGACAAGCTCCACTTAAGAGGGCTATTTAGGCAGAAAGAAAATGAAAAAGATACCTTTATCACAGTCTTCAAAAGACAACCCATAAAATAGCAAGTTTAAACAAAAAGATTGTCCTTCTGAGGGAAAATAAATGTGCTTATGGAACTGTGCAAATCGTTAAGTTCAGGGGAAAAACAATAAAGTGTTGTGAATGAAAGGTACATTCTTCTATGAAACACCAAACAGCAGAAATAGCAGGTCTGAACAATTAGTGGCAAAACCAAGATGTTTATGATGCATCAAAGCCATACGACAATATTAAAAGACACCTTCGCCATGTCTACCGGAGACCTTATATTATTAACACCAGCACAGAAAAATGGATGAGATTACCTGTAGTAGACAAGGTCTTTAAACCCCATTAAAATGCCAAATCAAGATCTTGTTTTAAGAGCAAATCTTAAATCATTCAAAAAGAGTAAAGCTTTCAAGGGTGCTTAAGCGACATAGGAAACTAAGTCATACTCATTTCCAGCAATACTAGGGGTGTCTTCAGATACTTAGGGTCAAATTTTTAAAGATACTAAAGAGAGCGAAGTGGTTTATCATCTGCTATTAGCAGACATTCAGACATTTCAGACACAGAATCTTTATTCAAGAATGAAAAGTGTGCAGGTATACAGAGAATGGTGGCCTGGCAAGTCTAGGCCTGCTTCTTGGCCAAGAAGCCTTTTCCCAAGACTGAATGTCTTGCTGAATGAATCAGTCTATTTGAACATCTGAGGCCATTTGTCCTGAATGCAGAAAAACAATATCTATCCCAAAACTCACTGACCATAGGAGTAGCTGTATTATCTTTGACAGCAGCACATGGGTAAAGCTACAGCAGCATGACTGTTACATTTACCTGCTACACAATGCACCAGTAGCATCCTGCAAAGACAGACATGATCTTCACAGCAGTAAGTTAATTGAACATGAGCTCCAGATGAGGATGAGGGAGTTACCCGATATAAAATCTTGTGATCTCAGAAGATGAAGCCCCTTGGGGAATCAAGTCAGATTTCCATTCACAAGGTAACTGGGGTACCAGCCTGTAATCCGTCAGCTCCCTCTCAAGCATCTTTCAGTTGCTTTTTGCAATGCTGCTGTTGCGTTGGTCACCTTAGAGCAGGGGTCTCAAACATGCGGCCCCTAAAGCTATTTCCTGTGGCCCGCAATAACACTATTGTTACTGATATTTGCAATATTGTTGTATGAAAAGGTTTCAGTGGTGCAGCCCCCAGGCTAATGCACCAGCCCTCATGGTGATTTGAGTTTAAGACCACTGCCTTAGAGACAAGGTGGGTGAAGTAATATCATTTATTGGGCCAACTCCTGCTGGTGAAAAAGAAACTTTCACGATACAAGAGCTCTTTTTAGGTCTTCAGTTGCTTTTGTAAATTCACAGTCTCAGGGCAGAGATGCTGGGAATAAAATACTTGCTCCATTTTCATCAAAGATCTCCTGATCAGTATACATTTATGGGACGCAGAGACAGACAACTTCCTGTAATTTCTATCACATATCTCTGATAAGCTGGGTCTTTCCTCCTCCTCCTCCAATATGCCAATGAGGCTGATGAGTGGGGGCCAAAGACTCATAACTTCCACTTTGCACTGTAGGGGGCAGTATTTAATGTTACTCTTTTCCTCAAATTGGTTTCAGTGAGCATGTTGAACACACTAAAAGTTTAGTTTGCTTGAATCAAAGTTACCAGCTTTCTCATCCTTTTTCGTGAGAGCAAAGACCACTGCATTCCTTGTGACATTTACAAATTTAGGCACAGTGTTCTGCAGCTTTCTTTTCAGACACAATAAATCACAGTAAGTAGGAACATATTTCTGCTCGGTAGACATTATTGGGTCAAGCCTCACATTCAAACAACTATCTTACAATAAAGTCATGTTGATTAGTTTAATCCTTTCATTTTCCCTTTATTTCTTCACTTGCAGCCTCTAGCAATGGATTTACAAGTTTTAAATTCATCCGGAGAAGTACATCTCATAAGAAACACTTCAGTCATGTCTTTAAATTACTCATTTTGTGCTACACTGAAGGCCAAGTTAGCAGACATGAAGGTTGCAAAACTTTTATCAAATTCACTGTTTTGCCATTCTGTTATAACAATCACTAATTCTTCTTTTCTATTTCCGGATGTCAAACACACACTGAAAAGGCTCCTGAGAATGACACTGATGCACTGCTAGAAGACATTGAGATCTTAAATAATTCTTTTGACTACTGTTTAAGGATAAGGGCATTTCTGCCTCAGACAAAATTTCAAGTTCAACATCAACAGAGGTTCCCACAATCAAATAATTGAAATGTTTTCTCAGTGAATTTGTTGAAGGTAAAAGGAATGTGTAAAGTTAAGAGACAAAGCTACAGATCCTGAGAGACAAGCAGCATGTCCAAGCTGACAAATCATGAATCTTAGCATGAAACTAAACCATGTTCCACAAAAGGAACATGACCAGTAGAGTCATGACTCAAGACAGCTGTCTTTTTGCTGAGAACATGCAGTAAGTGGTGATTGCGAAGCAAAATGTTTCTGCTTTGTAGCCTCCTCCTTTTTACCCTCTTCCTTTATCTAAATGACCTTTTTTATCTCAAGATTCACAGTAAAGGTGTTTGCTCAAAGCTGAAGAATGAGTGAGAATTCCATGTTTCTAATCAAAAGCAGCTAAGAAATGCTGAAGGGATGTTGGTAAAGTCGGTTCCTTTCTTTCTGCTTCCTTTATGTATGTTATGTTGAAAATCTTTAGGATAGAAGAAAAGGGAATACCCAACAACTGCCATTTAACTAGTGTGGCTCTATATTAAAGAACTTTTTATTTTCAGTGACAATGCAGCTTATCAAACCACTGGATAATTACCCATGTTATTTTTACATAGAAAAGTTTCACCTTCCGCTATGGGCATTTTTATTTTTTTTTAACTAAGCTTTGCTATTCAGTAAAGTTGCTACTTAAGATAAACAAACATCTTATCTGCTCATATAAAGTGCATCATGTAAGTGCTACAACCAAAATTTATATGTAAAGGGCAGAAAAAGAAAAAGAAAAAACCCAAACAGATCTTCCAGTCAATCACACAATACAGTTCTTCTAGAAGTAATGGCAAACAAACGAATTCACCAGATGATAGTTTTACAACTTTTCAGCTTCATCTATTTTTTGGAAATAAACGTATTCTGTTTCTTGCTAGCTATGAATCTAATAAAAACAGCCATTTGTTCACATCCAATTAGCAAGGGTACATTTACTACTTAGAAGAACTGGCAGAGACCTCTCCATATTATAAAAATTGTGATATGGGACATTCCTCTTTGCACAGGTTATGTACTGGTATATACAATATGCTGGATGTATTAAAAGATAAAGAACCACACACAATTCATGCACTGGTTATTTACAACTACTGCCCTGTTGTTTACAATCAAATTCTCAGGACCCTTTGACCAATCCCAGCAATCTGTGCTCAAAACCTAACAAGAAAGCCAAAAAGGTGGCTTTCAACCATCTCTTAGGCAGACAGGGGTTCGGTTCTCCCCCAGAACAAGTCAGAAGAGTTCTGATGCTGCTTGGCAAGCAGCCCACAGACTTTATTATACCAATGGATCACCAGAATATAGCAAGACCATGCCCATGCCTACATCTCCAGCTATACTCTGCATACCAAGGGCTGTGACATGAGTATGTACAATGCTGGCTACATCATCTTGGGGATGGTAGGTGTATCCTCTTCTGTCCAACAAAGGAAATATGTACCCCTTACACTACTGGAGCAGCGCAGAGCAGTGGTTCCTAACCTTTTTGGCTCAAGGAACACAGATACCATTTACACAGGCCTGAAGGGCCATCAGTCTACCCTCCCTAACTTATTTAGTCTGCCTCCCTTTCATGCCTTTTCCCAGCAATAACTGTTATTACAGATTATGGGGACATCTTATGAACCTTCAGGTACTTTTTACAACTGAGCTCACAATTAAGGTACTATAAATACATAGATCCTATTATGACAAGAGGCCCCGTGAACTGGATCTCAGCATAAAGGCAGATAACCAATTTTGTCTGAGTATCTCCTGTAAGTAGTTTTTCTCAGCAACTGCTGTTCTATGACTATCTAGGGACTTCAGAATACTCTTGGGTGTCAGTTTTGCTCAGGGACAACAGAAGGCAAAGTCATAGCTTGATTTTGAATCACCCAGGGGACTTAAACATAAAGGAAACAGTGGAAAATTAAGTTTTAATGAAGACTAAAATGTTATTAGAACAGAAAAATTATGAACCACTGTTAAAAACGAATATCTTCACACACACTAAAATTACAGAAAACCTCTTTTAATCTGAGTTCCTTTCCACCCAAAACATGACAAGTCAGACCTTGAAATTTAACAAATCATAACATCAGAGAGAGAATGAAAGTGAACTTGTGCATTCACTGTAACCAAATCAGTTACACAAAATTATCTTCCACCAACAGTATGGGTGGGTACTGGCCCTGCAAGCTACACAGATCACCTTTCCACCTATTATAGGGAGTATTTTGCACAACAGTTGTGCTTTCATAAAAACAATCAGATGGATATAAATGATCAAAATATTTACCTATAAACGTGGAAACTTTCAATATCACAGCACGCCTTGTGAATTAATTAATTAATTAATTCAGGCCTTGACAAATTCCAGACACCAGGTCACCTATTTGCCCCTGGTGCTTAAGAGCACCAGGCCTATGGGGCCCCCATGACACCACTGCACAGAATTCACCAGGCTCCCACTACCAAAAAGCTGCCACGGCTCCTCTTGGCAGCCAGTGCAGTGTACTTCACACACACCGCCGCCCAGCCACCAGAAAAGAAGCCTCTGCCAGCAGCTCCTTTGGCAGCATGGGGGAGACACTAGCACTCTCCCCTTCCAGGGCTGCCATCTCTCCTTCCTCCCCCCGTGCTGCTGGAAGAGCTGCCAGCAGGCCCTTTTGTGAGCAGCAAGGGGAGGGGCTCTTTTGGTCACCAGTGCGATGCACTAAAGAAACCCCTCTCCCCCTCATTGACGAAAAGCAACTGCTGGTAGCTCTTTTACCAATGCTGGGGGGAGGCAGGGCACTGTAGAGGGGAGAGACAGCACTGGAGTGGAAGAGCACCATTCTCTTCTGCTTCCTTCCACACCGCCAAAAGAGCCACCAGCAGCAGCTTTGTTTCTGGTGGGGGCCCCTTCTCTGCTGGATACCTAGAGGCACCTGAGTTTTTGGGCTAGCCCCTAGGTGTCTGGCAGATTTGTCAAGGCCTGACAATTTTAATGTAGCTGTACCCCAAGCAGCATTTTCTAACATTAACCATGTCATCTGCAGCGAAAATGAATGCAGAACATTACAGCTAGAGGAACTAATTTTTCAAAAGATTTTTGTTTCAAAAGTAAATATGTTTGTAAGAAGGAACCTAGCATCCATTCTGTAATTTAACTGAGATCCTTGAACACTCAAGAACTAATGTGCTGTTCACTTACAGGGAAAGAAAATAAGCTAGCTCAGAACAACACCTCAAAGAATGTGTAGTGTGTTGTGAAAGCAGCAACAAGAGGTGGGTGGCATGCTACCAAAAAAATGACTAAATGGATGTAAAAATAGATGCTTAGACTTTGGTTCTTCAGATATACATTAACAGTAACAGAAAGCAAGTAAAATCATCGCAGGAGGCCAATGTTAACTTCACTGTCACCCCATGCATTCACCATACCCTGCTAAAAAATACTGGCTCCAAGGAGGCACACTGAACCAATGGGTTGTTTCAAGAGATCAGCTGCCGAACTACCATATTAATAGGTAGAGGTCTGATCTTCACCTACAGTAAAACTGTACCTTTTTATCTTTAAAGCTAGTATCACTATCATAGCAGGTAACAGGACAGTAGCATCTCATTTGTACATGCTGGTGGCAGAGCCCCTCTTATTCCTCCAATTCAGAAAGTCTGAATGCTGAGGATGAGGCCAATTTGCAGAATATCCCACAAAACAACTGCTACCAATACCACAGAGGTAAGGAATATTCACAGTCATGCCTTGATGATATTTAGTAACAAGATCTTACTGTGACATTAGATTTAGCCATTAATAGGACATGTTTTTTCCTTGCAGACCTAAGACGACAGGGTAGAGCCATTATGTATATATATATATATACACACACTAAGTAGACAGCAAAACACCCAGTTAAAGCATTACAAAAAGCATCTCCGTACACTCCTTCATTAAAACACAATACCCTTGCTGTTTCTTTTTCAGCAATTACTGTGAAGCAAAATCTCTAGATGATTTTTAAAGCAATGTGTTCACATTTGGCTATAAAGAGGACAATAAAAATGTAGTATTTCCTTCTTACCAAACCCAGGATTAGGCCAATCAACAGGGTGGCTAAAATGAAGATCCCATAAGAGCCCCAGACATGAATTCCAAGAGTGACTGTGAAGTAGCTGTGAATTTGCTGCAAACAGGAAAAGAAACAGATTGAATATGTTTTTATTACATATACTTAGTACTCTGGGCTGTAAGAAAAGAAGGCTAATTACTTGTCCTGAATTCACTGGTTCTGTAAACTGTTTTTCTCAAGTTATTTCTCAATTGAGACCTTTCATTCAACAGCCGCTATTTACATCAAATGAATCCTTCCCCATTTTCCTCATGTTCTTCCACACTACAGTTAAGCCTACTGATGTTGCAACTCTTGCAAGACACATGATAGTGATAAAAATGAAACCATTTATTTTCCTTATTTAATAATTCTACATGTAAAAGCTATTTAAGGAAGGCAACAGCAATTCTTCCTTCCTGTAATATTTGCAATGACTAGCAGTACAGTATCAAATCTTCCTGAACTGAAATTTCTTATTGTCTCCATCACTAATTTACAATGCAATTTCCACACTCCAGTCATCATAATGGAAAGCAGAAAGACATTTGTAAGAGGGCAGATCCTCAAAAATATGTTCTCAAGTTCCGCATACACTGCTGAGCAACAATCCTTCATATTAACGAAAAGAAAAAGTCACATAAGGAAATACATAAAAGGCTAATAGTCAGTATAATAATTACTTATAAATCTGAGACATCCACAGCTACAGTGGTCAGTGCGGCTGATGTCAGGGCTGCCTGAGCAGCTCACCCAGGGGCTAGTCACTGCACTAGCCACTGCTGGAGCTGCTCTGGAGCCAGCTGCAACATCTGTTTCTGGATCAGCCCCGGGGACCAAGCAGTGGTCCCAGGAGAGCCCCTGTGAACTGTCAGCGGAGCAACAGTCAAAGAACAACTTGTGTAGCAGACCCAGGGGCCAACAGAGAATAGCCCCCAGCCTGGGGTCCTCAAAGCAGTGGGAAGTCAGGGGCAATCAGCCCCCAATGCCGGAACAAGGGCAAACCCGTCAGTCACCCAGGAACAGCTAAGATTTAGCCGGGGGCATTTAGAGTGAAAGTCATGGACAGGTCATGGGCTGTGAATTATTTATTTATTGACCATGACTTGTACTAAAAATACCCAACTAAATCTTAGCCTTAGACAGTGATTCTTGCATTACTAATTTGAATCTTGTTCACTCTTCCCTAGGTGTTGTAGCATGCAGTGCTGTGACATTGACTTTTGCTCAACAATTGGGTAATATTAAATGAAAAGCTTCAGATTACTCTAATGATCTGATCCCTGGGCTAAGCACCAACAGGCACATTCATTAGCGTTTGTAATATTGGGGCCCTATTAAAAAAATAAAATTTCATTACATAATCTCTCCACAACCATACAGCAACTGCTGTCAATGAAGTTTGCAGTTCAGAGGGCTTCCACCACAATTTCTAATCTACCCAGGAACTGTCACACTGTGTCAGGCCTGTATCATTAGCCTGTCTCAAACACTACTCAGGAGCAGATACTTCAGAGGAAATTACAGTACAGGATAAGCTGCTGCCCTCAAGAGAAAACCTCCTCCTAATCCCTAAGAGCTGAGACTGGCTTTAAGGCATAATGCCAGTTTCCAAAGGGATAGCCGTGTTAGTCTAGTCCAGAAAAAAACAAGGAGTCGTGTGGCACTTAAAGACTAACAGATTTATTTTTCACATGAGCTTTCGTGGGAGAAAATTCCACTTCGTCAGATGTTAGTCTTTAAGTGTCACACGCCTCCGTGTTTTTTTAAGGCATAACAAAATATTTTCTTCTAACAGCTATTCTTTTTTAAATCAGTATAACAACTCTGGCTTTTCCAGTTATTCATCCAAGAGTCTAATTCCACTTGCATAAACACACAAGAACAGTGTGCACATCATTTAACCACTGAGTCTTAAAAGTGCCCTCCTGTAAAGATTTGCACCAGCTAGGAAAGGAATGAGGAGGAGGAATCAGCTATTCCATTCTCTGTCCCTACCAAATGCACAACCAAAGAGTGGCTCAACCTGGAATTCAGTTGCTTGGCCTCGCACTCCTTCAACTTATTGTGGGGCTTGCTTTATGGCCTCCCTTTACCCTTTAGGAATTAGAAGTTAACCTTTGTTACCTTCTTCACAAAAAACGGAAGCCCACTGCCTGGGCTCTACTGACACATGTATGAGCAGTTCTGTACATCACTCCAACTATATGCTTGATAGAGCACACAATCAGCCTAGTTTTCCTCAGTTAACAGGAAGCCAGTACCATGGGACTTAGGAAAATCAAGAACTCTTAGCTTCAATTTTTTTTAAAGAAAACCTGGTTTGTTCATAATACCATCTGAATGACACTCACAGTGAGGAAAGGGATTTGTCTCTACTCAGTGCTGGAGGTGTGTGCATTTGTGTACTAGATTCTGCTATCCCATCTTCTAAAGGATGCTCTTTACAGTGGTTGAGAACCACTGGCTAACCAGGACACATCACTGTGCTGCCACACAGTGGTAAGTGTGTCACTGAGAACCAGCAAGATGGCTACATCTGGCCTAGGTTGGGGGGGGGGTCTCCTGTAGGGTCGCAATATGCTGCCAAGTGTATCACGATCTGCAGAAGGTTGAGAACCACTGCTTTAAGCAATATTACTATCTGTCCAACTGCCTTCCTAGCCATGCACAAGAAAATGTCATGTGAGCTCATAAAACCTTCCATTCCAGCAGAGTGCGCTCTTCTCACCAGAATTTCAGCTTCTCAAAATGTAGCCCTGTACTACACTATCCTAAATGTCTGAACATTTAAAATTCCATCAGGCCAAATTCTACAGCTGTCATACTGAGCCTTCAGTCAGGGAATTTGGCCCATAGTGAATAAGTAAAATGAGCCATCCACTTCCTACTTACAGGCACCGATCTGGACAACTGGTGCACATTCAAAGTTCCTAAACTAAATCATTTCAGAAGAGATAGTCTAAAAATAAATGTTATGACTTCTCCAAAAGTGAAGGATCTCATTATTCAAATCTGTATCTGCAAGAAGTCAGATTTAAGTAACTAATCTTATCTGAAAAAAAATTCCTCTGGCTAGACATCAAGCATTTGAAATTCTAGGTGTTTTTTTTTTTTAAATGACACTAGAAAGATGGAACTGTCTAAAATAGGTTTATACTAGAAAACTATTTCCAAAATTAACAGACATGTCACTACTGTAATTCCAAATTCAAATTTATTTTCTTTGTCAAGGTTTTTTACCTGCATAAATAAGAATAAAAGACAGTTATATGAAGTAGATTGATGGAATGTACTGCTGAAATATTAATAGGAGTGGGGAAGCAATGAAGAAAATCAGCCCTGCTCAGAATGGCTGATAGAGTAGACACACTCGACAGGTAAGCAATGTATTCAATAATGTGAGGCAATAAAAAAAAGGGAAAAATAAGTAGAAGGCTCTATGCCCACAACCGGACAAATAATAGAAATACAAGAGCAGCTAAAGGATCAGGAAGACATCTTACAGAAAAACACCCAATACCTTTCAGAAAGATAGTACAGCTCTGGAATGGTTACACTGTTTCTTTGTGGGGAAAAAAAAAATTATTCTAGTTACATAAAAATTACTAAGGCCATATTTAGCATAGTGCCCTTACTTCTGACTACCTTATTTTAAAAAGGGCATAACGAAACGGAAGAAAATGAACTATGGGACAGTCAGTGTTTAAAATGGCTTAGTAATCAGACTGGACAAATTTAAGTGATTATAAACAAGGCTGTAAGTTGCACCAGAAAAAAAGAGGACAAGAAATTCTAAATCCTGTGTTTTCCTCTCACAGTTACAAAGAAGTGATGCTCCCAACTGTGTATAGCCAGAGAAAGCTATGATGCTAAAATGAGCTCATGCATAAACCAATTCTTTCTAGCCATGGTGCAGAGGGCTAACACAAGACCTCCTACAGACAAAGCAGCACATCCTCCACACTCTGAAGAACAGGTCTCCATGCCAGCTTGTGAGGACAAAGTCATAAACCCGTGTTTACGCAGATCCTGTGGCCCCAGTACCTTATGGAACTTGAGCAGCTGCTTCACACCAGCCTATTAGAATAGTGACATCTAGTTGTACTATCTATAGTCACATATAAAAAACTATGGGTGCAAGTGAGTACATGTTAACTTTTCAATCAAAGAAAAACTTTTGAAAGTGCAGCAATACTCTACTTCAGGTACCCGGCTTTTACTCTGACTCCCCCCATTACCTACTGCATTGTAACACAGGAATCACTATACCACAGGCTCTCATTGTATAGCTGCATCACTCACGCTGGCCCTTTGCTTTTACCTTTGCTGCATTTATAAAAAGGCTAAACATAAAAATGCTGAAACCACTTGCCTATTGCTCTTCCAAAGCTTGACAGTCTTCCTGCAAAAAAAAAAATTCACTTCACTCTGCCTGCTTGAATATTCATCATCTGAAATGCTCACCAAAGAGGCTTTTCATGAAGTAGTTGTATGGCTCCTTACAAAAAGGGATTTGAATGTTTGCCAAACACTATTTGCAAAAAATTCAATACACTTCACACAAAAACCCTGGGTAAAAATGTTGCAAAAATTCCACTCACCCTTTATCGGGGACTGGAGGTCTTGAAGCCTGGTTCACAGGGTTCTCAGAAGCCACTACATTTCAACCTGCCACCAAGGGACCTGCTTTTAGCTTCTATAACTGCACATCAGACTCCAGTCCAAGAACCCAGATGGCATAGTGGTGAAGGCCCTCATTGGTTCACAGCACAGGAAGAGCGAGTTGTCCATGTGGCTTGATTTTCCCTGCTTTGGACTGCTTCTTTGCTGATCTCCTGGTAAACTCACCCTGCCTGGCTCTTGACTCTAGGTATGTCTTCTTGTCTGTTTCAAACTGAGCCCCTGCTACCTGACCTGGCTTGATTCCTGCTCCACCCCTAGGTCAGACCACCCAGTTGTGACACCCTTAGCTGTTTCACACAATTCATGGGATACCTGTGATTTTAAGTCATATCTACAAGCACTCCTATTCCACAGGCACAGGTTTATAATTTTTCCTCTATATAATTCAATTTACAACCTGACAGTGAACTGGTACTGCAGAACTTTAATGACAAATACTTAAAATAGAAAATAATCTACATAATCTGATGGCAGCCTGGTTCCATTGTGAATTCAAGGTATATTCCCCAATATGGTTGTGAACAGGATGTAACAATTCCCAGGACCAGTACAGAACGCATTTTAGGGTGACTTATTCTACCGGAACAGCTAACCAACACTAGGACAACTGAACACTGAGTACCTTTGGCAGTGATCATAATCTTATCTATAACCTTAAAATGTCATTTTTGGTGAACAATTCATTAGTCGGGCATGATTTCTGCCTTCAGTTACAAGGACACAAGAATACGTCAAGGGCAGAGTCAGCCACAATAAGAAAAATGTACGTTACATATGATACTGTCAAATACCTGCTCAAACATCGTTTCTTCAAGTCTTATATGCTAAGCTGAAGAATAATGTAACAGTGGTTAGGGTTACTCACCCTGATCCATCCAGAGAGATGAAAAAGACCAGCCATTCCATGCATTCTAAGAAAGGAAGGGACACATTTTTGGTGAGATTAAGAGTCACATGTATGACATACTGTACAAATCGAATGAAAACTGATGGAAGAGACAAGTGTAAAAAACTTCCAACATCCATCACATTCAGCTTTTCACAGTATCAAACAGAAATTTGTACTGCACATTATAGACTCAGAGACTCTAAGGTCAGAAGGGACCAGTATGGTCATCTTGTCTGATTTCCTGCAAAATGCAGGCCACTAAACCTTACCCACCCACTCCTGCAATAACTCTGTAACCTATGACTGAGTTATTAAAGTCTTCAAATCATGATTTAAAAATTTTAAGCCAAAGAATCTGCCAGCAAGTGAGCCATTCCCCAATGCTACAAAGGAAGGTGAAAAACATTCATAAATGAACACAGGGTGAAAATCATCCCTCCTGCACTATGCCTGCATTAAGCCAGGCTTTGTATATAGTAAGGCATGAAAGAGAGACTTTGGAAAATGAAATTCAAACAGACCAAAAAGCACAAGATGGCATGCAGGGCTGCTTTCCACAGCTACGATTTCATCCAACAGGCCAGCACAGCTATCATTGCCTTTTCGAAGCCCCCACAAATAGCACAGTCCTGGATGCTATGGTTCCTCCCCACCCCAGCCTCAAACACACACTAGCCTGTTTGGACTAGGAGAGGCTCTTCACATTTGTAGAATTCCTGAGCTTCCCAGCTCTCAAACAACAGAAAAGCACTGGTGCCTGGACCCTGTACACCTCATATGAATTTCCCTCATGATGGATAAAGGCCTCTCTTATGCTAAGGTAAGAAAGGTGTCCAACACGCAAATATTTGATCCATTGTTTCATCAACATTTCTAACAGTAAAAGAGTGGTTTTTGCTTATAGCAAATCCCATGTAAACACAGCACATTACAGCAAAAGACTTTATTCTAGCACTGAATTTGATCTCCTACCATTCTGCAGCAAAGAAAGGAAAACAGCACTGTGCTGCTACTTGCTAGTCACTTCACCATAGGGACTTTTTAATGAGTTAAAATGGCCCATGTGACCAGACGTTATCATATGACTGACAGCGACCTGCATAACTAAGCTGTTTCATTCCCACACTTATTGGATTTAAAAACTGACACTGCTGTTAATAAGAATGCAGGGCACTTATGCTTGTCACCTTCAAAGAACTGTATGTATGTTAAAAGAAGCAACCTTAGAGAAGCCAGGGCCTGAACAGGCAAGGAAAATAAACTGCTCATACCTCAGAAGGTCAGGGCTGAGGCACAGGGTAGCTTGAGGAAGCTTAGACTGCCAATGACTACATTAGTGGACAAGAACTTAAGTCTTTAATGCTTGCGGTCTAGTACCATTTGTTAGTAACATTAAGAGCAATTATTTTAAGATAAAAATCATGCTGTAGTTACATTATAGAAGATGGGGATTTCCATCCAGCTATGGGCTCTACAGCTTCCCACTTTTTCTCTAGGATATAGCTTTGAAGGTCCTCTGACGTCCTTGAGCCACGATATCTGCGAAATACTCCATCCTTTGCACTGCAGAACACAGATACAAGGTAAGTACAATAATGCCCTTTATTATAAGAAATTGCCTTTGCAGCCACAGTAAATTACGTATCACAACAAGAATTGGTGCCGCTTATGAAGCCTGAAATGCATTCTAACAAAAAAGACCCTTTATGGTGAATTATGGGTCCAAACAAATTATGAATACATCATTTCATGAACTTTTACAAACTGAACAATCCTAAGGGATCAAACACATTTTTATAAGAATTATACTCACATCTGCACACTATTATGGAAGCAATTTTCTGACAAACCGAAAATAGTTGGAATCCAAATCCTATTAAAATTCAGAAGAATTCAGGCACTGATTTCCTCAGGCACCTCTGAAATAGCTTTTGATGTTAGTTTATAGACTTAACTATGTAGCACATTATTTATGTGCATTTACTTTAAGGATTCTTAAACAGAACAGAAGAATGAGCAAGTGAATACCTTACAGTTCCTCCCATGAACATTTTTAAATAGTCTGCATAAACAAGGGCATTGTCAGACACTTTTTCTTGGGGGGGGGAAAAAAAAAAAAAAAAAAAATCAGGTACAGAATTGACCTGTATCATCACAGACAACAATTTTAGCCAAAAGCTTGAATTAAATTTCAGAAAATTAGTGTCTTCCCCTTCTCTATTCATACCCCCATTTTATTTTCAATCATAGCAGTTTTAAGCCCAGAGGTATGAGCAGAATCAGGCACACTGTGTGTGCAAGCATCTTAGTGTATTAGATGAGCCTTTTTTAAAGGTTCATACATTTAAAAACAATCTAATAAAAATCCAATACTCCTTATATCCAATGCTGGTAAATTAGTGTTGTGATGAAAACCCAAACTTCAGTGTCCCGATATGATTAAACTTGCAACCTTATTGATATAATATTCTTATTTTTTGCATTAATTTCTAAGCAGAAAACTTTTCCCCGCTCAGAAAAATTCTCACTTTGGAACAATATAATCACAGTAAATCTCAACTCAAAATGAACCTTTCTAAGAAAACTATGACTAAGTAAAAAAAGCAGTTTCTCTTTGCGCTACTAACATGTACTTAAAATTCTCTAATATATTATACATCAATTATTTCTTAGTCTAATCTGAGCTCCACATGCAGAATAAGGTTATTTTGTCTTGAAGCAAAAAGAAATTTTGAAAAGATACTATAAGCTCTAAAATGTTTTCCTTCAATTTTAAAAGTTATATCTATCCAATGTTCTGCTTATCCCATACATTAAAACCCAAAATAGACGGACATAACACTTATAGGCACCACTGCCTCATCCCAGGCCTTTAAAAGAGAAAGAGAACAAACTCCAAGTGCTGTTCTTAGTTATGGCAATAATCAAGGCTCTGAGGGAGGTGAGGAAAACTATGTTACATAGCATATAATATGCCAGAATTAAGTTCATCATGTGGTGGATATTAGGAACAGTACGTAAGGATTCATTTTAATTTGTATCTGTTTACAGGCTCTGCACAGTGCTTGCATCTGTATGGAAAGTGACAGCTTTCATTCCTTTACGATACAGACTTACTGGTAAATAGTAGGCAGCGTTGTGACAAAGAAACGGCCACTCAAACCTGGTACAGAGAAAAGAAATTAAAAAACAGTTCAGCACAAAAATAAAATTCTGTTGTAAAAATAAATTTCTATTTTACGTTTCTAAAGAAATCTAGAAACATGGGTCTTTTCAGAACAAAATGTGAACATGCAATGTGGCTACCGCATCTTTAATTAAGTAGCTTTAGTTTTGTTTTAGAGAACATGACACTAAATCCATGACAATGCTCTTTAATATATAATATTGTCTAGCACAATTACCAAAAAACGTAAGAAAGACGGTTATCTAAGGGTAACTGATTCTGTGAGATGTTTTTTTCCGTATGGATCCCACTCTGCTTTTCATATGCCTCGTGGGAAAATAGAATCTTTAAATATCAGGGCCTAAACTGTGCCTGCGACATGCATGCCCTCGTCCGCTACCACTAATGGGCAGAGTGGCTGCAACTGTCCCTCAGATCACTTGCTAATTCAGAATCCCAGTTAAGAACGGTCAAAGAGGCTGGCGGAAGTGATGGGGGCAAGAAATCCACAGTGATAACCACATCTCAAAGTATCAGTTACTACAAGTTAAATAAATGGAGGCTACCTATCTATAACAAGAAGTTCTTAGAGATGTGTACCACCTGTCTGTAGACAACATGTACCCCAATCCACACCATGCACCTCAGTCTGAAATTTTTTCCAAGCAGTGCCTCTTGGCCTTCACTTATACTGTAGCTCTACTTGTGCTCCAAACCAAAAACATGAAAGATGGTCTGGACAGATCTCTCTCCAATATCCCCTTCTTACTGTAGTTCAAACAAAATGCAGCACAGAGGATGGGCAGCAGGTAGAAAAATACAAATAGGGACTACACATCTTGAAAAACCTCTAGTTACTGGTAAGTAACCTCCATGTTGTCAAATGACGGTCTCTGTGCATTCCACATGTGGTAGATTAACAAACAGTAGTCAGACGAGGTGGGAGTGAGGATGCAGTTGTGACAGCTGTCCCCACAGCTGCATCCACTGACGACGATTGGACCAGAGAGTAATGTCTTGTGAAGGTATACAAAAAGCTCCTAGTACCTCCCATATACTTCTACAAGGGCTCTCTCTCTCTAGCTGAATAAGCCCTCATCCCCTTCAGAGGAGGAACACAGCTAATTGATAACAAAGAGCAATACAATCTAAGATCCATTGCAAAAGCCTCTGGGCCAATATAGCTTGATTATTCAGCTACAAAAATAAATAGTTTAGGCATCTTTCTAACATCCTTGTCCTTGCAGATGGAAGGCCAAAGTCCTTTGAACATCCAGAGAATGCAGCCCTCTCTCCTCAACTGAGGCATGCAAGGAAAAAATAATACTGGTATGTAGATGACCTGACTCATATGAAACCTGGAAACCACTTTAGATATGGATCCGAGATGGGACCACAGCAAGACTTTTTTTTTTTTTTTGGACAGAAAGCAATATGTGACGGGCCTGCCCTGGGCACATCCAAGCTCTCTGAATAACCTGGATGATGTTACTATTATTAGAAAGGCCACCTTCATAATCAGATGAACCATAGAGCATGCAGCTAGAGGCTTAAATAGGGTTTAGCAAGAACAAAAACTGAGGTCCCACTGAGATGTGAACTCTGCCAGTGGTGGAAAGGATCTGAGAATCCTGTTCAGAAATCCAGGTGCAATAGTATGAGTGAACATTGTACAATTATCCACCACTGGATGGAAAGTGCCAATTGCTGGAATGTGCTCAGTTCTTTGAAAGGGCATAAGACCCAAAGGCTTAAAGGGTAAGCAGATATGTAAGGGGAGCAGGAGTCCTGGCATATTCTGGGGACAAGTTGTGCTGGTGAGCGCAAAAGGAGAAATACTTCTATTTTGCTGAATAATTTCTTGTCAGTCTTTTCTGCTTCTGTTTAAGACTGTGAGCTGCAGCAATCCCAGACTGGGGTGCTTGCACCTGCCCTTGTGCTGTGTTAGAAGATCTGGCAATGTTGGATGACACCAGTAGAGTGTGTCTCCCATGAAGTCTTTGTCCAGAGCTGTCCTGAATTAGTACCAAAGAAGCTTCCTGTTCTTCCACAAGGCAAAAAGGTCCCAGGTCAATGTTTCCCTTTGAGCAAAGGCATCAAGAACCAAACTGTGAATCTCCCACTTGTGACCGACTAAACTAATGCAACCTTTATAGTGCCTTGCAAAAAACACCACCTTTCTAGAGTACAAAATATACAGAAGCCTAGGATCAATTAAATTCCCAAATGAGGTACACTGGAATGTTAAACTTGTCCACTAGAAGTAAAATCAGATGACTACCTAGTTCATCACTGTTGGCACAAGATTTTAACTTACGTACACAATTATGTTTTGGGGGCAAAACCAATCAGACATAGTTGAATATCCCCAATTTCCACGCTATCTTAAATTCACTGATTTTCCAAGGACCAAAGTGTGTGTGTCCTTGGGATCAAAATTAATATTTAAATGATCATAAGATGCCAAAAAAAAGGGTAAGAAAAATGACGCTACTCGAGGAATACATGGAGGACCTCTTCAGAGCAATAAATTATAATGTTCTCTCATTATTATTATATCAGATTATTGTTTCACAATTAAGCTGACTCTCAGCCAAGTAGAGGTACCTGGAATTCAGCAAAAGAAAAGATGGCTTCTGAAGACACCCTCTCTGAGCATGAAAGAATTCACATCCAGGCAACCTTCAGCTACACTCACACCTCTGCAACTCATCTTGCTTTTGGATGCTAAGATGAAAATCAAGGAAGGCTTCTAACTATAGGCCTGCTTTTTAACTAACTGCTTTCCATCTAATGGCACACACATCCATTTTTCCTCCATTCAGGTCAGCTGAACACCAGCAGCCACAAATTACAACTTCTGTCCAAGCAATGAATCTAAATTTGGATGTCTTTCACTTGTGGTTCATGAAGAATGTTAAGATCAAAAATGGACAAACATCCACAGGCATATCTGGCTGTGTATTTCCTTCACATATGGACTAAAACTTTATGAAATCCATGGACTAGGGTTAATAATTTAATTTGAAACACACGGACAGTCATTAAAAACTCAGAAACGATCATTCAGGTTATCACAGTGCGACACTCCTTTGGATACCCAAGTTATCACTACCGCACATGCATGAGATGATGGACATACAACTATAGAAACACTCCTGACACGGTGAAAGTCTGACTAGACAGCTGACAATCATTTATTCAACATTCCAAAAAAAACAAAAACAAAAAATAAAAAAACAAAACGCAGTTACCTCTCTTGGGTACCTTACTTAGCCTACAAGACAATGTGAAAGGTTTTCGGCACTGGGAAATTGAAGTGTAGAGAAGTTTAAAGCAATAGGCTTCAGGCTTTAAGACAAAAAATTGAAGGTATATTAAATAAATCCAGATATTTCAAACTGTAAAGATTTCAGCTGTATTTGACTGCCATTATTATAGACACACAGTCAGACCAAGAGAATGAACATGCATCCAAGAAGCTTTTAGTGCCAGCTATCAACAGCAGTTCTTTAAAATGCCATAGAAGAAGTTGTTTTCATTGTTTTTATTTTAATGTTCCACCTTCTTACTAGTACGTAAAGAGCTGTTAAAATCAGCAGTAATCATTATTGGCACTAGGAGACAGGCCTAAGCACTTACTTTATGCTATAACAGCACTATATACATGGGTAAAGAACAGCATTGGACCAAAAAAGGGCAAAGAGTATTACAATAGAGCAAGGGTTCTCAACCACTGTGTGGGGACACTTAACTGTGGGGAGCTAGATTTGGCGAGCAGGGAGAGAGATGACGTGGGCTGGTGTGTCCTACAGGGTCATGTGTTGTAACCTGCAAAAGGCTGAGAACCACTGCAATAGAGAACACAGAGAAAGTGAAGAGAAGCTAAGAGAAAGGCTTTGTATAGCTGTAATGAAAGACCAAGTCACACAAATAGACGGAGGTTATTAGTAAGTTTGAACGTCAGTTGAATGCCATAATCTGTCAGACAGAAGACACCATTAGCCTCTGACTGATGAACAGAACTCTGCAAAAGCAGTATTTCTCGACCAAGATGCATTTAACAAACAAAACCCAAACACAGCAAGTCACCACTGGCCATTAAGTTAACCTGAAACAAAATAGTTTCCCGACAGCCTGATGCAAATGACTATATCTAAGCAGTGAATGAACTAGTTACAGGGAGTCAACTAACAGTAGTAGACAGGAAACTGATCTGAAAGCAACAGGGACAGATATGCTACAACAAAAGCATACAGTGAACTATCAGCATCCAGTTACAGAAGAAACTTTAAAGCCACAGACCAAAATCCAGCTCTAAAACCAAGAAAAAAAGTGATGGTATTTGCCTATCCAAATCAGAAGAGGACATAGAAACCTGAGAATAGTGTTACAACAAAACAGACAACAACAAACAACTACCATCGGAAAACAAGTACTCAGAGGAAGAATAACCAAGAGAGTTCCCAGGAACCTGCTTTAAAAAATGACTCGTCGGTGTGAAATGAAAGGACTCTCTTACAGAAAACAGTAATGGGAAAAATATTTAAAGTAGTTAATTTTAATGAACTAAACTTCTGGAAAACAGATAAAAAATGGAAAGTACTGACATATACATTAAAAGGGAAAAATCCACTTACTGTACAAAGAGACAGACACTTTAATCACTTCAAAAATTTCTGAGAAGTAGGATGGGCTTTTCAAAAGAGCCTGGTGCAACCTAGGTGCACAAGTGCCATAGGAGGGCATATAAATAGAGTCAAAACCACCCAGGCCCTTTTCAAATTCCACCAGTAATTTGCAAGTTATGCACTGGAAGGACTAAGTCTTTGAAGATCTTCCAAACAATTCAGCTTGTCACAGCCTTATTTTGGGAAGAATTGTTTTCTAAAAAATCATATGCATCAGATTAGCAGCTGTCAGCCCAAAGGAAGATCAAAGCCCCATTGTTTTAGTATAGTAAAATACAAAAGACCTTAAAATTTAATGGGGGATTGAAAGGCGAGGCTTACAATGGAAGACTGGTTGCAAACTTAACTAGAGAGAGATAATACTGCCATAGTAAGGAGCTCACTGTTTCTTTAATATGAGGAAGCAAAAGTCTGTTTTAATTAAAAGTTTAACCCATGAAAAAAGGATTGTTATCAAACTCATCTATTTATTAATCTGGTAATTATCTGTGCATTTGCTAACTGAAGAACTCACAAAGTGGTAGCCTTCATTTTCAGAGAATTTTGGTGTCCTTCCGACCTTCTAAAAATATAACTCACAAGCACACACTTAGTCTCTGGATCTAGGAACAGCTGGTATTCTGTCCATGAGATTAGAGTTCAGCTTCACAGGTACAGAAATTAAGTCTGAACTTGATAAAATTAACAGTATGAAGTTACGTGCTGCATCACCAGCACCTGAGAAATAAACCCATCAAGTGTGCATGCATTTCTGTGGTTTGATAAAGCAAAACCATCAGCCTTGGTGTTCTGATTTGGATGCAACTGGAACTTTCTTCCACTTTTATCACAATGTATTACCATAACTATCCTGGGCAGAATTTATTTTTTTTTTAAAAATGTCAATGGCTGGTACTGATATTTATTTCAAAGCATGTTTTTATTGTCATTGATACAAACCATTACAGTTTGGGGAAATAATCGGTGGGGGGGGGGGACAGAAATTATTTAAAAGTAGATGTTGAGATTAAAAATTTGAAGCTTTATAACCATTAAACCATGAAGTATCCTTAAAATCAAATACTAACAAGTAGTCAAGCAGCATTTTTCTAACTCTGCCCTTCTTTAAAGGTTTATTATATAAATGTATTTTATATGTGTCTACGATTGACATTTACTAACATTTACCAATAAAAATCAAATCCTTCCAAGTTTAACAATAACACTTCATCCCTCTGCAGTACATAGCAACATAACCTCAATACATGTCCAATGCTATCTGCACACACATCAATCCAACAAAGCTTTTTCAGTTTCAAAATATTCCATGTGTGTCACATATTAAAAAAACAAAAACTGAATGCAGCAAATAGCTTTTTGCAAGTGTAATTCATGGAACAAGTTTTGGGAATATTTTTCCCCCTCTATACCCACTTCATTTACAAGAAATACAAATTAAATCAGTCCCTTTAAAGTACTTAACAGCATTACTATAGCTAGATAACACAATAAGGCAATAAAGCAGTCAGCTAACATAGAATGTTTATAAAAATTTCCATTTAGCTTGAGCAAACTAAAAGACTATTTCCCAACTAGAAAAAAAAAATGGTTTTCAGTCTACTTATGCCGTCCACCACCAAGATGTGTCAAGTGACAGCCTTCCATGGCAGAGACAGATTAACACTGTAAACAGCTCATGCAATAAATAAATTTGTCTTTAAAAGTGCCACAAGACTCTTCGTTTGTTTTACTGTAAACAGATGGACGCTCTTATGGAATGTCTAGTGGGCACTGGAACAGATGACCCACACAGTTCCTTCACCTGGAAGTACTATGGGGTTAAATTCACAACCGTGAAAGCACACAAAAATGGAGGAAATAAAAATTATTTCTATTAATCTCATTTTTATGCATTGGCCAGTTTTCCAAACACGCAATAAAATGAAGAATTTTCCTAGCAGTTAAGAGCTACATATGTTGCACCGTTCCTTTTAAATACTGCACTCATTTCACAATGTACCTGGTTGTTGAGTGACATCCACTTTTCCTACAGTGATATCTAGATGTTCACTTTCCTTTGCAAAATTCTCCCATGCTGCTTCAATCTGCTGGCAGGCTGGACACCATGGGGCATAACTAAGAAAAGAGAAAAAAATTTTAGATTAATCTATGCACTCTGATTTCTTTAAAAAAAAGAACCATTCATTCAAGAAAATGTACATCTGAAGCAAAAGAAATGTTTAACTACTGGTCGCTGATAAGTAAAGTCACTTTCTCATTTTTTCCTCATTAAAACTTCAGGATTAGGAAAAATCACGTAATCTCAACCAGTTTTTTTTTTTCCAAGTTGTTTAAACAATTCACAATTCTGAAAAGTTTTATCTTTTCCAATCCAGCAGAAATCAACTCCATTTACACACAAAATGGATTCATTTTCATAGAAGCTGTCAAGAGTTACTGAGCCAATGTATCTCTTCAAAATTTAGGTCCAAAAGACAACATTCTACATCACCTTCATACACCTCAGGACCTCCTCTAAATAACATTTACTCTAAATTTGTTACTTGATATCATAAAGGCAATACACAAATGCTGTCAAGACACACTTATCTTGGCAACATTCTTTAGAGATGCATACTGACAAAAGAAACCATGTCAGACAGGAAAAAAGACCACCAAGACTATATAGGAGTTTGATATGAAAAAGTGGAAAACAAGCAGAAGAGGAAACAGCAAGTTTCCACATTCAACTGGTATAGGAAGAAGATGAGTAAAGTGGAAAGGCAAGGCACCCTGAAGAAGCTAGGAATCACAACCGAGGCATTAGGACACGGCAACCTATAGTAACAGCCGAGAACATGATTCTTTTGGTTTCTGAAGTGCAGCAGGAATTACCCTCTATTATATCCTCCCAGGGACAGCAAGGGGAATATACAGTAATAGCTTGTCTAACACAGCTGTTAACCTAAGGATAGTTTCACAGTACTGTGTCTCAAAGTTTTGTTTTTAAGTATGCATTTATTTGATTCTGTCCTTGGACTGCTGGCCTTCCCCCGCTAACGGAGGAAAACTCCCCGTGTGTTCATGCATGTGCAATCTCAACTGAATTGTCATGTCTGTAGCCTGATCTTTTTGCACTGATGTTCCAGACCCCACTCTGCAAAGGACGGCAGTGAAACAAAGTGCTGAAGAGAAACCAACATGCAGATCTCTCTAGGTCAAAAAGGGAAAGTAGATTTTATTTATTTTCTTAAAAAAAAATATTTATTTCCCCTTTTACAGTTTGTCACTATGATCCTCTTCAGTGTGAGTGTGAGGGCTTGGAAGAGAGCCCAAAATTGGACTCCAACTGTTTCTGCCTTCTAGGACAGTGGTTTTCAAACTTTTCTTCTTGGGGCCCAGCTGAAAAAAAGGTGATTTATGCTGGCAACCCAACAACTCCATCTTTGAGCAATGCATTCCAGTCTTTTGGTGGTGGCAGCAGGGGGCACCACAACTCAGTGCCAGAGGGTCTGCAACCCAGTCCTGGGGCCCAATCCATAGTTTGAAAACCACTGTTCTAGGAGAATGGGCTTATTGTTTCTCCTTCTCCATGCAGACCTCTTTTGGGTCTCAACAAAGGGCCCCCAAGAAACTCTACCCCTTTCCATTCCAGGAAAGTCATTTGGACCAGCTCACTTATGTTTCCCTTCGGATCTCAGCCTGGCTTAAGAGAAGGCATCCCCTAGAGCAGGGGTCTCAAACACGCAGCCTGTGGGCCATGTGCAGCCTCAAAGCTATTTCCTGCAGCCTGCAACAACACTGTTACCACCAGTATTTGCAATATCATTGTATGAAAAGGTCTCAGTGGTGCAGCCTGTGGGCTAATGTACTAGTCCTTACGCGGCCCTCATGGTGATTTGAGTTTGAGACCCTGCCCTCAAGGGTGAGAAGGGTGCTCTTATAGAGCAAGCAGCAGCGGGCAGGAGCTGTGCTGAAACAATCTCCCTATAGTACTCTCTCCAGCATTAGCAATGTGTGTGTTGTGTCCAGTACCCTCCATCCATAACTCACACAGAACTGGAAGGACAGAAAGCTCTATAGTCAAGAGCATAGCTGTTTATGTTTGCAGTACGGAGTAAGGCACTTTCTCGTTTGGCACACTGCCTGCCTGGCTCATCTTCCTCCAAGGAGACGGGGGAGCACTTTGCCCCTGGTGCTGATTTTTTCCAATCCTGCCTGGCTCCTTTCCTGCCCCAAGAAAGGTGACCAAAGTGATGCCCCATCAGACTAGGTTCTCAGGAATAAACTGCATCCTGCCAAGCTCCCCAGGGAGGAACTCAGTAAGGTCTTTGCTCCCTGCTTGTACCTCTTTCCTTTTGCCAAAGGTTTGTCTTAGCCTGGCTCTCCTCAAGAAGCCTGCAGGGGCTCCATCTACCACAAACCTCTCCAAAGAGGATGAAGACCTTAGGGGACAAATACCAAGTCAAAAGTGCTAGTTAGAAATTTTAAATAAAAGGCTGACATTTTCCTCAGCCAGGTGATCTGACTTGACTTCCAGCAAACGTGCAGCCAGATAAAACTCAGGTAAAATCCAGGGGCCAGGGCCTTCCCTTTGCTGTCAGTGACCAACAGGTCTGGTTTTGTCCCCAAGCTATAAGTAGGATTGTAACAGATTTGTGAATATTAGCATAAATGAAGAACAGTTACTTTTTATCTTTATAAGTAGTCCTAGCCCTTAGGTTAGCAGGTGTTAGTATATTTCTCAAGTCTTCTCTCTTTCAACTATCAAGAAATTAGACTCCCATACTGAACTAATAAGGTACACGTAACATTTTGAGAAAGATGCTATGTCTGAAACAAAGTGAATGGGCTATCAGGCCAGTTTCACAGAAAAACTATTATTTTTGCTCAGTTTGAGTGCTTAGATATTTGTCTTATAAGAGTTTCAAAAATACAAATATCCCAACTGAGAGAATTTCAGGTCATTTTAGAAATTAAAAGGGAAAATGTGATTGGGAATAAACTCAGAATTCCTTCTGATAATCAGAAATGGAAGCCTTAGCGTCAACGCTAATACAGTGGTATTACAAAACAATGACATATAGACGAGACCAGGCCTTGACAAATCCGCTGGACACCTTGGGCAGTGGTTCCCAACCTTTTCAGTAATACAGCACACTTCAATGAGACAAACAGTTCATGGCACACCCACTTTTTTCAGCTGAATCGACTGCTCATAAATGTTGCATTTACTATCGTTACAGTCTTACTAGAGAGTTTTGCAACATAGTGCATACAAGAAGATAAAGACGGATCAAATGCATTAATGTTTCACATCCACAAGAAAAAAATACTTCACCTCAATTTTGCCTTTTGGCCACCTGCATTGAGAATGTTCAAATGTTAACTGAAAGACTGATACCTTGGCTTTTAATTTGATGATTAATTTTCACATATTTTTTGAGTTGTAGTTTTGATTGGACAGAATAATGTTTAAGATGAAACAATGTTTCTTTTACATTGATTTTCATTACTGCTGTACAAAATTTCACAGTACACTTGGACAGTCCTCATGGCATACTGGTTGAAAACCGCTGACCTAGGGGTGAGCCCAAAAACTGAGATGCCTGGCAGAAAAAGCAGTTGCTGCTACCTTCAGTGGCAAGCACAGTGCACAAAAGACTCCCCACCCCCAACCACCACCACCAAAAAGAAGAAAATGCAGCAGCCACAGGCACTTTCAGGTGTGGGGGGGAAGAGACAGAGGCACCGGAAACGTCAGCACCACTGGTTCTTTTCTGAGGTGCCAGGGGATGTTCACCTCCCCAGCTTCTTGGCACAGCTAGCATTAGGGGGTAAAATCCTGGATTTATCTAACCTTGTATGAGACAATTTAAAAAATACAAATAAGTTTGTATGTTATGATTCAGATTCCCCAAGAGAAAGAGCTTCTGACAAATAAAGCAGACAATATTAAAATAAAAAAATTCATAACATAACCATGGGGTTTATGAAGAAAAGAATAAATCTTTTGAGGTACATTCAGAAACTGGAGAATAGTCAGAAAATAAAAAAAAGGCAAGAAACTATTTAATGAGAAAGCAAGAGGTGAGAGATAAGAAAGTCATGCAGAAAGTCAATGTGACAGCTATGATAAATATAGAAAGAGTATTGAGAAACAGAAAATCCATAGGCCTACATCCAGGCAAACAAGACTGGGATTTAAAAATATGCCTAAAGCAGCCCACATTTGGAACTGTAAGAGAATTAATTATGTGCTATCCTTTTAAAATTCAAAGCTCCCTGTTTGCTGAGAGTTGAAAATGTAAAGTTTATGAACTACAGGGAAGAGAAAATAAATGAAGTGTAGAGGAAATGACAACTAAGAATGTATGTGCAGAATGGAGGTAAAGATGGAAGGGACAGGACAAAAAGCTATTTTCAGTCTCCAATTTCTCACTGTCTACATGTCTTCCTCTTAAAAAATAACAATAGTTTTAAATAAAAAAATTACAGGACACGAGACTCAGGAGAAATTATAGGCTGATCTCTTGAAAGAATTTAGGTTTTGTGACGTTACATAACATTGAGATGGGTAATAGTTTTAAAAGCTGAATCCAGCCTATGTCCCTACAGTCAAAAAACAGGACATATTGGAGTTTTATAAACTTAGCTACCCTACAAATGTGTTACATGAGAAGATAATCACAAGATTTCCAAAATTTACAAGATGAAAAGTTTAGTAGGAATTTTTTAAAAACCAAAATGTCATAATCTGCCCTTAAAATAACATTCCCAGGTAAATGAAGTTTTTCTTGATTATGAACTACAATAGTAAAGCTACAAAAAACATCTGATACAAGACAGACAACTGGCTTCCTGCAAGTCTACTAAGTTATAAATAACCTCAAAATAGCTCTTTTTTTTTTTTTTTTAAACATTTGGGCTAAAATACAAATTGGTCAAAATATTTTGCCAATATAGTAAACAATTTTCAAATCAATGCAACAAATACAAATAGCCATCCAGGAGAAAAAGAGTACTCAGTGAAATGCACTGCACTAGAATTGTAGCTCACCACTCCGCAGACAGAACTGTCTGCTCTAGAACAGGTCAATGTCACACTGACATCCAGAGGCTGTCATTAGGACCAAAAAGATGTATCCTAGTGCAATCACAAAAAGATATGGCTGAAGTGTATTTATTTATATATATATTTTTAGAACTGCCTAGGCGATATACTGATGCTAGAATATAAAATTCTTTTAGCCACTGAACTCACACACATTTACAGTCTTGTTATAAAAAACAAGACATTTTCAAACCTCATCTAAAATACTTTCTTTGAATCAGAAAGGGGAAATCACTGAGGTCAAAGTTTCAAATTTCAATGCCTAGTTTTAAATCTTCATGTATAATAATTTGGTCGGAGACTGTATGATAATCAAATGTTCATTCAACATGCCATCAGGGACAGCACTCTTCAAAACGAAATTAAATGGAACATTTTAAGCAGTGTTAAGCTTGACATTTTAAATGCACAAAAACTCAGGAACTTAAAAAGTGTGCCTGCTAAAATAATTGTTAAAAGCCACACTGAACCTATATTAATGCCCGGCAGCAGCAATCCTATAACAAAAGTAATGCAACTCCTAGCCTATACAGTTGCTGAAAGAACCTTATCTTTTGAGTGCCCTCATTTGTATTTATTGACTTATTAACAAATCTTAGAATATTAGAGATGGGAAGGGACCTCAGGAAATTATCTAGTCCAACTCCCTCTTCAAAGCAGGACCAACCCCAGCTAAATCAACTCTGCCAGGGCTTTTTGATGTTGCTCCTTAAAAAACCTCCTAGGATGGAGATTCCACCATCGCCCTCAGTTACCCATTCCAGTACTTCACCATCACATCAGTGAAAATGTTCTTCCTAATATCCAGCCTAGACCTTTCCCCGTGCTACCTGAGACCTATGCGTCTTGTTCTGTCATTTGCCACCACCAAGAACACCTTCACCACATCTTCTTTGAAACCCCCTTCTGTTAGTTGAAGGTTGCTATCAAATCCACCTCACTCTTCCCTTCTGCAGGCTAATGAAGTCCACTTCCCTCAGCCTCTCCCCTCATAAGTCATGTACCCCAGCCTCCTAAACAACTGGTGGATTCTCTCCAATTTGTTCACATCTCTTCTTAGGGAGAGAGGGCAGTACTCCAGATGCAGCCCATCATCCAATTTGTCTACATCACTTTGGATCATATCACTAACCTCCACAGTATTTACTACTCTGCCCAACTCAGTGTCATCTGCAGACCTGCTAAGGGTGTAATCCATCTCATTATCCAGTTCATTAATGAAGGTGTTGAACAAAACTTGTACTAAGTTTTGTATTAACATATTTATATTGAATGTGTAAGAATTTAATACCCAAATCACTCAGGCTGCATACTGTCATACTGAAATTGGGCCTAAAGACTGAAACTTCTTTATCTCTAACATTTGTACTACCTATATATTTGATTTATTTATTTATTTATTTAACTACTAGATGTACTACAGGACTCAGATGATCTGGGTTCTGTAAAGTACTATTGCTATTATTTCCATCACTTGCTTCAAAATTTAGTGGCCATACTTCCTAAGACACAGTTGCGCATGAAGTACCTGCATATGTATAATCAGATGACAACTGGGGAATGCCATCACAAAGCAGATGAAGAAAACTGTTCTAATCCCAGAACTTCAGCCCCACAGAAATTATTCTGTATACCTCAGAGTGTGAAACTAAAAACTGCAGGCAGTTATACAACTATTGCTATTTAAAATACCAGCTAATTTAAGAGTAAAATACTTTACTTCTATTTAAGGTTCTCAAAGTTCTTTGCAGTATTAAGAAAGCATCACAAAAAGTCTGAGAAACTATATCTATTCATAAAATGGTGAATAAAACTTTAAAGAGGTAAAAGATCTAATTTGCAGACATACTTAGCATCCACAGCTCCCACTGAAGTCAATGAAGACTGTTGGGGAACCATCTCTCTGAAAATTAGGGCATAGCTGCAAGTCTCAAGTTCACACAGCAAATCAGCAGAAGTATGAACAAAGAAGTCAACTGTCAGTACTACTGTGAAGTGTCTCTGCCACCTTGTCTTGTTATGCCTGGCCTATATGCACCTGTCACACACATTGCAGGTACATCCATAGCTTTGTCCCTACAATTTCTCTCTCTTCTGCAAGAACTCCTGTAAAGGCAGCACCTAGTTGACGAGAAGAACGTAAGCCACAGCCACTTCAACAATCCTGTTATTTATCTGTTTCGTCAGTCTTAAGTCGTCCATCCTGTAACTTCCCACTTTATGCATAATTGCACAAACCATTCCATCTTTAACAAACATCCAGGTCCAATGAGTTCACAAAATGTTTGAAATTGCACTGCAGACCCCAAAGAACCTCTGATACTTTACAAGAGAATGATACACTGACGGTACACTGCTGTATCCACTGGCATTTAATGGGCTTTTTTAAAAGGTAGCTTATGTTTTAGTCATATTTTATTATGTACAGATAATAAGGGCACTGGTGCTGTATAAATAAAAAATATTACGCTCCAACACTACAGATCAGGCAGCACTGTAAACATCATGTTTCTAAATTCTAGAAACAGCATCTTCATTTATATAAACCAAATAAATATTTTACAGCAGGGGTAGGCAACCCCCCGCACGTGTGCCGCCAGTGGCACCTGAGCCCATTCAGAGCAGCACACAGCACCCTCTGTGGTACCACAGAAATTGCCACTCCTGCCACTGAAAGCCACTCTGGGTGGCTTCCTTCGGGTGCAGCTGGGACACAGGAGGTCCCCCCCATGCCCCCACGTGACACAGAAAAGTGGCTCCTCTCTGTAGTGTGATGCTCCCCAAAGGACACACTCCAAGCAGCTTCTTTCTGCAACATGCCTGGGAACCTGTGAAAGGAGCCTCTTCTTTTCATGGCATGCCTGGGGACCCTGCCCCAAGCACACTGCCAAGATGGGGCACTATGGGCAATTTCTTTCTTGGGCATACCTGGGAAGTGCTCCCACTCCAGTCATGACCACTGCTGAATTTTCAGACAGCTGCCACATTTTTTCAACAGAGGGGGCCGCCGGCACCAGCTGAGGGTCAGGGAGGAAGGACCAGCACTTGCCAACCCATTTTACAGGGTATTTAACCATTTGCATACTTAAAACTTGCAACCTTATTGCAAATCCCACACAGTACAAAATATTATACTTTTGAGACTGTGTTCAGGTAATCAGTAACTTAAGCAACATAATTACGTTTCCTCCTGGGTACTTGCGATGGACCACAGAGTTTCTCATAAGGATGGCATTAAAATCATCGCTCCAAAAAAGCCAAAGGCCTCTAATTTTTTTCATCTCAGTAACGGCAAGTAACTGAGTCACCTAACAGACTGCAATTTATTAGAGTTAGGATTTCCAAGGAAGAAGCAATCCCACTTCCCTATAGGGAAAGGAAATTAAGTCCTAACAAAGAAGGAGCTCAAGAAATCGAGCCTGTCTTTAGGGACTAGTTTACAACAGGCAAAAATGACACTGAATCAATTCAATCTTGCAAGGGCCGTACTGTCCTGGGTGCCCACGCAACAGCAGCATTTTAAAAGCCCAGATTGTATTACTGGTTTCAACGCCTGGGAAGAATGCTGAGTTGTAGCTCTAGTCCATCTCAGCTGAACATGTGCACTACATAAATGTTTCTCACCATGCTGGATGGGAAACCACAAGAATGGAAGATGCATTGATTAAAGAACACATCTTACCTCTACCCTAAAATGCATCGGGCTCACATTTTGCACCCAATACTTTGTGTCACCTGCCTGAACCATCCAAATTGACCACTTTGCCAGGGAAGAGGGAAATCCTTCACCAACATAATGGCCAGCACTTACCTGCAGGTCAGGACAGTGAATGCCTGCTTATCAGGGTCTATTATTGCGAAATGCACACACTCTTTTGTTAGCTACCTCCATCTGACTTCCCCTGTATACTAGAGGAACAATTTCCTCACAGGCCAATTTCCAAGAGAAAGCAAAGCAATTCAAGGAGAGCTGGTCTCTCATATTCACAGGCAAACAGCTGCACTGAAACTTGCCAAACAGAGGTAATAAAGGTTTGATAAAATTAGCCCAGAACATGCACTGGCACCTACCCTATTTTTGATAGCCCTTCTCTATCATACCACTGAGGAGAGAGCCAGATGCAGAGGAACAACAAGGAGATAAAATGAACTGTGAAGGGGATATATTAGAAAACCCAGGCAACTAATTTTATTGTAACATCAAATTATTGCATTTTGCTTTGAGCACATGGAGAACAAAAGAGATTTACTGAGAGCACAGGAACAGGCATTTCTGGACACCGAAAATCATTTCCTAGAAGTCAGCAAAACCACACACAGGGCACACCCATCTTCCTGTGGTTTTTCCCTTACTAAAAATAAAATTATAAATTGTTTGATTACTTGCAGTGTAATAGCACCCAAAAGCTAAAGCCAGGCTTAAGACCCAGTTGGGCTAAGCACTGTTTAGCCAGAATAAGACCCTCCACATGAATTTTAACACCTGCAACCCTGCTACCTCTGCATTCACTCTCACAATAGCCGGTTCCCAGCTGATACTGAGATTTTAAGGGCAGGAAATACCACAGGAGAGGACAAATTCTTAGACTGTCCTTCACCGCCCCACGTCCAAGCACATAACCATAAAGAAACACACTCTAGATGGGACAAAATAGAGCAACAAAATTTGCTTCAATTCAGTAGGTTAAACTTTATTAAAGCCATACTATTTGCTCTGGACAAATGGTCTGCAGGTGGACAGACACTACTCCAAACAGTGAACCTATCAACAGCGGTGGCTGGGATCAAGATAGATATCTAACACAGGGGTTTTATCTTAGATTTCCTCTTTCACTACGCCTACTGGGGGCTTTGGGATGAGTGGGTGCAAGCCCATCAACATCTAAAAGTACCCACAGCCTCCAGGAAGAGCCACTGGAAACAAACAGGGACAAGAGTGAGTGTCACAGGTTCAAAAGCGTGGATTCAGAGGAAGACAAAGCAGAGAAGCCTAGACAGTGCCCACTGCTCCTTGAAGACATCCAGGGAGTCAGTTGACGTGACCCAGAGCAACTCTTCCAAGAGGCATGGCGTGAAGGACTGAGAATAGGCCCTGCAGTCACAGTGCACCCCATCACCACCCTCCAACTTTCTCCTCCTGATACAGTGGATGACCGCCCTGGTCAGTGCCAGCAGGAGGCTGCACAGAGGCCTCATGACTTCAAGGAGCTACAGACAGGGTATGCGTAAATGAGTTAAGTATTGGGTCAAGTGCAGCCAGAACTTAAGCAGGAAGTTTTGGAGGAGCTGGAAGAGGGGTTTAACCTGATGTGCTTGATGCAAATGTGCATCAGGGGCTACCTGTTCAATGCAGAAAGAACAAGCGTCAGAAGTGGTTTCTGAAAATGCTCTTGCTTATGGCTCCATGAGGGAGCTGCCAACTAACATCCCAAGTGAACTGTAGGATCCTGACGGAATATGGACTGTTCCACAGGGGTTTCTCTCCCTCCTTGCAAAGTAAAAGGTCCCAGCATTTGGTGTCAAGAGCGGGGCACATGGGTGAGCAACTGAAGTGTGCAGAGCATAAGCATGCATAGCTGTCTCTTGGATTCAGAGGGGTACCAGCTGCAAGTCCCACAGCTGGCTCAGGTGGTATGTGGGCGGAAAGGGGCATGAAGAGCAGGTTCACAACGCAGAAGCCTGACAGCAAGGTCCTTACATCTTCCATTGCAGTGACTCCTTGCTCACCCTGTTTAATTACAAGGCTGAGACAGAATGTCCTCCACTTGTGTCCTATCAAAACTGACATGCCTTTTTATAGCACCATGGAACCAGCTGATTTCTTTTTAAAGTTCAAACCCAAATTTGACATGGCAGCCTCAGAATATATGCAAAAATTTCTCTCCAAGAATGGAGAGAAATACGCACCATTTGTGACCTATTACCCACTAGTATAGTTCCCTCATTTCACCTGAAATGTCAGTTTTTCAAGGTCCAGACTGACAGAGAGCCTCAAATATTTTGAAAAGTATATTTGATATAATGGTCTATTCTGGTTCACCTCCTTTCAAGTGCTCTAGGCAAGAATATTTCACCTTGTTTTAGAAGTTATTAATGGTTTCAGGGGGGGCAAAAAAACTCTATCTTGACTTTCAGAGACTGCACATAACACTGGGCTCTCTAAAGCTTTATCCTGCACTGAACAGCTGTGGATTCAAACCCACAAGACTCAGAATTCAAAGCCCAGAAGCAATTACAGGAGTACATTTCTTCTATATTAAGTCCTGTCAACAGTGAATGAATCACATAAGGAAATTGCAGCCTGCATGAGATATAATTGAAAGGAATGTGATGAGAAACAAAACAAATGCAAATAGATGCAGGAGTACAGAGAATGCAGGCAAAATAACAGCAGTGGAAGGTGGACTATCCAATGTATTATACTGAATGAAGTATGTGTGATTACCTGCCTTGAGGGTAGCTGGTTTATATGGGCATTTGGTGCAAGGAGCTTAGGGCCATCAGAGACCAAATACAGGCTCGAGACCAGCGTGGTTGACCAGTAGTAGCTAAGGGAAAACAGACACACACAAAGGAGATTTTCTGGAACCAAGTAGAGTGGTCCTGCCCCAGCCTGAAAGCCTCTGGGCTTCTGAGGAGGGGGAAGGAGATCATCAAGTAGGACTTAGAGACATGACTCTATAGTTGGACCCTTCTTCCAGATGATTTCAGGCTATAATCTGGTACTGAGAATACCTCTAATGAGGTGGGAATCACAGTCATTAAGACAGGAAACAAAGAGTAGGAATAAACAGTTTTCAGAACAGAAAAAAGTAAACAACGGTGTCCTTTAGGGATCTGTACTGGGACCCAAACTGTTGGAAGTATTCATAAATGATCTGTGAAATGAGGTAAACAATAAGATGGCAGAATGTGCAAAAACAACATTGCTTAAAATAAGTAAGTCCAAAGAAGACTGAAAAGAGTTAGAATCATAGAACCATAGGATTGGAAGGGACCTCATGAGGTCATCTAGTCCAACTCTCTGCCAAAAAAAGCAAGACCACTCTCACTAAATTATCCCAGCCAGAGTTTTATCCAGCCGGGCCTTAAACATCTCCAAAGACGGAGATACCACCACCTCCCTAGGTAGCCCATTCCAATGCTTTGCCACCCTCCTAAAAAGAAAGTTTTTCCTAATATTCAGCCTTGACCTCCCTAGCTGCAACTTGAAGCCATTGCTCCTTGTTCTGTCCTCTGTGACTACTAAGAACAGCCAAGCTCCATCCTCCTTGGAGCATCCCTTCAGGTAGCTGAAGGTTGCCATCAAATCCCCCCTCAGTCTTCTCTTCTGCAGGCTAAATAAGCCTAGTTCCTTCAGTCTTTCTTCATAGGGCTTGGGCTCCAGCCCCTTGATTATTTTTGTTGCCCTCCGCTGGACTCTTTCTAATTTGTCCACATCCTTTTTGTAGTGGGGAGCCCAAAACTGGACACAGTATTCTAGATGTGGCCTCACCCGTGCAGAATACAGGTAGTCCTCACTTAGTGACCGGGTTCCGTTCCTGAAACCTGGTTGATAAACGAATTGGTCACTAAACGAGGAGCAGCCCTTACCGGTATTTCAGGCATAATGTACTTTACTGGTAGTGGGTTTTTCAACCATCGGTAGATAGTTTTAATGTCACCTTTGCATCATTTATAACATTTTTAATATATATTTTAAATGTTTTAAGCTCTAATGTACTGAACTTAGTTTGCATAGTGTACTGTAAATATAGGTAATCTGAGAGAGTTGATGCGAGTTCTCGTACATTGCCATAATACCAACTCATCAGAGAGCCGGTCATAACTCTGAGGGGTCACTAAACGAGTAGGTCACTAAGTGAGGACTAGCTGTAGAGGGGAATGATCACATCCCTCGATCTGCTGGCAATGCTTCTTTTGATGCAGCCCAGTATGCCACTGGCCTTTCTGACAGCAAGAGCACACTGCTGACTCATATCCAGCTTCCCATCCACCAGGGCCCCCAGGTTCTTTTCTACGGTGCTGCTACTTAGCTGATCGCTCCCCAGCTGGTAGCAGTGCATAGGGTTTTCCCATCCCAAGTGCAGGACTTTGCACTTGTCCTCATTGACCTCATGAGATTTCTATTGACCCACTGCTCCAATTTGTCAAAGTATTCCTGAACCTTCTCCCTGCCCTCCAGCGTGTCTACTGTTCCCCTAAGCTTGGTGTCATCTGCAAACTTACTGGGTGTGCAATAAATCCCATCATCCAGATCATTAATGAAGATGTTGAACAGAACTTGCCCCACAACTGACCCCTGGGGCACTCCACTCTACTGGTTGCCAACAAGACATGGAGCCATTGATTCCCACATGCTGAAACCGCTGATCTAGCCAGTTCTTTATCCACCTTACAGTCCACGCATCCAACCCATACTTCGTTAACTTGCTGATGAGAATGCTGTGGGAAACCGTATCAAAAGCCTTACTAAAGTCAAGGTATATCACATCAACAGCTCTTCCTGCATTCACAAATCCAGTCATCTCATGATAGAAGGCAATGAGGTTGGTCAGGCATGATTTACCCTTGGTGAATCCATGCTGACTGTTCCTGATGCCTATTTTCCCCCAAGTGTTTCAGAGCAAAGGGATCTCTCAAAACTGTGTGACTAGGAATCAAAATGGCAGTTAAAATTAAGTGTTGATAAATGTAATGGCTACAAGAGTCCGATGGCACCTTGAAAACTAACAGATTTCTTTGGGCACAAACTTGCGTGTGTTGCAGCCCACTTCATCAGATGACAGATGAGCTGCAGCCCATGAAAGCTGATGCCCAAAAAAATGTGTTAGTCTTCAAGGTGCCACAGAACTTTCTTTGTTTTTGCTGTCTACAGACTAATGCAGCGACCTCTTGGGAACTTTTCTGTAAAGTAATGCATGATGGAAAACATAATCTTAACTATACATACAAGATATATGTAGATAGAATCTACACTAGCTGTTCAACAAACAAGGAGTCCTGTGGCAATTTTAAAGACTAACAAATTTATTTATCATCCAAGCATTCATGGGGGAAAATTCCACTTCGCCAGATGCTTGAAGATGGAAAACCAAAGAACATCAGCGGTTATTCAGGCTAGATCTTGGAGTCACTATGGATAGTCTTCTGTAAAACACTGACTCACTGTGCAGCTATAGTCAAAAAAGCTAACTACATTAGGAACCATTAGGAAAGGGACAGATGATAAAATCAAAAACATAATACCACTATTTAAACCATGATACAGCCACAGCTTGAATATCACACGCAGGCCAGATCTCCCCATCTCTAAAAACATCCATTACAAATGGTAAAGGTACAAATGGCAATAAAAACTACTAAGGGCATGGAACAACCTGCAGTCTTTTTAGTCTTTTCTCATATGGGACTACTCAGCTTGGAAAAAAGAGACTACTAGGGGATATAATAAAGGAGTACAAGATCATGAATGTGAAGAGAAAGTGAATAGGGAAATGTTACTTGTGTTATACAAAGGGGAAAATAACTGGTCACCCAATGAAATTAAACAGCAGGTTCAAAAACAAACGAAAGGAAACACTTCCTCATACAACACACAGTGAGACTGTGGAACCTGTTGCCACAAGAACTTACTGCTGTTTTCCATCAGTCCCAAATATTTTCCATGCTAGCATCCCCCCCTTCATATCTTAGGTACTAATCTTCTTCCCATCATCTTCTGCACCTTCTCCATTCCTGTAACAAATTTTCTGCAGACTTCTCTACAGTTCCTCTTTACATAAATCTATAATCTATCCCTTCAGGGAACTCCACTCAGGGCATGTAAGTACGTATGGAAGAGTTACTGTTTATTAATATGTCTGTTGAAAAGCATGGCATCATTTATACTGAGAACATCACATCTTACATCTTCAAATAAGTAAAAAACAGAAGTACATAAAAATTGATAATCATGCTTTCAAAAGCACCTCCTCCCCTCTACAGCTGAATATTATAACAGAATCAAGCATTTCACTTAAGCAGGAAGTTGGTGACTAACGGTTAACACGTTGCTCAGTTCATCACCCACAGCAACAACCACTGGTACTGTTTTTATCTTCTGCAGCTGCAGTGACAAAGCGCAGCAAAGAGTACCACTTGAGTTAGGTTTCCTAATTTACACAGAAGTACTTGTGACAGCCTAGCACTCCAGGAGTTTCAGGCCAACGAAACAGAGGGCTTTTTACCTCCTCAAGCAGGAGAGATGTTTAGTAAAAATCCCTAATACTAGGGCTGCAGCAGTGTTACCAATGGTCTCACGAGTTATCTTAGGACCATTCAAATCTTATTTTTACAACAGCTGTCTCAACATCCATCTGTGTTGGTTAATCTAGGACAGGCTGCATTTGCCAAGCAAACAGAAGTTAAGTAGATTTATCAAAATTTGGCAGGAAGAGTGACCCGATTTCTATGATGAGATGTGCATCACCTCCCACAAAACTCAAGTCTCAAGAGCATTCTACCTGACCAGTCAATATAAAGATCCACGAATTAACCACTGTAGACACACCGTGTCACAATGGAGTTACCTTTAAGACTGATGTATTAATGCTCTTTATGATGAGAAAAAGAGAGACACACAAACTCCATCAGTTTGTCCGCAACAACTGTAGAAGCCCTAGATGGAATGCCTTTACTTTGGGCTCTCCACTACAAAAAGGACAGGGACATGCTAGAGAGAGTTCAGAGGAGGGCAACCAAAATGATTAAAGGGCTGGAGCGCAAGCCCTATGAAGAAAGACTGAAAGCATTAGGCTTATTTAGTCTGCAGAAGAGAAGACTGAGGGGGGATTTGATAGCAACCTTCAACTACTTGAACGGATGCTCTAAGGAAGAGGGAGCTCGACTGTTCTCGGTAATAACAGAGGACAGAACGAGGAGCAATGGTCTCAAGTTGCGGTTAGGGAGGTCGAGGCTGGATATTAGAAAAAACTTTTTTTTACCAGGAGAGTGGTGAAGTCTCGGAATGAGCTGCCAAGGGAGGTGGTGGAGTCTCCATCTTTGGAGGTGTTTAAGGCCCGGCTGGACAAAACCGTGACTGGGATGGTTTAGTGGGAGTGGTCCTGCCTCTGGCAGGGGGTTGGACTAGATGACCTGTGAGGTCCCTTCCAACCCTAGGATTCTATGATTCTATGAAACAAACATCCACGGCTGGCCCGTGCTCACTCACTCCTGACTTGCAAGACTTGGGCTAAGGGGCTGTTTAATTGCAGTGTAGACTTGGGCTTCAGTATGAATTGAGATCCTCTCACCTCACAGGGTCCTAAAGCCTGAGCTTCCACCGGACTCTACACTGTAATTAAATAGTCCCTTAGTCTGGGCCCTTGATGCCCAGGACAGCCATGGGTTTTTAACTGCAATGTAGACACACTCTAACCATGCTCAAACTCTGAACAGTGAACTCTGTGCACTCTACTGCGACAGTTTGTACAATGCCCTGAACTGTAGACCAGTGGTTCCCAAACTTTTCTTGGCCGTGGCACACCTTGATACTTTTAACTATTTTGAGGCATGCCACCATATCATCGCCAAACGAACTCATGAATATCCTTGAGCCAATCCAGAACTCTTCAAGTAGTTTTTCATAAAAATTCTGTGGTGTACCCATTCAGGCCTGACCGCACACCTGTTTGCCATGGCACACTAGGTGGGAAATGCTGTTATAGACTTGCCTACGCTAAAGATAGAGGACAAAAAATGGGTACCTGATATCTATAGCCAGCATCGCCAAGGTATTTTGTCTGATGTCAGGCCAAAGCCCTTCCTCCTGTTCAGCTAATTCTTTGACTAATACTTTCAGTAACATACACCATTAGTTCAGCTGAGACTAATCCAAAACTAATGCTCCACTCTGGCAGAGTTTGTGGCCAATCAAATAGATAAGCCAGGCACTGTCAGAGCATTCAGTCCAAAGCTAGACCTTGAGTAGTATTCTTGATACTCTTTATTTAAAGCCTCTGCAATGGTCAACAGACACACTCACAGATAAGTGTTAGAAATGAGGGACAACCTTCTGACTCTCAAGTCACTCCTCCCAGAAGTACAGATCAGAATGGTTCAACTTGCCACATACAATACACAGGCTACTAAAGCTTCTTCTCTCTTCATATAAAAACCTTTATTTAGAAACCTTCACAGAGTCTAAAAATGTTTATTGGATCTTAAATAGTTTAAGCAGATGAAAAAGTTTCTTACTTTGTACAAAACTTCTGTTTAAATCCTATATCTTGAGTCTAAACTAACAGACTGCCTCCAACTAAATACTCAGTGAGTTATGGTTACTGAAAAGAAATTTGAAAGTCATTAACATAGTCAAATTATATCAGTGGCTTATAATATCATTCCTGCTGCAGCTATGAGGCAAAAAAACTAGCATTTTGTTTTGTTTTGTTTTTCCTGTTTACATCAGAAACTCTCCTATTATTTTCATATCCCATTTTTTTTCTTTTAGGATGCACAAGAACATATAATAAACTGATGAAAAAAATCAAGCTCAGATCCTACAAAACTTTACTCATGACAACAAGTGTCCCTAACACAGCTTCAACATTGGAAGGGGTACCGCCTATTCAGACTACTTACTCATATTACTAAGACTCTAATAGGTTTCCGAAATCTAAAATTCCTAGGTTGCTGGACAATCCCTTTGTCTTAAGCATCATGAAGTATGACTCAGGCCCAGCAGAAGAAAAATAAAGCAGAAGTCAGTCTAGGAAAATATACTAAAACCAAACCTGAGTGCAGCTTTCATAGATTCAATTCTAGGTACGTTTAGGATGCAAGCTAAGGATTCACTGAAGTTTAACATCCACCACCATCAACCTTGAGTCAGGTTAGTTAAACAGGCTTTATTCCTAGAAAGTCTGTTCATACTGAATTAGATCACTTGAACTAACACTGCTTGACTAAGCTCTTTCATCATGATGAGAAGCATTTTTTAGAACATAAAATTGTCCTCATAACATTGTTGCAAAGCACATCACACACTGCTTGCTTTTAACTGCTCAGACATTCCAGTTGCCAGCCAAAGCACTTCTACAGAAAGGCAATAAAATAACGACAAGATAAATATTGCATTTTACAGCACCCTTGCACATAAAACCAAAGGAATATCATCATCACTTTTTAACTTCCATTTTTCAATTTTAAAATTTAAAATGGTTTTAAATTGTTTTCTGCTGTGTGGAAATGCAGAACTGTCATCTCAGAACAAATACAGCTGGACTAACCTGTACGCTGAGAACATCCGTATCCTATAAACATGAATGGTCTGATACTCTGTAGGGAACCCCAGCGCCCTTTCAGCAAATAGGAGCTATTCCACTGACTTGAGTGGACTTCACCCTATATGAAGCACACTCAACTTCTACAGAAGTCAATGGCAGAACTCCTACAGATATCAGTGGGAGACAGAACAGGTTCATGGGGCACTCCTGGGTGCTTTGTATCTTCCAAAAGCAGGAAGAATAGGATACACTCTTCTGGGAACTAAGAAGGGAGTGGGGAGGAGGATGTTATTAAGATGCATGCTTGGGGCTCAGTTCACAAATGGTGCCATGAATCCAGGTCCACATCCAGAAGGGACCCTGGACAACGGACTATGACTCTGCCTGAATTCTGCCCCAATGCCCCACTCCTGGCTTGGCTTCTCCCTTTCCCATTTCTTCTTGGCCTGCCGCAGAGAGCTGGGAAGTACTCTGTCCTTTTCTCACCGTGCCTGGCCCCTGGTGTCCTTGGCCAATCCCTGGCATCAAGCCCAAGGCAGGGAGTGGAATGGGTGGGACCAGCTGCTTCTCACACCACAAGTTGCTCTAGGTCACTGCTCCGTGCAGGGTAGCACTAGTCTGCAAAAACCCTGCTGGGGAGGTGAAGGTAGCAGTCACCCCCTTGCCCAGGCACAGCTGATGGCAACAGGGATAAAGCAAGCTGGAGTCCTCTCTCCCCGACTACACATTTGCAGCTCACTTGGTTCCTGTCCCAGGCAGCCATGCCATTCCTCCATCTGGGGTCTCACAAGAGCCACGGTGCCAAACAGAGCAGCAACCCTTAGCAGCCACCTGTAGCCAGCACGAAAAGTGGCTCTGTCTTGTCTCCTTGGCTCCACACCCACATCTGCCCGCCACAGACAAGAGCTGAGCAAGCTGGAAATCTGCCCAGGAGACACACAGCAGCAGAAGGAATCAGACCCCACAAGTAAATGTGCTGGGGTGAAGAGTACAGAGGCCCCACATTTGGTCTAGGGAGTGGTGTTGCGACCTCCCCACATCCAGTGGGCTTGTCCCTGGCCCCTGCCTCATGTGGGCACCAAACCTACCTCTGCCCCACTGTGCTCTTGTCCATGGCCTCACTAAAAGAATTAACGTTTCTAAATATATTGTTTGAGTCACCAGAGCTAGTACTGAATTGATGACACCCGCATGCCCAAGGGAGCTGACATTCATATCTTAATAAAGGCTTTTTCCAACCTTCAGGCAGATTATAGTGCTATAGATAAATGGGCCAATCAGTCTATTTGAAAACATTATTTTATGATTACATAGCCATTTATGCAACTCAGATTGCAAGAAAGAGCAAAACATGAACACAACCCATCAAAGGCACATGTCAGGGGCAATCCTAGTAAATGCAGAATGCTGCAGTTTCAGCTAGTATTGGCAAACTCAGTTTCTTAAACAGCTAAATTCTTCATTTGTAAAGGAATTTATAAAGGAACTCTTTAACTTGTTCTATTTTTGAATCCTAAAAATTCCTTTATACAGCTAAACCAACATGCAACCTGGCACAATGATGTCTTTCAATATTTTCAGAATTAGTAGACCCCAGAATAGAAATTAAGGAATATTGATAAATGGGGTGGCGGGGAACCGCCTTCAAGGTAGTGAGAAGAGCATTAAATACGACTCTTCTCTTGTTGTTACTGGAAGTTGTACATTTTATCCTCTGTGCAGATATTCAAATTTCAAGGATTTTAATTCTAATCCTGCTCTAGTAAAAATACACAAACATGCATATAAATATAGCTTTGTTTAATAATTCTACAATTATGTAGAGGGTTTTTTTTACTATGTCAAGTTACATTACAATGTCAGACAACCAAAAACTGGAGTGCCTGGGGGAGGAAGGCCATCAAAGCAGCCCACCACAGCAGCATTTAATTTCAGAAAGGGGAACTACGCAAAATGGGAAAGTTAAACAGAAATTAAAAGGTACAGTGAAAAAGGGGAATCCCTGCAAACTGCATGGGAAATTAAAGACATAGCAGCTCAATTTAAAGATATACCCTAAATTAAAAATTATAATCAAGGACCAAAATAGTGTCACTGTGGCTAAACAACAAAATAAAAGAAGTTGGAGGCAAAAAGATATCCTTTCAAAGTGGAAGTTAAATCCTGAGGAGAACAGAAAGGAGGATAAACTCTGGCAAGTGAAGTGTAAAAATATAATTGGGAAGGCCAAAAAAGTATTTGAAGACCAACTAGCCAGGACTCAAAAAGTAACAGCGAAAAAAAAAAAAAATTAAGTACACTGAAGCAAGAAGCCTACTAAACAACAGGTGGGGCCACTTTATGATGAACAGAATAAAGGAGCACTTAAGGAAGACGAGGCTATTGCAAAGAAACTAAATGAATTCTTTGTATCCTCGCTGCCTAAGATGTAAGGCAGATTCCCAAATCTGAGCCATTCTTTGTAGGTGACTAACCTGAGGAACTGTCTCAGACTGAGGTAGCATTACAAGAAGTTTTAAAACAAATTGATAAATTAAACAGGAATCAGTAAACAGAACCAGATAAGATTCAGCCAAGAGTTCTGAAGGAACTCAAATATGAAACTGCAAAGCTACTAAATGTGGTATGTAATCTATCACTTAAATCACCTTCTGTACCAGATGACTGGATGGTAGCTAATGTGATGCCAATTTTTTAAAGAGGCTGCCTTATTGCCTCTGAAGTCATAGGCCAGTAAGCCTAACTTACATAGCAGCCATAATTGGTTGAAACAATGGTAAAGACAGAATTATTAGATACACAGATGAACACAATTTGTTGGGGGAAGACTCAAGATAGATCTTGTAAAGGGAATTATGCCTCACCAATTTACAAGAATTATCTGGGGGCATGAACAAGCATATTGACAAGGGTGATCCAGAAGATAAAATGTACTGAGATTTTTAGAAAGCTTTTGATAAGATGCCTCACCAAAGGCTTTTAAACACAGCAAACAATCATGGGATAAAAGGGAGGGTCCTCTCCTGGATCAGGAACTGTTTAAAAGACAGGAAATAAAGAGAAGGGATAAATGGTCAGTTTTCAGAAATGGAGAGAAGTAAATAGTGCTGTCTAGAAGTCTATACTAGGACCAATATTGTTCAACATACTATAAATGCTATGGGAAAAGGCGTAAACAATGAGGTAGCAAAATCTGCAGGTGGTACAAAACTACTCAAGATAGTTAAATGCAAAGCAGAGTTACAAACAAGAGGATCTCAAAAGACTCAGCAAGTGGGCAACAAAATGGCAAATGAAATTTTGTGTTGATAAATGCAAAGTAATGCACACTGGAAAACATAATCCCTAGTATACAGACAAAAAGATGGGGTCTAAATTAGCCGTTACCACTCAAAAAAGAGATCTTATCTTAGAGCCTCTGTGGGTAGTTCTCTGAAAACATCCACTCTGTGCAGCTGCAGACAAAAAAGCTAACAGAATATCAGGAATCATTAGGAAAGGGAAACATAATAAGACAGAAAATATCATATTGCCTCTTCATAAATCCGTGATACGGACACTTGAATCCTGCATGCAGCTCTGGTGACTCTATCTCAAAAGAGATATACTGGAATCAAAATGAACAAGGAGTCTGGTAGCACTTAAAAGACTAACATTTATTTATCACACGAGATTTAGTGGGAGAAAATCCCACTTCATCAGACGCCTGAAGTGGGATTTTCTCCCACAAAAGCTCACGTGATAAATAAATGTTAGTCTTTTAAGTCCTACCAGACTCCTTGTTTGTTTTGCTGAACTAGACTAACACGACTACTCCTTTGGAATATTAGACTGGGCAGTGGCATCACTGGCACCTGGGGCCTGTGCCCTGAATCCCGCACCAGTGCCCCAGGTCCTGGCACGGCCCCTGCCTCGCTGTTTCTCCGGATGGAGAAACAGGGCCCAGCCATCCACAGCAGCAACAGCCACTTCTAGCCTCCTCCTAGGCCGGGTGGCCCTGCGGCCACGGCTACCACGCCCTGCCCTGTCCCCGGCCAGGGATCTGGGGCCCAGCTGGTGCAGCAGGTGCCAAAGGCTGGGTTGGGCCTGAGCACCGAATTGGGGCTGGGGGTGTGGCCTGCGGTCAGGGGACGGGGCCTGGACTGCTAACAAAAATAATTAGGGTTAAGCTATGGAAAAGGTTCCATACGAGATTAATAAGACTGGGATTTTTCCAACCTGGAAAAGATGGGGGGAGCATATGATCAAAGTCTATAAAATCATGGCTAGTGTGCAAAAGGTAAACAAGGAAGTGCTGTTTACTCCTCCTAACGTAAGAGCTGGGGGGGGTCACCAAATGGGGACATGACGAAGATGCACTGTTTTGGGAGAGAAGAGGTTGGTGGAAGAAGGACTGGACTGTCCCAGACCGGGGGGCTTGGGAAGACAGTGGACTGTCCAGAGGAGAAACACACTCTTGCCTGGTGGCTGGCCATTAGCCAGATACCCCAAGGAGAGGATAAACTATCACAGAAAGAAGCATGAGGGGCAGCGTTCCCTCTAATTTTTGTAGATTGTGTTCACAAAAAATTTGCGTGTGTGCGCAAAACTTTATTGGCACTGGTGAATTTTTTTTGTGTGTGCACTTTATTTTGCTGCCTGCGTGGGTTTTGGGACCCACATGTGCATGTGTACACACAGCTTAGAGGGCACGCTGAGAGGGGCTGGACTGTCCCCAGGTGCAGAGGGGGCAGACTGTCTGGGGGAGGGGCTGTGGAAGACAGACTGTCAGGGGGTGCACTGTGGGGGGGAGGGAGGCAATGGGGAATTGGGGGGGGAGACAGATTGTCCCAGGGACGGAAGCTTTGGAAAACG